>VXBU01000989.1:12289-39556 GCA_013400315.1 Bombycilla garrulus
CCTTTTTTGGGGGCAAGGGTGATGAGTATCCCTGCTGAATTTAATCTATCACATGAAATGTAAGCAAGCAACAGAGATGTGGAGGAATAGATAGTTAATGCCTAGATAACAGACTCTAAGATTTGAAGATCCTGAGTTCATGTTTTTATTAGCTTTAAATGAAAATTAGTTCAGTGGTATTGGAATAGTCCCCAGTGACTGTCTGTCTGAATTAAGAAGGCACAATCTTTTTGTAGTTTGCAGACATTTGCTCTGAGAATGCCTAGCAGCAATGCCACAAATTTAAATAAGAGCTCAGACATATTTACAGTTTGATGGTGATCTAAAAGGCACCCTGGCTCTTACCAAATCTTGTTTATAATGCACAAATAAATTAAAAAAAATAAAATAGTTAAGATAAATCCTAGCTTCCAAATATCATGAGGCATATTACACATTTGGTATAAAGTTTTCAGTTAATTTTTATATTCCCAAAGAAATATAATTTAACAAACATGTAAAAGCTAGTTAATTCCTGACAGGTTACTTCCCCCTGTGTTTTTGATCTGCTAGAAATTTCTGTCTTTTCTTGACTTCTTGCAGATCAGATTGATGTACTCAAGTACTGCACTCCAGTCAGGACAAAAATATTTATGGAAATCATAGTACTTAATGTCTATAGCATTTTTAAAATATGCAATTCTAGGTTCTTTTTTAATTCTATGTACTACTTTTTATGCTTCCTGTGATTTCTATTATGTTGCAAAATCTTACCCTGGCTTTGTTTTGGGAATCAGATGTTTAATGTGTATTGAAATGCTGTTTTACAGTTTGTGTTCTGTGATTCATGATAATCCTTGCCCTGAAACTGATACAATTTCTATAAGGTTAATGTAGCAGTAGATTGATGAGTAATGAAGTAGGATTTAATCTGTCTACAAACTAATTAGATGAAAGATAAACAGGTTTAACAGCACTTCTTGAACTAGTTTTTGTGTTAATCCAGGCATTATTCAAAGTATACCAGTGATGTGCAATAAAAGCATAACTATTTCTCTTCAATTCAACTTTTAAAATAAAAAGTAGAGCAACCTGTTTTCAGATAGTGGGTGAGTAATTTTTCATAGTTGTTTTCCTGCATACATTAGACTTGTTTAATAGGTTTCAAATATACATTTTTATAACTATATGAAAAATATCACATAGCTTTTTTAATTTGTATAGTTATAAGAAAAGAAAGATATATAAGAAATTCTAATTGTAATGGGTTAATTAGGAGAATATTAATTCTATTTTTTAAATATGTAATTTAATGTTTTGGTGAATATATGACATTATTTCCAAATACTTACATTAAATGTTTTTCAAACTATATGGTTTAATAAAATTTCTGCTAGATTATGTTGTGAAAGCGTTTCCTATAATGAATATTTTTGTGTATTGCTGATTGACCTCTGATACATCAACATATGCTCAGTTTGTTCTTAATTTTCATCCCTCAGATACAGGACTAGTGATTAATATCTCTTGTGGTACCTTAGTAGTTAATGAAAAGCACTGTGTGTTCCTTTCACTACACAGAGTGCAAACTCACACAAAAAAAACACAAAAAACCCACAGGTGAATTCCTTATGAACACTTCTAATTGCTTAGGTATAGTGTTTGAAAAGCTCAAGTAATTTGCCATTAAAATAATGAATAGCATAAACTGTAATTTTTCATTGTAATTAACTTGTGTCAGCACCATTATTTTTCATTAATTATAAATGAAAAAGAATGAAAGATCACCTGCAGGAACAGATGTGTGAAATTGTCTCTGAGGTTCTGTTGTAGACATTTTTTAGTCTTCCCTCCAACAAATTATACTGTGAATGGGATCCAGACATTCAAGAATGCAGATGGTAGAGACTGTCCCAGAGAAAATGGCCAAAAGGACTTTTAATAGGGTTGTTGTCTGTGAAGACTAATATTTTAATGAAAAATTTGAGTATTAAAGTCAAAAAAAAAGAGCAACAGAAACAAACAAACAAACAGAAAAAACTGGAAAATATTTGAAAAAATTTATCTCCTGAAGCTATAAGAAGTTAGGAAAAAACAATCTGGCAATAAAACTAACTGGGTTATTTTTTGGTTTTTGGTAATTGGAAAGGTCTATTTTCATAATTTGGAGCTTTATGTCTTAGCTTATTTAAAGACTATTTTAGGAAATATTTATTATCTTTTCAAATATTGTGGAAGTTTTCTTGCTTCCTTCTTTAGTTTGGTTTTCAAGGAGGTTGACGAGGATGATGAAGGAAAAATAATTTTGCCTATTTTTAGATGTTTCTAGTGTTGTTGATATATTTTCTACACATCTCTTACACTCACAGAATACTCAACTGAAAAAGTCAATTTTGATTCCTGTGAGGTTCTGCTGAATTAATAAAGATGTTTTTTTAAAAGAACTTACAAACTTCAATCCTTTGTGCACCTTCACCTAAACTCCCTCATCTATAACACTACCAAACTACAAACATCTACTGTGCTACAGTATTGATAAATGCATCCTTTTCTAATTAAGATAGAATGACAAAAAATTTTATGTTATAAGTATCCTGTGTAGGTCTTCTGTGTAGGTTCAGTTCTCTGCAAGAACTTGTGCGACCTCCAAAGTTGGAGAATTGTGCTCTGTATATCTCAAAGAATGTACAAGTATAAAATAAACATAAATAGATGGNTTCCTCCAAGGGTTTGGAATAAAAGAAGTCAATAATGTTATTAACTGGAATGCATTAACAATTCCTGAATATATGTTTGAAAATGGAGTCAAGTCATGTCGGGGGATTTTCAGTAAAAATTGTATGCAATGTTCAACATAAATTTTTACAATTTGTCCCTTTTGAGACATCTGCCCTTTTTAGAGGTAGGATTCTTATGAAAATTTTCACAATTAGGGAAAATTTTAGAGTGGGAAATATTAAAATTATGCTCATAAAGAAATAATAGTTGCTTATTTATAATACGGATGAAAATAATTAATAGGAAACAATCCAAAAACAGGGATAAAAAAGGTTATAGGAATAAAAAATATCATTAATATGTCCCTATTTGCCTTTCCCATGCAGTGAAATCAGTACTTTTGCTTTCATTGCTTCAGTTTCTGACTGGTTAACGTTTCCCTTCCCAGTAACAGCCAACATGGATATTCACCCTGGCTTTCCCTTGCGTAACTCAAACTATCAGATATCTTTTGATAAGAAATACAAATTCTTTCATTCCCAAGTTGCTATCAGTGGAAGAATATATGGGGCTTTGCTGCAGAAAACCAGGACATGGACAGTAAGTCTTGGAGGGGTGAGGCAGGGAGCACTGATGACAAAGGTGTGGCGAGGCAGTCCCTGGCCATCAGGACCTCTGCAGCTTCTCTTGCAGAGCTTCTCTCTTTGCTCTTATGATAATTTTCCACCCTGATGAGACTTTATATAGCATCTATTGTCCTCTGAGTAGACATCAACTCCTTCCTTCAGTTTGTGAACTGCTGAGTTTAAAACCGTTGTAGTAGGACAGTTTGATTCTTATGAAAACAAGCACCATTTCATTCTTCCAAATCATTCTGCACAGCAAAGAGAGGCTGGATCCTTCTTAGCCTTTTGTTACATACAGTTGAATCCCATTCTGTGACCATGAACACATATTTCCATACAATAAGATTACAGGGGAAAGGAACCTTTTTTATTGAACGGATATGTATGTAAAGTACCTTTTTAATGATCAAAGTAAGGAAAAGAAACTTTTACTTTCTAAAAATTACATATATGGTCTTGCAACAAAATGACTCAGAAATGCAGAGGAACTGAAAACAGATATAGTTATAAACACAGTTAGCTTACATATTTGCTTTTTATGACAGATCACTTGCAGACAATAACTGGAGCAGAATACCTTGCTGCTGTTTTTAATGTGATACATTTCTTAACTTCAGAACAGAAGGAAGAGGTCTTTGTTGTCAGTGTTTTGAGTCTGTATTGCATCACATTTTAAGATTTCATCTTTTATAAAGCAATAAAAAATGTGAGAAACCAGAGGTTCATTTGAATCTTTTTTATCTTATGTGCAACAGCTTTTCCCCGTATTATCTCTACCACTCTTTATTTTAGTTAATATTTGGTAAGTAAATCCCATATCTTTGTTTGTACATTTCTTTCTTACTAGTAGTCCCAAGAGAACAAACATTTTTTGGAGTACAAAAAAATAGAGGTATATTTCACACCGTTCAATGTGATGATATCATCATCACACCAGAATGACGATGTGACTATTACTTGAATTAAGCAGTTTTGCTGCATACATCTCCAGTATTCTCGTAGATAATATACTTTTTTCTTGAAAACAAGCAATATTATTGTAAGTTCACATATGCATTAAATAAATTTGCTACAAGGAAACCAGGATGGCATAGGGCATCTATTCCTGTAATGGCTAAAGCCCCAAATGCAGATGACAGTAGACAGAATACTTACATTAAAAAGCTGTGAGGGAGGTAAATAAATCAGCACTAAATTCACAAAGGAAAACATTAAAATTATGACATTATTATATATTAAATTAGTGTCAGAAAATTAATTAATTTTAAGAATTAAAATCTCCATACAGATACTACCATGAAGTTGTATATACATTTTGAACAGTATTATTCAGAATTTAAATATTTAATTTGATCTAGTGTTTCAAGTTTGGTTGTTGACATCCATATACTCAGCTCTTAGTTGCTTATGTCTGTTGAGAACCAGGACTCTCAATGGCTACATACTCTTATTAAGTCAGAAATGCATTGGAAAGAGGACAATGAACATTGTCTTATTCATAGTCAAGTTACGGCTTTCCTAAATGTTTAGGGAGAGGAGGGCTCTAGTATCATGTCCAGAGACACACTGTGCCTGCCCCGGGTGAGCTCTAATCTTTTATACTAATAACTACATATTTAATGTTTATCATTAATTACCAATCCATGCCCCTCACACCACAATGTCCAGATCTCTGTCAAACCAATCCAGAAGTGCCAGCATCACCAAGAAGATGGAGGTTATGAAGAACAAAAGATAACNAAGGCTTAAAAGCCTCCTGAGCAGGTTTTGGGTCAGCCAAAGGCATCATAGGAACCCCCTGGGTTCCAACATGTGATGTGCACCCTTCAAGGTGATTTCTAGGAATAAACTTTTAGGAAAACTATGATAAAAGAAATGGGAGTAAGTTTACTATATTTTCAGAAAACCTACCACTGAAAGAGTCACTAAACAAATATCAACATTTAGGAAAACTCCAGAATTATCAAGTTCATTCTGAAGGCACAGAAGATTTTGGAAAAGGAGTGATATGACATAGTTGAATTTAAATAGCTATTTCAATCTCAAAAATATTCTGAAACCCCCCCAATATTAAAAAAAAAACTATTTTCAAAGACCATAAACTGTTCCATAATGTATCTCACACTGGGAAATTAAGATTTAATCCTTGCAAAATTTTCAGTGAGAGTAAAATTTAGACTAAAACTCCAAATGGGAGAATTAAGTGTCTGACTCATATCTGACACTAATGGGAGATTGTGAAAGGCACAAATATTTTCCAAAAATATAAAAAAAAATCATAAAATTAACTGAAATAAAGGAAATGTCTATATATATTAATGATTTTATGAAAACACTAATAATCTGATCACCATAAAGCATACAGAAGGTTTATCAGCCATTTGTGGACTTGAAGGTACTACCCAAAAAAGCCCCAGTCTATGAAGTTATAACCAGATTGTACAAATACAATTATTTATAGGTAACCACAGGCTATTAAGTAGAGTTTTGGAAGGTTAACATTCTTAAAGCTCAGTGTTAAAATTTCAGTGTCATTAATAGCATAAAGAATGAAGAGATATACATCAAGTTGTGTAAGGAGAAACAGTAAATGCCAGTGATCGGCCTATATAGTCTTGTAGTTATTTGCTAAAAAGATCCAGAATATTTTTAATCTTTTAATTAGATTTCTACTTTGTTTGAATTAATCTTCCTTCCAGACAATTCTTGCAATAAAACTGTACCAGTTAAAAAAATACTACTCGAGATTTAGTGATAGAAACATTCAAAGAAACAAAAAAAAGGAATGTCATTGAAGGAAAAATATGCAAAAAATAAGGAAAATGGTCAAAATAGTATTTTCCAGTGCTACTGTGTATCTTTTAGTACTACTTTTAGGTCTACCCTGACTGTCTTGTTTCATTACTTGATATTCCTTTGCCTATCCCCTTGCATTTAATTATTAATGTAGGGATAAGCAGAATGGAAGCATTTCTGCTTTCAGATAGTCTGTGATTATTAGTTATATTCAGCCTAAAATCTTACAAAAAGATACTGTAAAAGTAATGAACTAAAAAATGATGCACAAGCTTGGTGGAACAAGAAATGAAGGAAACATCAGCAGAGAAAAGATCTTTCATCTGACTGAAGGGTCACTAGAAACCCCACAAATCTGGTCATAAAAATGGTCTTCCAGCAGACCCTTGTGTCAGGAAAAGAGGAAATTAGACTATATTGTCAGTCCTACGGGGGCTTGTGGTCTGGGCAAGACTTCTTCAAGCATAGTATAAGGAAACTGTGAAACTGAACAATATCTATTATACAATGTTTATGGGAAGGGCCACACTTGAGAAAAGATTGATCAGGGAGGAAAATAGGGTGGAGTGGGTTTAAAAGAGGTCTGTCTTGAGAGTAAAATGTGCTGAGCAATCTGCCTGTTTGTCCAGGCCCTTTGCTATGCCACTGGATTCCACCCTATCTTCAGTTTAACCCCACCACTAAGTGGTTTTTATGTGAGTCTCCTCAGCTGTAAGTGTGGTTTGTGAGTAAACTTCATCTGGAACAGTAGCAAGAAGGACAGAAGCTATACCTTTCAGTCAGGATTTGAGTTGGGGTCTAGTTAAGGGCTAATTCTACATGGTTAATAGACATAATGAGTTATTGTGCACATCTGTGTGTGTATGAATAAAGAGAGCAAAGGCGAGCATGTTTTTCAGAAGGAAAAGCCAGCCATCACCAGAAAGAGGAGCAGGAACTCCTTGTGTTTGGGTTTCCCCAAGTGCTGGTCAAAATGCTGCTTTCCACATGTTTGTGTCAGTAATGACACCTTTGGGGCAGCTACTCAGCCTCACACACCAGAGCAGAAGAAAGCACAAATGAGAAGAGCTTGTGCTCCATCCTAGCATCCTCTGGAGCAGCTGTCCTTAAATCTTGATTTTTCTGCTTCTCTAAGAAGCATATTTCTTCTGCTTCACATCTCTGTGCAGATGTCACACTGAGTACCTTACTTTATAACTTTACATACAACCATTGAAAAAATACCTTTTTTATATATATTTACCTATTTTGTTTTAGTACAAAATATCTTCCCTACCTTTGTGTAGAAATTTATCACTTTTTATGCCTGCAATTATAAGAAACAGTGGTAAAAATTTTAGAGCAGCAATCTGAGATTATTTCAAGATTCCACTATAAAAATTTCATTAGTGGAATTCCCACTAATAATAATTGGTTTTGAGATCAATTAAACTAATTTTAGTTCCTTCAAGCACTTCTTCTCCAAATCCTTAAGTGCTGTATGGAAATGACTGAGTTCTTATTGATTTTAAATTATTGCACTTTAATTATTCCAGTTTGAGAATTTCTCTAGTTCTGATNCAAAAATTTATTCTTATCAGTATCTTATATTCTATTGTGTCCCAATTAACGATTTCTGTTTGTTCTCCTCTAGTTATGCCATGTTACTTTCTTAATACCTCCTTTTGATTCTGATTTGTCAAATTCTTGTCTTTAATAGTTCTAAATTTTCATTTTAGCTTCCCTAGTTTTCAAACTAAATATTTGTTTACTGCTATCATTATATGTAGCATTCCATTTTTGCTAATTATATTTTCTCATGTGAATTGAGTGTTCCAAGTAGGAATAACAGAAGAATTTTTTACAATCTTTTTAAACTATATTTTGAATTACTAAAATTTATAAAAAGTTGTTTAAATGAAAATGTAATTGACAATCCTCAGCCAAGTTCCACCATCTTTCTCCAAAGCCACCACTTTGGGCTGCATCAGTTTTGTCTGTGTGAGTGACATCATTACTTGCCATCTGTGAAAAAGAAAGGAACTATTAAAACTAGGAAGCAAGACTTTTTCAAATTATTCTAAAGACAATTAGTAAAATAAAATTCAGTTAGAAATATGGAATAAAAAAAAAGCTTTTAGAAGCATTCAGTGTTTCCCTGTATGTTCTGAATGCTTTTCTCAATAATTATTGGTTTTATCATCAAAGATGCCATTTCACCCACTGGTGACTGGCCTCACCATGAGTAGAGATACCAAAATCCCATCTGAAATCCTGACCAGTCTGCTGGATTATTTGCAATTTATTTAGGAACTACTGTGTAATTAGTTTATCTTAATTTGACCTTTTGATTTCTAAATGTAACATTTATAATTTTGAGACCAATTTTCATCCAGTTGATTTCCCTAGCAAGATTTTTTGCTTGTAGAGTATTAACATGCTATTTCTAAATTACCAGAGTAAAGAGGACTGTGTTTTAGTCCTCTTTAAATAAAAATAAGGGTATCTACATACATCCTGTAAAAGATGTATGTAGGTCTGTATGTACAGACTCTGTCTGTATGTACACACAAAGAATGTAAAAATGCCTGTTTAAAAGGAAGAAAACTGATTAAGAAGAGTCATTTCAGTATGGGTGTGTGCATATATGTGTGTATTTGTTTGTGTTGGTATGTTATTTTTATTAAATTAGCTTATTACTTCCTAGGAAAGTTGTTTTTCCTAAAGAATAGATCTCTATGACAGCCACATATGGAAATGACAACAAAATCACTTTTAGAAAATCCTGGAATACCTCAGGAAGCTCACCTTTGTGGTGAGAAGTTTTCTATTTTTATAAAGACCTATAGGAACCTTTAAGAAATTACTCTTCAGAGCCTCAGTAGTAACAAGTTCTTCACAAATTCTGTATTGTAGAAGCAGGACACATTTTAATGAACTGGCCTTCAAAGCAGATAATGGGCTTCATAGAGAATACTAACCAATATGTGCATTTTGACTGTAACCATTGCCAAAGGAGTCTTTGTGAGAGCAGCCTTGTCTCTATTAGGAAAACAGTTTTTTTTTTCAAAAAACTGAAATGTCAAATCTGAGTAGGCAGTGTATGTTCATTATCTAGTATTTCAATTTTCCCTTCTAGGGTAGGGAACCAATTTATTTTTACCAAAGTTCAACTCAGAAGTTTTATACCTACATGACTAAGCAACTGATAGAAGCAATTAGAGGAAAAGTTGCACAGGCCACAACAATCTAAAAATCAGAGAACAGAGAAAATAACTGGACACAAGGAGAGAAGAAGAGAGAAGGCAAAAATGAGTAAAATAATGAGCTCATGAAGAACTCAGGAAAGAGGATTCAGTCCTAGAGAGGGAAACATTTTTATGCAGACAAAAGGATAGCCTCCATTATCAATTGCCTATAGTTAAACTGGCAGAAACATATGGACCACATCTCAGAATGTCCTTCTGGAGCATCTGCTGCAGATGGCCCACTCAGTAGCCTCTCAATAGGTTTTTGTAGATGAGCCAAGACCAGGGCAAAAATTTCCAATATGCAGTTAGTTCCCCACTTCCAGCAGAGCCACACATATATACAGAAGACTTAATTGATACAAGTGTACGGGGTATTCCAAACCAGGATTTTGTTCTGAAAATATTATTTAGAATATTTTCAGATTAGCATTTTTCTAATAATTCAATTGCTAATAAACTATTTAAATTATAATACCTCCTAGCTGGAATTTGAATGAAATCATTAATGTGATTTATGAGCCCACATTGAATTTTTCTCCCAATCAGGGAAACAAATGAAATTTGATTTGGTGCATTTTTGAGAAAAACAAATACATGAACAAACAAACAAAAAGAATACAGAGGGAAAAAAAAAGGCCAGCAGATAAAATTTTTGTGGTTTGTAATAGCAATACTAATACAAGATGGGATGGAAAATCCTGTAAAATATATTCAGCACCAACTTTAACTGCTAATTCAGCATCAAACTTTAATTGGAGCATAGGTATGTAGTGGTTAGCAGCTGAACAAGGTCAGACTTTCCTCTAGAGAAGCTTTAAAGTAACTCCTTTCACTTCATCTAGTTGTCAAACTGCACAGGAAAATACTAATTCTATTACCTATTCTATAAAGCAGAGAAAATTGCCAAAACTCACAAATGAAAAAATGGCAAAGAGCTAGAAGAAGAAAAACCAAAAAGGTATAAAGAAATCATAGGGACAGCAAATACAATGTTTTTTGTTTGTTTGTTTGTTTGTTTTAACCAAGAATGGGTTAGAAACAAATACTTACTGAAACCTTAGTACTTTGTGTTTGAACTTGTGTAAATCAACAGGTGTTTCCATTGTGCATTGTGTCAGGTTGACATCACAGTTTCATACTTTCTAGTTACCTAACATTTTTCCACTATAAAGAGGGGCTTGTACAAAGGCACAATGCAAAAGCACACCAAACGACAGGCAGATTGTGCTTAATGAATCTGTAGATGCTCTGCTACAACTTAACCTTCTCTTTCCTGTCTGCAATTTGGTAATTTTGAAATACCAGGCTGAACAATTATTTCAGTGCTATCCACTTTCACAAGGAATAAATCATTCTCAAGCAATCCTTGAAACATATCCAAGTAAAGTTCTCTTCTTTTTGTTCCATATCTATCTAACCTTCAAATTTCTCACAGAAAACTATTCTGCTACTTTATATAATAAATATGTAATTCAACAGAAATATAAAACTAGGGGCAATGCATGATGTAATTGAATTAAATACCTCAAGGACACAGCGTCCATTTTCAAAACATTTTTGTGGTGTGTTTGGTTTTGTTTTTTGTTTTTTTGTGGTTTTTTTTTTTTTTTTAATCACTACAAGGAACTCCAGTCTGCAGTACTGGAGTGTTACAGGCTTCAGGACTCTTAACAAAGAATTCAGGTCATTGTATTGCTGCAGAAAATGTGGGAGCCTTGATTGTATTGGGCACTGACTACAACACAAATAAATCTCATCTAAGCTTGTGACCAGCATTTCTATGGAAGAAAGACATTAAATGGTGTTTGTATCCTTGACACAATATGAAGTAAGATTAGGATAAGCTTCTCTGTGGGTGAGTAGAACCAGAGAATTAAAATTAAACAGCATTTTGTACAACTGGAGATGCAGTAAGCTACCTAAACATCAAAACCACTATCAGTTTGACTTAAGAGGAAAGATTACGCATGTTCCATAGCTTTTATTTGTGTAAGCCTATTTAAAAGCCCTTTTCTTCTCTATTTCTCTGGTATCAGTAAGGCACCTTGGAATACAATCCCCTAATTTAGGCAGATGTAATTTAGGCAAACATATCTGTCCTAGTTACCAGATGCGCTACTGCCCTCTGCCAATTAGGGACAACAGTAGTGTTTATTTAAACTACACCAAAAAAATTCCAATTGCATTCAAATTTATGAAATATTCCATTAAGCTGGAAAAGGGTAGCAATTCTAAAGTAAAGGAAATTATAAATGTATAAATGAATGTATGGTTATTTATAGCATAGCAGAATATACCAAACATAATGTGTTTGTCTCTCTTTTCTGTGTAAAAGGGCTGCGGTGACACAAAGGAACCTTTTCATGCCAGTGTCTGGAAGAAGTATGCCACAGCATATGCACCCAAGGAAAACCACCATCTCCTAAACAGTCCAGGCACAGATGCAAGAGACATAATTGCAGCCACAGGGAACAGGAGGAAGAGATGTGACTCATAGCTCTCCACAGCTGCCAAACCCTGGTCCCACAGGCTTCCCATGCCTGGAGCATGTTGGCAGGCGGTCGGAAAGGAACAGACTCATCTAGAAAACCACCAGTGTGGACACCTGGAGGACTAGGTAACCAGCTGTATGGGGTACAGAAGTAACCTAAGCTTACCTAAATCATATCAGGAGCCACTTCCTTCCTGAATCAATAAATTCTGAAGGGGCAGATCACACCCTGTCTGCAAACATTCCCCTGCAGTTCCATGGGCAATGTCTGGATGGGGCATGCTGTCACCTGTGGGTCTTAGCTTGTCTCCATCCCTCTGAAGGCACCTGATCTCCAGGGATGTGATTGCCCTGGCTGACCCTAGCTTGCCCTGCTCCCCAGCCACTGTGAGATGAGGAGGACTACTCTTGAGGATAGTCACAGTAATACCACTATTCAGTGATTATGTAATAAAAAAGGAAAAAAGAAAAATGCATCATATTATCCTGATTATGAAAAGGTACCACTTTTCATATGCCCTGAAGCAGAAATAATCTTCAAAAAGAATGATTTAAAAATTGTCTTTCATGCAGATGGAATGCAAGTATTTCACAGTCTTTGCACCTTCCGTGGAAGTAATAATATTTTAAGAGACATTCTCCATCTTCCTTTTGTGGCAGGAACAAATTTTAACAGCTGTGAAAATGTGTGTTTCTTTTTCAGTTGCAGTGTAAAGTAGATACCAAAATGAATGCAACCTAGAGACCTATCTCCTTCTAAATTTAAAATTCCATAGCTGAGCACAGCATTCAGATTTCTATTGGTGGAACTTCTGTCATGATAATTTTCGTTTAAGACTCCAGACATAATTATTCCCTCATTGGTTTCCCAAATCACCTTTCCAAGGTATAATCTGTGGTTGCTAAAAACATCAAATGAGTTTTTGAAAAAGCAGAACAGATTTTCCATCAAATATGCTACTAGTCCAGATGTACTACAATGTTTTTTTGTGTCCCTGTGTTCAGATATCATTTTTATCATAGGTCTCATTGTCTAGCAAAATTGAGAGCCAGTGTTGAACCACACAGAACATTAACTGCATCTAAAGAGGAATTAAAGAAGGAGTCATAACAAGTAATAACAAGGAAAAAAACATAACAAGGAACAAAACATTTTAGTAAGTGTATGATACTGTATGTGCATAATTGGTGAAGTACTTGTGTGTGGTTAATGGATTTTTAAAGCCATGGACATTGCCTTTTTTTCTATTTGATGAACTTAGCAGATAATTTTAATTAATGGAAAATCCATTACTTGTAGGACAAGAGAACAACTGACTTTCCAACACAGCTGCTGTAGCCATGCAATGCCTATTTGTATATCAAAAGTACACCAGCAACATGATAAATATTTGTAATAATCTTCCTCAGAACTTTCCAGCCTGCAGTTATCTCAAAGCATTACACTGAACACCACGTGATCTTCAGGTTAGGCTGGCTAGCCAGTTTCAATAAACTTGTCACAAGGTCCTGGTAAGAATATGTACTAAAAACAGTGATCAGAGTCATGAATTGTTAAATGCTCATGTTAAATCCAACATTAAAAAATGCAAAAATGAGGAAGCTTGATGCTAATGGTGATCATGTTGAAGACCCTAATAAATTTAGCCGAGTTCCACAGGAAAAATTGGCAGAGTTACTCAAGCAAGATATGGGTAAGAAGCAATCAATATGGTTACTTACACTGCATGGAAGATAGATAGAATATCAATTCTAACAAGAACAACTCCACAATCATTGGAAAGCAGTGTCAATATGGCAAGGAATTATAAATCCGTTTGGTTGCAATGGGATCATTCAGTTTACATACACTTGCTTGAGAATAGTTGTAGAGGCTGTCACTATTGCTGGCGAAGAGTAAGGAAGTGATGCCAGTACATGCCATTATTCCTGTGCTATCTGCCATTCAGAGGTAATCATATGCCCACTCCAAAGATGTTTGAGCTTCACTACACATATGCAGCTCCTGTTGAATATAATAGGTAACGCTTACAGGTAAAACAACCTTTCTGTTTAAGTGAAATCATTGCAGAAAATGAATGTAAAATCAACAGATATTTTTGGGAGGAAAATGGGTTTGTATCAACATATTGACATCATTATTGTTCTTGATGACTGGGTTCACTTCAGTTACAGAGTCATTAAAAAACCCTTCACACAAATACATCTAAAACACAGTTGCAATGGAATCAGAACAAACTCTGTGACTTTACAAAATTCTACCATTAATTATATACCCTTAGTACGATTCCATTGCTTAAATATAAACATTTAAAGCTATTTCAGATCCCTAACAATGTGATGGCTGCATGTCAGAATAGACAAAAAAGTATAATCCCATCCACACAGATGTCTGACAATTGACAATATCTGGCTTCTTTATATTAAGACAGCTGAAGATCACTCAAAGTGTTTTCAGGGAACAGTTTAAAAGAGCAAAGATATACATTTTCATAAATGGTGTGTTCCATGATTAGCAGAGATGGACTGGCCTATTGACATTTAAGAATGTTCTAAAAGAAAGAAGGGGCTCTAGCTGGTAATGTAGAATTATCCCCAAAGGCCTCTGGCCTCACTGCTATTCAACTGTATGTGCTGGTTGACCTCCGAGCAAAGCAAGTGCCCACAGTTTTCTTTCTAACTCTTCAAGAGCCATTTAATGATGAAAGAGAGGAGCAGCATAAACTGAAAAATGATACCTATGATTTTCTACATGAGCTTCTTGTAAGAGTAAGTTGAAAGGTATCAGAAGTCTGGTCATATCTCTTGATACTCTGGCAGCTGCTTCTACTTGAGCATATACAGGATTTTAAAAAAGTTGTAATTGCAGAAAATTTACTCAAAAATGATGGTGAGAGTTATGATTGCATTTGCCCCAAGTTTTATTTTACCCCAAAGATCATCCAATTATCTAACTCACAGATTTGCAATGGTCTTCCTTCCACAGAAATGGCAAGCTTTTCAAGGCATGTTTTACAAGCTGTACAGCTGCAATTACCAGTAATTCTCAGCTGAGGGATGGTCACAGTTTTACTGTCACACACATTGANTATTGAAACATTTATTTTTAGAATTTTTTTTTCCTGCTAACCACCTGACTTTGTAAGTTCTCTTCCCTCTTGCTCTGAAAATGATGAGTTTGCCAAAATTCATGATCAAACATCTACAGATGAAAGTGCAAATAAGCAGGTTGGGATGTGATATGTGTGATATAGAAATCCTTAATAAAAATTAGCTTATATATTACAGTTAAAGTTAAGATTTCTTTTTCATTTGCAAATTTAAAAAATAACCATAAAACAACAGACCTATTAGTTGAATCCATACAGACAGAAATTTAGGTACTATAAACTGACCTGTATGTACCCTAAATACTGGAAACACATCAGCAGTATTTGGTGGCAGATAAAATAGTGGAGATTTTGCTTGCCAAAGAATATTCTTTTTTTTTTCATGGCTTTTTCATACAATATTAAAAACTTATACTCAAAGTAATAGACCTCAAATTCAATATACTTTTATAAAATTAATTTTCTAAAGCTCAGAATTTCAATACCTGACATTTAAAACCCAGTAATGTTTATTTGATAGCATAAAATCATCCAGCCATTTAGATAAAATAGAGGTCTTAGAGAAATCCCACTCGTACTAATTACTTGGCATTTTTTCAAAGATATAAATTCCTTATTGAGATGCCTGGAATGTGAGTCTTTAGAAAAAGATAATTCATTGTTAGCTGAGATTTTGTAGACCACTTGCAGAGTAAAGTAGAAATTAATTTGTAATAATTGTAGTATAACTTAATTTTTTTTGGAGATAACTTTAAAGTTCCTGACATTATAAACATTGTTTAACGCAGTGAATAATGCATGACACTACTATTTACAATGAAAGAATGCACAGAAATCTTAATATCTATCTAAAACTTTTCCATTACATAAAAATACTACATTTTCTATGGCATGTTTCTTAAAGCTGGAAAGGTTTTAAGTGGTGTCTTTACACAGCCTTGAATATCATTCATGTGCAGCAGCTGAGACACAAGTGTGTACTTATAGAATCAGCAGATAGAAGATCACCTGAGGAGTTGCTTTGCCTGAGCAGCCTCAGCAAAGATGATGATGGTGTTACCCTGGTATTATAGTGACTTAATAAAGAGTTAGCTAAACACATACTGATTCTAGTTATTTACATAATATTTTAGGAAAAAAAAAGGGGAATATGAACTGATTAACAAAAAAAGTAATAGTAATTTAATATTAATGCATTTATTTCTGAAGCCAGGGCAAAATAGGGGGCCTCCTTGAATGGTTCACATTTCCTCTGTGTAAACTCCCACATCAGAAAGGCTACAAACTCTGAAATGTGACCTCCTTAATCACAATTTTCCTTCTTAGTGTAATATACGCTATTAGATTATATATTAGTATAATATATGCTTAGTAAATATGCTATTACAATTCCTCAGTAGGGTAGTTATTTCTATTCTTTGCAACTACATTGGTTAAAATGTATTCCCAGAAAAAACAACATTGTTGGATGGTGTCATAGTTTAATACTGGCTGAACACCAGGCACCCACAAAAATCACTCACTCCCCCTCCCCTGCCACAACTGGGCAGCAGAGAAGTTTAAGGAAGGGCTCATGAGTTGCGATATGAACTGGGAGAAAACACTCCAAGGGCAAAACAGGCACACCTTAGAAGAACAAGGTGAAATTATCACAAACAAAATCAGAGGATGACAATGAGAAGTAAAATAAGCCTTTAAAGCTTCCTTTTCTTCACCCAACCCCTCCCTCCTTCCCACCCATAGCACAGGGAGACAGATCATGGGGGTTTTGGTCAGTTCATCACAGATATTTTTTTCTGCTGCTCAAGGAGAGGAATCCTTCCCCCGTGAGGTCATGAGGTCCCTCCCATGGGAGACAGCTCTCCATTAACTTCTTTAGTATGGGTCCACTCACAAGCAGCAGTGCTCCCAAAACTGCTGGGGTGTAGGTCTCTTCCCAGGGGGTGCAGTCCTCCAAGGAAAGGCTGCTCCAGCCTGGAAGCAGGGCCCCTTTCTCCTCCAGGTCTCCCACTGGATCACAGCCTCCTCCAGGCATTACCAGCTCCAGCTCTCCTATGGGCTGTGGGTGGATTTGTGCATCCCCCATGGATCCCCAGGGGCTGTGGGTGGATCTGTGGATCCACCATGGATCTCCAGGAGCTGCAGGGGCACAGCTGCTTAACTCTCACCATGGCCTGCAGAGGAATCTCACCTCTGGTGCCTGGAGCANCATTTTTGCGCGCAGCCCCCTCCTGCTACCAAATAACCAGGCCATGCAAAACTAACACAGATGGTATTGGGTTTAACTCTAAACAGCACTTCCTGTTCTTAGCTATAGGTAATACCACACCATGATACATTCAAACAGCTGCATGCTCTCAAGTTACTGGAACAAGTGCTGGGAAAAATTCAGAAGGCTGAGGAAGAGTGACCTTTGAATTAAAGTTCCCTCTTTTTCACTGATTTGTTTCACTTAGTTTTTGATTCAAAACACCTATGAAATTAAAATGAAAATAGTATAGTTAAATCAGTAAGTCATTGTGGAAACAGGACCAGGGCAGGACTGGTAGGAAAGCATCAGGGCAGCAAAGAGACCTGCTGGGATGAGGCATCTCTCACTAGAACACTGATGAGGGCATGGTGCTGCCTAAGGGACTGCAGATGACCCCACTATTCTACAGAGTGGCCTCAGAAGCACAAATGGCCAGAACTGTGGACAGAGCAGTCCAACAGGGCATGGCCCTACAGCTCACGAGGGAAGGCTACCATCACCCTACCAGGCCAGCGCATCTGTTCAATTGGTCATTACCCTCTCAGAAGTAGCTCAGCTATGGTATCCACATGGCAAAGGACACGTTTTCTGCACTCACCAGAATAGGTGTGGCAACCCAGCCAGAGTTCCCATAAAAACATGCATCTGTTCATACCTTCAGGCTGCAGGGTGTGGCAGAGCTTATCACTGGTAACTGATGGCAGCAGTGAGAACAGCTGTGTGAAGTGTGACTTGTGGCTTAGTATTTCTTTTCTTGCTTTATGTTGCCGTTTCAAAATATTCATCTCTCTTATTTATGATAGACATTGTCATATTCTTAATCTTCAATTTTCCTTTTGAAATTTTTCTAGCCTTTATTTTAAAAAATAGAAGTCATATGAATTTATTGGGTGGAGCAAAACAGAATGCTGCCTCATCTAAGATCCATGAAGCCTCTATAATTTCTTTGTCTTTCACCACAGTTATTTTCAATGGTCTTTAAAGACCATTAACAATTTTGGTTCTTGCTTATCCTAGGTGTCTCCCATTACTCTCTCTCTCTTCCTCACATCTTTCTGTGAAATAACCCTGCCAGAAGTTTACCCCAGAAACAAAACAGGACAAGCAGACAAAAATAGTTCACATGCTAGAGAGGCTGAAAAATCTTGAAAATCTAGAAAACTAGACAGCTATTAGACACAGAAAATCAAACAGTTTGTGACAGTTTGACTGAAATGGTAGTATAAGCATTAAAACTAGAGCTGATTTTGTTCACTTTGTAAATTAGTGGTTTGGAAGAGATTATCCTGTGTGCCTTGGTGGAATTTACCACACTTAAAAAAAAGGAGACAGTGAATATAGAGGTGGAAACAGACTTCAAAAAGACTCAGAAAAGCAGTACCTTAGGCTGATAAAGGGCTTTACTGAGACTAATGTAAAGCAATTGTATTGTTGAAATATTATTCAGAAATAAAAGTACACTGAGAACTGCATTGGAACTTAGAGTAAGAAGTCCTGTACAGTGCTTTTTTAGTGGTAGTAGAAAGTATAATTTGTAAATTTTATTAGTACACTGACTATAATCTTAAGAGAAATGTGTTAGATGTGTACCAAGATTAGCTTCTCAACATGCTTGGGATGGCATTGTGTATGTCTTCCAGCAGGAGGATACCTGTTTCATACATCTCCGCCAGCTACACAGTGCCATAGAGAGAATATTTCAACAATTTCATTGCTTTACATTAGTCTCAGTAAAGCCCTTTGTCAGCCCAAGATACTTCTTTTCCATGTTTCTTCAAAAAGAATTTCCAAGAGGAAAGTACCATCAAGAAGCAAAGTACAGATCTCTAAGATCTTAGAGAGAGAAAGACCACCTACCATGAAATTTTTACAGAACTTACTGTAGCCTGAATATAACAGTAATCCTCAGAGGGCTCACTGACACTCGAGCAAGACACTATAAGCACAACCTCACTATGCCTCTTTACTTCCTTCAGCACAACAGGTCACTCTGACTTTGGAAAGCCATTCCACAGGTACACCTGACCTTTAAAAAAAAGACGTCATCATTTATTCTACAAACAAGAATTTGGTACTTGATATATATACAGCAAACATAACACATGGTGACAAAACTCCTGTAAACCCCTATTGCAAAGCTATCAGTGGTGGGTGAAGAAGGGGCCTCATGCTGCTTTTGCTGTTGAATAATGCTGAGATCAGCCTGATTCATCAGTCCCAAAGTTAAACTTTCTGAGGATATGGAGAATAAGTGTTTCCTGACAAAAAATGGCACTGGTGAAGATGTGGCAGACAAAGTTCCTGATCAAGTAACCAAAAACTGATAGTATTGATAAATTATCTAGACCTGCTAATCTGATGCTGCTGGCCTGGAGACATCTGACTTTGAATCACTTTGTACTATAAAAGCCAAGCACCACTTTTCATTCTTAAAACACCCATTCTAGCTGTATGTGTGCGAAGATTACTCCCTTGAGTGGGATGCCCCTCAAGGTTGCTCCTTTAGGCTGAGAGAGATTTGCCCATGGTCACTGGTATGGATAAGTAACAACAATGGCCCTCACTAATAACAATTTTGGAATTTAAAAATACAAAGCAGTGCTCAAAAAATACTGTAGACAGGCAGTGAATCTTAGTGCTGCTAATCCACATGCCAGTGAACAATTTGTGAGGTGCACTTAACCTGCTTTTAATTTGAGAATGCTGTATAACATAAAAAAGAACAACAGGAACAATGTTTTCTTGGATTTTAAAGTTAGAGATTCTCTAAGAAAGCAAAAATCCTATTGAATATTTTTTTCTTTTTTTTCCTTTCCTCATTGTTTCTGTCCCTATTATTATCTCTTAGCTTAAAGGATAAGCAATTCAAAACAAGTGTTGCTTATCTATGTAAAGCTATTTTAATAGATTATTGACAGATGATTCAAAATCAGATATTGCTGTTAAAATATACTAAATTATTTAAAGAAATAAGGAGATAAAAATTGAATCATGGGTAGCAAAAGTATTTTGCTATTAATAACAGCTACATTACTCTTTTCATCATTCTAAAAA
The DNA here is from genome assembly GCA_013400315.1 of Bombycilla garrulus. Taxonomy (NCBI): domain Eukaryota; kingdom Metazoa; phylum Chordata; class Aves; order Passeriformes; family Bombycillidae; genus Bombycilla; species Bombycilla garrulus. The sequence continues at coordinate 32,545 of VXBU01000989.1, forward strand.
TTATGTTACATGGTTTCATAAGTGTACAATAATAGAGGGTATTAAGACCCTTATTGTGAGCCTCAATATGTGAACAGGTATCTTGAGGGTATTTTCACTTTCTTTTTTTGTAATTCTGGTTTTAATATAATTTAAATTTTTGAAGAGTTTTCCCCTACTCCAGACCCAGACAGTGAGCAACTGATCAATGCATGTATCTTAACTCTGATCACTTAAATGAAAATTTATGATAATGAGAAGGAAACATAAGTAGGAGAAATTCAAAGTATATTAAAGTATTGCTACTTCATCAAAATAAACATTTTTATTTCTTGTTTTTTATTTAGTCAGTGTTCCACAGAAATATTTCAGCATAACCACTTTTAAGTACAAAAACCTTCATGAACTCTTTTTGAAGAATCAAAACATGCTGAAAATATTAACTCTAAATAATCATCATCATCATTATCATCACAGTATTAAAACTTTTTGCCCCAAAAAGTGTGTATACATATGCAAAGCAGTAAAATATTGTGAGTTCATTAGTGAGGACACACAAAAAAACCCATAAGTTTGCAGGAATGGATGAAAATCAAGCTCTGAAAAGGATGAAAAATATTTAATCTCATACACTGATGAGGCACAAATCACTTCCTAAGGCTTAAGTGGGTGAGCAGAACCCTACAATTCTTTTTTCAGAAGAGCCCATTCAAACCCTTTCAGAAAAATGACAGATTTTTGCATTTTGTGTTTCTCTTAGCAAATAATGAGAGGGGGTGGAAGGAATGTTCTTATAAACAAGGGGAAAATGGAATTGCTGAGAGGCATTGTTCAATCTTGTTTCATACAGCCCAATTAACACATTGCTATTTTAATCTTATACATTTCTACCAGTTTGTAAAATCATTATTTAACTATGCACAAAATATATGCATATATCTATCTATATGCATATATCTATGGAGCAATTTTTTAGCTGGATTTTCTTTAGGTTTTTAAAGGAAGGCTATTAGATATTTTCTCTCTTTCATCCAAAGAGATCCTCTGAATTTAGTTTGCTGGATATAGAAGCTGTTAGGAACAATAAATCATCAGAGATATTAATCCCACTACCTCCAAGATTTTGTTCTAACAGCAGGTTACTTTTCTCAAAGAAAGACTCTGCTTATAAAATGTGCAGAAATGAAGCATTAGAATTTAATTAGTGATGGGTTTGCTGGTTGTGAGGGGAAACCCTGCATTCATTTCTGTTGAGCTTTGCCTTTCATCTTTCAGATATTTAGTTTAAACATAAGAGATTGATTTAGTCTAATGATTGCCACATACCCAAACTCTCCTCTGTTTATAGCACCAACAAAACTTGAAAATTATAGGAAAAATAGAATTTGTTGTTTTGATGTCATAACTATTTCTGCTATTCCTCTATGGCCTGAAGTATCTATTCTAAAGATACTGAGAAAGTAAAACTGATCTCTTACCATATTAAATATGAACATTCAGAGATTCTTCATACTGAACATATGTCTTTGATCTCAACTTTTTTTCTTAATGGAATCATACAAAAAAAACTATTCATTTAATATAGAAAATATTGTTTCAATACTTTTTGATCTAATTGAATTTCAATTAGATTTTTTAAAACTCTAAATATAATTCAATTCAAATTTTTTCAATTCTTTCATCCTAAGTATTGATTTCAATAGTTGATTAATTATTTATTGATGGGCACATTATTTTCATGTTTGTTTAACCAATTTTGGGATTAACTGCATTTATTTAGGAAACCTTTTTGTCTTACAATCATTTCAATGCTTTTAGATCCTAACCACCACATTTAAATGGGTCTTACATTAGGCCCTGTGCTCTTCAATGGCTTCATAAATTACTTGGATGCAGAACTGTAACTGATACGGGGTTTCAGTATATATTATATAATTCAGTATATTCAGTATAATTCACAGATTAAATGGAACTGGGAGGAACTATTGACTCTCTTAAAGGCAGGGAGGCCCTGAAGAAACACCACAACAAATCAAAGGGATGGGTGATCACCAGCTATATGAAGTTCAACAAGGTAAAGTCCTGGATTCTGCACCTGGGATGGGACAACTCTCAGTATATAGGCAGACTGGAGAATGAGATGGTGGAAAGCAGTGCCATGGAAAGGGACCTGGGAGTTCTGGTTGTTCAATTTGAGTCAGCACTAGCCTGGCAGCCAGGAGGGCCAGCCCTGTCCTGGGCAGGCCCAGCATCATCAACTGGGCAAGGGAGGGCATTGTCCCACTGTGCTCTGGGCTGGAGCAGCCTCACCTCAAGTGCTGGGGGCAGTTTTGGGTGCCACAGTATAAGAAAGATATAAAGAGATTAGAGAACATCCATGAGGACCATGAACAGCTTTGAGAGGAAGCCGTATGAGGAGTGGCTGAGGAACTTGCTCTGTTCAGCCTGGAGAAGAGGAGACTGAGGGGAGACCCTGTTGCAATCTGCAACTTCCTCATGATTGGAAGAGGAGGGGCAGACACTGCTCTCTTCTCTGTGGTGACCAGTGACAGAATCCAAGGGAATGACCTTATGCTGTGTCAGAGGAGGTTTAGGTTGGACAGGAAAAGGTTCTTCACCCAGAGGGTGGCTCTCTAGGGCAGTGCCCTAGCACCAGCCTGATAAGAGTTCAAGAAGTCTTTAACAACTCTCTCAAAAACACTGTAATTCTTGGGAGATGGTGCTGTGCAGGGGCCGGAGTTGGACTCAATAATCTTTGTGGTTCCCTTCCAATTCAGTTCTTCCATAAAATTAAACAATTATGATGAAGGCTAATTAAAAGAAAAAAATCTGGGATTATGTAGATTTTGTCAAGCCATGTTATCTGGTGACCAAGATGATTGTGACATTATTTTGCTGTCTATCCTTTTCTATCTAGAATGAATCTCAAGTCAGAAACCAGACAAAATCTGACATCACTAACTTAGTACTCATGTTATAATTTGGATATGAAGACACTTTACAGTAGACAGACATAATTACATAATTTTTTAAATTATTATTCCTACTTAATTGAAATTAAATTAAAATTGGCTAGAGTTTACCAAATACCTTTTTCTCCATTTATTCCATGAGACATGCTGACTTCCTAATGCCAAGCTGGAAAAAAATCTGTGGGCTGTAACTTCAAGAAGAAACCAAAGAAAGTCCCTTCTCAGGTCCAGATTTTTTTAATCACCTTTGTTTTAGAGTAAATGAACAAGGCTGCTCTATGAATAATTAAGCCTTATTTATACCCCGAGGGTGTTGATATTGTTCCTGCACTCTTTTGATAATTAAAACCACTCTCTCCTTGTTTATACCTTGAAGAGATGACATTCCCTAGAGGTTCACAACACGGTCAAGCAGTGATTCTAAGCTAAGTTTTAACATGTGCTCCCTTGAAACTAGTATTCCTGAAAAGAAATCCTATTAAGCTTCTGAAGCCGAACTTATTTAGGTTTAACCTCTGCATTTCTAATGCAGTATGTGACTGGGAAATGATTCTGGGTTGGATTTTTTTGAGCCCCTACAGCAGGTGATTGGTCATTTATGATGTTGGGGTTTTTGAGGACCTACTCACCTTCAGACATTAGGATCCTATAATATAAGATTTTTCTTCCATTCAAGAATTGTGTTTTCCTTTCATGATTTCATTCTTGAAACCATTATTGTCTGTGTCTTAAGTATGAATGTCAACATTAAGTAATACTATTATAAATATCTGTTTATTTTTTTTTTGTAGGACAAAGTAATTAATCTGATACTTTTTTTCTTCATAAAAAAATATGAATAATTTCAAAAAGTGTACATGTCTTTGTATATTATTCAGTTTTGGAGAAAATCCTTCTACTCACATACAAACATAATTGCAGTTTGTGTTTGATAGTGCTTTTACAGATAAGCTACCAAACAATTAAAGGAACATCTCATTTAAGCTCAACATTATTTTTGTTCACATACTTACTAACATTGCTAACATTTAATCTCCATCCTCTTGATCTTCATATTTTAACATTTTAGCAGTATTTTAGAATTCTATCTCAGTCTATGTTCTCACAGCCTAGATTAACAAGCTGTGTTTGAGGCAGTACATACTTCCATTAGTTTCTGTTCTCTTCTGACACTCCTGAAGTTCCCTTACTGATCATATTTACATTATGATCATTATTCATCCTACAAAATTATAAAAGCAAAGTGTCCCCGTGGCCCTAGACACCACTGTTTCTATCAGGATAATAAAATTATAATCAGTATCTGGTCCAGCTGCAAAAGAGCACAATAAAAAAATAGCTTAACATAGTCACTAAGACAGCATGAGAAATGATTTTGCTGCATCTTATTCGTGACTTTCTGTAGCACCATCAAAATCTACAAACCTGAAGCATGCAGATAGATAAATGCAGCAGGAGCAGGTACAAAGGTTTAAACATCTGAGCTCTAGATGTCCATAGCCACATCAAATATCTAAGTTTAGTTAAGTTCTGTCCTTGTTAAGTTAAGCCCAAACAGGTTCAAATCATAATGATTTTGGAATTATAAAAATAAATTGAGGCATATGGAATGCTCTAAGCTTGCTTTATGAAATCGTCTGAACTATCTATTTTCCCCAATCTAATTATGACATTTTAGTAAAAGGTTAAAAAGCTGCTCACTTGTCTTGGGGTAATTTAATGATAATACTGAATTCCCTTATCATCTGTTTTATGCCCAGAAATGGGTCCTGTAGCTTTCAGCTGGTTCTGGGGGTGGGGTGGGACTGGGGGAACTCTGGTGCAGGTTGTGTTTCAGCACTTACTCCTATGTGTGCTCAGCTTTGTATGGGGAGGGAGTTACATTTTTTGCATTTAGCTAGCTTGATTCCATTAATTGAGGCAAGAAGTTTTCCTGAGACTGCTATAGCAATCCTCCAGAGACTTCTGTGGCTTCTTCTGGAAATGTTCAGTTTAACTTTGGTCCAAGAACCAGACCATCAGTGGGAGCTGGACACCACAGACCAGTGAGGAGGTTGCAGGACACTGCATCCCAGATCTAGACCTTGGGAGAAGCTGAGCCAGCTAAAGAAAGAACTCTAAATCCACAAGCTTACTCTGCACTGAGGAGGTTCAATATTTAACAGTTATTCATTTTCTTTCTGTGCCCTGCAGGTACTTTGTTTATTAAATAAATAGGTTTTTTCACCTTCATCCAAGAAATTCCTTTTGTATTGGTGGGAAGGGAGTGCCAGAGCCTGTTTTTCTATAGATAAAACATTCATTCCAGAGTGCTTCCTCCTAAAATTGTCTCCAAACTGAGGCATCACTTTAATCTGCTCATATTGTACAGAGCATATGGGATGGGCTATTTTCATTATTTATACATTTATAGCCTATGATAATGTATCATACGAGTTTTTTTGTCACAGCACAACTGGTCTGTAGCTTCACAGATAAAATTGGCCAAAACAGAAACCCAATTCGGCTAGCCTAGTTCATTAGAGAGTAGAAGTAAACAAGTCCCCAGGAGAGACAATGATAGACTGCATTCAAACTCAAGCAAGGAATCCCCGGCAATCCCATTCAATTCTGAATGCAGACATCTAATTGGCCATGGAGCTGGGTGGTGCAGAGAGCCTGACCAATCAGATGTGTAAGCATGGAACTTTTGAACCCCCTATAAAAGGGAGCACCCAACAATAAAATTCAGCTATCGTGGTGTGACTGTCAGTGTACTCTGTTGTATACTTGTCTCCAATCTACGCCCATAACGTAATACTTTCTAGACACTATTTTATGTACTCATCTGCTATCTCTCTTAGTGTAATATTTCAAGGTCATAGTTATAAGTGTCTGTATGGCTATTCCTATTTTCATTATTCTATCTCTATTATCCCATCCACCAAGAATTCCATGAGCCTATCAAAAGTAAAGTAAACTGGCTGAAAACACAATAAATACATGAGCATAGAAAGTTCATGAAACAAAGTCTATTATTATGGTGGCAGATGAATAAGATTCTGAAAGCACAGTAAGAACCACTGAAAATGCAGGTAAATTGCATACCAGTTGTAAGCCATATATGGAATAATACTGTGTGAATACATCCTGTCATGGTTGTATTATTTATTTGCCAATATAGTTTTGCTTTGTTTTACTGAACTGGAAAGTGTGAATGATTATAAACCACCCTTTACAAGAGTAAGTTTTGCTTTGGAAAACAAGTAAATTACTGGAAAATATTTGGTTGGGTTTTCTGGGGTTTTTGTTTGCTGTGATTTTGCGGTTTGCTCTTTTATGGGGTTTTTTTTTTTGTTTTTTTTTTTAGGAGAATATTTTAAAAATTATTGTTTTGTTATTGAGATTTTTTTTTGTGAATAACGCTTGGGATTTCATTAAAAAAAACTTACCTTTTTCTCATTTGGGCCAAAATGCCAAACAGGCTGGATAACCATGTTCCTACTCATATGAATGCAACAATTGCCTATTGCTGATATGGGATAAACTGAAAATTAATTTTTCCTCCATGCCAAATAAACTGTGTCTGAAAAGTGTTCCGGGCAGGCAATGAATTATGTTTATTTGCAAAACAATAGCACAAAGAATTTACTAAATTAGATTATATCTGAAAGGGGAAAGAACAGAAGATGGAAGTATCATAAGATTGGTAGGGAAAAACTTTGTGTATGAAAAGCCATCAGGTGATCCACCTGCCTTAATCATCTGCTGGCTACAAAGTTGGAGGGAAAAATATAGAAAGCTTTCAACAAAAAAGAAATTTTAGTTCAACTCTATCAACATGTGGATTTGGAGAACTTGCAAAAGCTACTAATAAATTCCTATGCAAACTTTTGGGAAATGTTACTGTAGGCAAACAAGCCCATCAGATTAAGAAGTGGCACATTCTGTTTTAGATATCAGAAAAAATTCAGACCGCTAGATCCATATAAAGTCTAAGTAAAGATATTTCTAATCCTTACAAAATCAGAGGATGTCCCTCCAAGACTCCTTATTGTGTGTTTATGAATAGTGATTGAAGA
>VXBU01001000.1:0-10442 GCA_013400315.1 Bombycilla garrulus
AACTAATAATCTTATTGAAAAGTCAACATGTATTCAGATTCCACTGATTTAAGCATATAAATACATTCAGATTTGGTTTCCACCCTGAACACCAAATGCTAGTGGAGGCATGGGTGAAGGAAAAAGGTAGAAGAGAATATCTGAGAAAAATCAGATTTTTTAAAATTTATCCATTTGAAGATGGACTGAACATGTATCTTTGTTCACTGTGATGTTACCATTAGCAAGAACTATTATATCTGCCCTTGTAGAGACCTCTGGACAGATCTTTACCAAAAAACCTAGTGTGACACCTAGTGCTGCAACCTGTGAGATATTGTTACAGGAGTAGTTCATTAATTAATAATTAGCCACCCACAATTATTTTTTACATACAAAAAATTCCTCTGAATTTTTTTTCCATGGAATTAAACTTACTGTTGCAAATGTTCCAAAGAGAGGAAATGAGAAGACCATACATTTAGTCTGTAACTCTGTCAACCTTCAGAATTTGTCCTCAATTTTTTTAACCACGGAGCTGTTTTTTTCTGCTAAAATGTGTTGAAAAAAACTATATTATTTATGTGCAAAAAATATATAATCTCAAGATGGAAGAGTTACTTTTTAAAAATACATTCTTGATGATAATTCAGCCACATGCTTTACTTATATTCTATTCATAATTGTTATTATTTTCATTAATATTACCATATATAAAAAGCAGCTACAGGTTTTTTCCAAAAGTTTAGATGAATGAAGTAAAATGTACTTCTCCTTTCTTTTGAGTTTAAAAAGAATTTTCTTTTCAAAACAATAATGATTTCTACTTGTATCAAACCCTTTGCTGCAATGATTACCCAGATAAAATTTACTGAAGTGACAATTAAAATTATTTCCTCTCTGTCTGCTCACTAACAGTCTTTACTACTGTTTCTTTCTGTTAGGGTGAATGTATAAAGCTCAAGCTTCCCTATGCAAACAAAATTTCTCCCTACTACATGATTTCACTGTCCTAATAATCACAAGAGGAAACAATCTAAAGCTGCACCAGGGAAGGTTTACGTTGGTCTGTTGGTTTTGCATGGCCCAGTTTTGGTAGCAGGGGGACCGTGGCAGTATCTTTTGTGAACAGCTGCTGGAAGCTTCCACCATGTCCAGCAGAGCAAATCCCTGATGGCTCTGAAGGTGGCCAAGGCTGGGCCAACTAGAGATGGTGGTAATACCTCTGTGATAACATGTTTAAGAGGAAAAGCAAACCAAAGGGAGGCACATTTTTTTGCTATAGTCAGAGAAGTGGAGAAGGTGAGAACATGTGAGGGAAACAGCTCTTTGACACCAAGGTCAGTGCAGAAGGAGAGGTAGCAGGAGCTCCAGGCACCGGAGCTCAGATTCCCCTGCAGGCCCTGGGGAAACAGCTGCAGTGCCCCTACAGCCCCTGGATATCCACGAGGGATGCAGAGATCCACCCACAGCCCCTGGGGGAGGTGCCCATGGCAGGGTNCCAAGGCTGGGCCAACTAGAGATGGTGGTAATACCTCTGTGATAACATGTTTAAGAGGAAAAGCAAACCAAAGGGAGGCACATTTTTTTGCTATAGTCAGAGAAGTGGAGAAGGTGAGAACATGTGAGGGAAACAGCTCTTTGACACCAAGGTCAGTGCAGAAGGAGAGGTAGCAGGAGCTCCAGGCACCGGAGCTCAGATTCCCCTGCAGGCNAACTGTCTCCTGTGGGAGGGACTCCATGGTCTCACAGGGGAAGGACTCCTCCCCCAGAGCAGAGGAAGAAAACCCCAGGTGATGAACTGACCAAAAACCCACGGCCTGTCTCCCTGTGCTGTCAGTTGATGGGGAGGAGGGAAAGGTTGGAGGAAGAAAAGGTGTTTTAAAGGACTTATTTTACTTCTCATTATTCTCCTCTGACTTTGTTAGTAATAAATTCACTTTGTACTTCTCAGTTGAGCCTATTTTGCCCATGCAGTGTTTTCTCCTGGTCTTCATCTCAACTCATGAACCCTTGATTAAATTTTTCTCGGTCCTGCAGCCAGCTGTAGCAGGGAAGAATGAGTGAGCGACTTACGTGGGTGACTGGCATTGGGCCAGTGTCAAACCACCAGGGTTGAATATTAGGAGGAAGTTCTTCACAGGAAGGGTGACTGGGCATTGGAATGGGCTTTCCACACAGGTGGTGGGGTCAGGATCCCTGGAGGTGTTTAAGAAAGGACTGGACATGGCAATCTGTGCCATGGTCTAGTTGATGAGGGCTGTTGGGTTGTAGGTTTGACTTGATGATCTCAAAGGTCTCTAACAACCTTGCTGATTTTGTGATTCTGTGATCAGTAGAGGTTCCTGTCAGCATCATCCATTCCCTGATTCTGTATTATTTTCAATAGAACATGTGTGTTTTAAGCTGTAAGGATATATAGAACTAACATTCTAACATTCTAACATACTAACATTCACTCTGAGCATGTTAACAAAGGCTAGATAAATGTCCATTATTTTGTTAATATATATAGGACAAAGGATTGCAAATGCATCATAAGCCTCTTCAAATACATTGAAAACTATCATTTAATCAAACTACCTGTAAATACTGCATTGAAATACCTCAGTCTATATAAAATATTAAACTATATTGAATTAAAACATAACAACAGCTACTACATTCCACTGCTTAGGAAGTGTGAGACATGCAAATAAGAATATTTTGTCTGCAAGCAGTCATTTTTAGAATTGCAATCACTGGTGTGCTGAAGGAAAATTATTTTTAAGAAAGGGCAGGAATCATCATATAGGTCATGTACTTCCTATATGACCTACTCTGTCTCACACAAAAAATGCTAAATTCAATGACCTGGAAAGGTTGCTTACTGTCTAGCAGTGCTAGTAATTTCTTCCTACATGTTTTCCCTGTCCTACTAATCACAATTACAAAGATATTTGGTTATACATACAGTATATTAACATAGTTTGGTGTCGTCCCTTATGCATTGCCAGTGATTTGAAAGCTTCTATCAGATGATGTGCACAACTTCCAAGGATACCACATCCTTCATCCTTAGGGATAAGCATGTGCTCATCTTCTTACCTGCATTGGACCTTAAGCTTTTACAATGGCTCCAGTGCAGGTCTGTGCAGAGAACAACATGGATATACCAGCTGGAATATATTGTATACTACTTGTCTCATGGTAATCCTATGTATGAGAAACTGAAATAATTAACTCTGTATTTGTACACAGCTGTGCAGTTTCTAGCTCTAAGCCCTGTCAATTAGGCTTAAATAGCTGTAGCTTGAATGTCCCTAACCAACCTGCAGGCAACAAAAATTCTGTGCTCCCTCCAGCTCTACCTGAAACACAAGAGGTGAAGAGGAGTTTGTTGAGCAGGTCTGCCAGTCAGCAGAAGTGGCTTTGACAATTGTCTGGGCAGCATCCAGAGTTTTCACTGAGGAATATAACCGTGTTTAACAGCAAAAGGGGAAGAAGATCAAAATCCAGCTTAATGACAAGATTGTCATTCCTTCTTGGAGTACTCTAGCTAGTCCTTTCCTAGGCGGTAGTTTTTGGGGGAGAAAGCAGTCTAGGAATCACTATCAGAAGCAGTTTGGACGAGACCATGCCAAACTTGATTCTCTTCCCTTTGGGTTCTACACAGTCACTCAACAGAATTGAGTCTCACTATGTTCTACTTTTTAAACATTATACTCTAAGCTAATAAGTAAATAATTGATTAAAAACTAATGGTTTATGTCTACATAAACATAATTGACTATTTTTACACTGCTATATTGAAGTTACATGCATCAGGATATCTGAAAGGATTATTGGTGAAAGGAAGAAATTCAGGGTGGAGGGATTTACCAAATAGGATGAAAGAAGTACTCAGCACTACGTCATACTGCTGAAAAGCAACACTGACTACCGAGTGTAGCTGAATTTCTGAAATGTAAAGTGCTTGTCAGATCTTTGAGATACAGGTGTGGAAACAGGGAAGAGATAGAAACACAGAGGACTGTATTTATTCCTAATTCTAACAGAGCAACATAGAGACAAACTGCAGAGAATTGTCTAAAAATTTAGTTCTTCTCTTCCCACTTCTACTATTTTTTCCTAGTTTTTCATATGAAAGAATAATCTATCCCCTAAAAAGATAAAATCTCAGAATCAGGGATTAGTTTGTGATCATCACTTCTCTGCCATGGACAGGAATGTCATTCACCAGACCAGGTTGCCCAGGGCCTCATCCAGCCTGGTCTTGAACACTTCTGGGAATGGGGTATCCACTACATCTCTGGACAACCTGTTCCAACGCCTCACCACCCTCGCAGTAAAGAATCTCTACCTTTTATCTAATCTAATCTATCCATCTTAGTTTAAGGCTGTTCCCTCTTGTCCTGTCTCTCCCCAGCCTTCTTGCAAACCCCTTAAAGGATTATCATAACTCCCCATTCTCTGCATTGACTGAGAATTTCACTCTACTGCAAAACATGTACATGAACATTAACTTTATTGTAGCAAAAGAAAGGTTTTCTATTTTAGAGAAAGATCTTTTTATTTTCCTGTAAATAATTTCTCTATTGAACATTCAACATCAACAGAAGATTCAAGCACTATATTTTCCATTTTCAGACTCACATTATTCAAAATTTACCTCTTGTAAATAAGTTGAAAACTATCAAAAAGTACAATTCATAGGCTTAATTAAAAGAAAAATAAACAAAATCTAGAGAGAAATAGCCTCCAGTTTGGGACAGAAATGTAAGTCATTTGCTTTATTGATGCTTTTTCTTTGTCATATTTAGCTTGAAGATGATGTCTCAAGATGGGAGGCCAGTAAAGGAAAATAAAAGAATCTTTAATGAAAAAAGATCTGCAATATGCCAAATACAGATATGAGAAGGTAAATAATAAATATGGATCCTAATCTTCTATTTAGTTGCTGTATCCTTTTTGTTGCTGAAAATGCAATTGAAACTGCCTTTTATTAAGATTCCTGTAAATAAATGTGTTCATCTTTTTTCCAAAGAGCTGTTTGTATTAGCTATATGAGACTCTCTTGTATACAGAACTGTAAAATGTTATATATTAAATGATTTAAAATAAGGTAGACTTTTGGATGCATATTTTGTGGGTTAATCATTTATTTATATGCACACACATTTAACTCATCTTGACAAAACCATTAAATTCCTGTTTAACCAGGACACAGGGAAGTAACCCAGGGATAAATAAAGAATCATGGATTAGACCATGCCCATAAATTAACCCAGCCAAAAAAACCCTGAAGATAGCATTGAAGATCAACGAAGTTTTCTGGTCTCCCAAACCTACTGTGGACATCAAATGGTAAATTCTGAGGATCAGAGTACATGTCTGATCAGGGCACTTACCTGGGTTCAAACTGTTAGTTACTGTCTTAATTATCTGCCTCCAAAACAGATTTATCTCCAGATAATTAGATGCCAACTACATATATTTCTCATTTCTTAGGTCATCTATTAGCAGAATATAGTCTTAACTCTTTTGATAATACAAATAATAAAGTTGATAAATAATATTAGGGTAATTTTGGGGTATTCCTCTTTAAAGGCATAATTTTCTGTCTAATTCAGTGTGCATATTTACAGTTATATATTAAGGACTCCAGAGGATTTTAGCTCCTGCCAGAATAATTGAATGCCAAACATCTGCCAACAATCAAATCTGCTAGAAAACCTTTTAAATAGCCCAGGAGTAGAAGAAAGTAAGATAATACTGTCATAGCAATTCTAGTCTCAGAGGCTGGAAAGGGAATAGAAAGGCAACAACCAATTTTAGTTTGATTAAAATTTTTCAATTTACATATAATGCAAAGGTAATAATTCTGTTTTCATTTATACTTGTTGGCAGGTTTAATAAAATACTCTATACCAGAATTGCCATCATTCATTAATGACTGAATGCCAACATAAATAATACTGTAATAGAATGACTTTACTTAACAAAGATACAAGCTATGTGAATTTCATACACCTCTTGATAACCTTTTTACATTACTTTTCTTTGCATGTGATTAAAGAGTGGCAAAAAATGCCAAATGGTGTTTTGTTCATGGCTTTTGTTAAAAGATCTTTATGTTGCAAACAGTACCTTGATTCAAAATATTTGAAGTAATACCTGAGAAAAAATAGTTAAAATACATTTCCTGGAAAAATCCCAAAATATATTCAAAGAGTCTATTACTTTGACTTTGAGGGTTTTTTTCAAAGCTATTTCATTATAAGGAGTGCAATAATCCATAATTGTAGCTACCACGTTACATCAAATATTTATGACTTTATTTGTGCCTGGTGTCTCAGAGAACAGAGAACTGAAAAAGTTTGTCAGCAGTGGAAAAATTACAGACAGAGCCAACTTCTAGGAAAGCACAGTTCAACCTGCTGTCGCAGGTATCAGAATGTATTTACCTTTGCTAATTCTTTGTGAAAAACCATATTCAGCATGACCAGAACTCTCTGCTGGTGCTCCTAGCTAGCTGGAGGAGCAATCTGTGGAAGTGCATGGTGAGTCTAGTCTAGCAGAGTTGTGAAACATAGCCCAGAGATGGCATCACAAATCACTGTACTCAAGAATGCACAGTAGCAGTCACCTTTGAGTGACTTCTGTTCCAAAGGACTGAGTCATGAACACAGAATAATTTCATGACAGCACAGAAGCAGTGGGCCTACCACCATAATTAAATTCTGTCTTGTTAAGAAAGTGAAATCTCTTTGAGGGACAGACACAATCTGAATTTCACCTTCATCTCTTTGCTAATATAACAGTGTAAAAGATGGAATTTTAAAAAATAAAATAAAATAAATAAAATTAAAATGAAAGTTCTGATTCATTGCTTAAATATGAAATAAAATATTTTACATAGTAGCACTAAAAGCAGAGGCAATAAAAATGCTTTATTTTTCCTGCTAACTTGAAGATTAGAGACTTCACATATTTGGTAGTACTGGAGGGAATGAGAAGTTATGTTGCCTTAGTACAGAGTTTCAAGTTCATAATGTGAATATGAACTTTTCTGAAGCTTTATGACATTTTATTTAAACCATACAAGCATCAGTGAAAAACTGTTTGTTCATTTTATAGATATATGGGCTATGTATTTCATTCACTGAACTATCTTGCTCAAAATATTATTTACAACTACTATGCATGAGCATTCCAGAAATCCTAAAATAAGGAAGTCAACATCATGGCTCTGTGCTGTAAAAGAACATCTGGAAAGCTACAGTGTTGATACCCTCATCAAATGAAATTCATTGCAGCACTGAAAAAGAATCATGTAGAAGTGTCAAATCTGGAATCTGATGACTTCTCCTCTCCCAGTATTTGTCTCTTGTTTCAAACTGCTCTGAAATTCATTGCATCCACTCACTCCAACACAATGATGTGATAAAACTGAAACAGTCAGATCTGAAAACTAGAGGCTGTTAACCACCCTCAAAAACATCTTCTAGTTTCATAGAATATGCTCCATGCAGTGGAGATGTAAAAAGCAGAATATGGGCCATAGCTAGTATGGCTCATTTAATTGGATTATGGGGTTTTGAGCACAGTATGATATTTGAATCATATAAAGGAAACTTTACTTGATGGTCTGTTTTCTGTCACCACCACAAAAATGTATTTTAAGGTGCAGAACAATATTGTGCACTTTGAGTTTATATGCTTCGGGACCGGATAACCTTGTTCTTCTTATACTCTTCATTGGTCAGCATGAGAGTTTTCTTTTGTTTAGGATTAAAGTCCATTTTTTCGGACATGAGCTTTCAAAGTTACTGCATGCAAATTCCTATAGTGTTGTGCCAGACTGCCTATTCCATCATTCAGGATATCATTCTTTCTCAGTACTGAAACAGACAGGCCAGAGTAAAGATTTTTGTGGGGGATGTTAGCATTTAAATAGCCAAAAAATCTAGGTCTAATAGTTTGGAGGATATCAACAACTGGCGCTAGAGATGATCAACCAGTTTTGTCTAATTGATGATTCTTAGCCTGTAAAGAGGGAATTGATGTTTTAGGCCCATGGTTTGGAACAGCACATAGGTAATTCTGCATTTCTAAAGAAGAAAGAAACTAAATATTCACCTGGTCATTTAGTACATTATTTTTGTGCTGAAAGTTCACTCCTCATCCACCACTTTTAGTTGGATTTTTCAGGATCTTGGTGCATAGAGCAAATTTCTGGGGTTTAGTAGATCTTGCATAATTTCATTTTCTAATAACTATGCAGCAAATAAATTTTTCTCTATCACTGTTCTCTCTAACTTAAACATTTCTGTATGAAGTAGATGTAAAGTCATTGTTAAATAATTTTAAAGTCTGAGACATATTATCCTTTTAAACTTAGGCTGACCAATAATATCCTTCATTCCTACCCCAGGGCAAAACAAACAAACAAACAAAAAACCAAAACCCACTTCTGAACTATATAGCATCCTTCTCTCATTTTTACATATTCCTAAATCCATTTTTAATTGTTCTTAAAATCAATTAACACTGTGTTATTTTTAAATGAGATTGCATGCTTCTAACAAAAAATAACCCACCAAAAAACCCCCAAACCAAAATCATAACAATCAAAAAAACCCAAAACCAAGAAACCAAAAAAACCTGAGAAAAACAGATGAAGAATAATTGGTTCCTACCACTTCTATTCTTCAAAAATTACTAAAAAAAGATATCTGTTAAATTTTTAAAATGTCTAAATTAGCATTAAGATACATATGAGTATATAATAAAATGCTATTTTAAAAGGTATTAAAGTCCTGTGACACTTTTTTGTGAGCTTTAAATGCACTGTAAGGTGATTATTGAGAGCCCAGGATTTGAATTTCAGTATAACAAAAGGTTGATGAAGGAATCAATATTTTGAAAAGATGGTTAGGAAACGAGGGAGGAGAGATAGAATTTTCTCTGTGAGCCTGCTGATCGCTCTGAAACAAGTTTTATGTAGCATATATATAGTTCCGTTTGAAGTACAAAGTGCATAGCAATAAACCCAAGTTATTAGATCTTTATGAATCTAAGCTACACAGGTTTGGAATGGTGCTCATTACAAATTGCACTTATAAAGGGTTCCCTGTAACTAGGCTTAAGTGTTTTAGTTTTCTGGCTTCTTCAAAAGTAATCATTAAAGTTATTCTCTTGGATAAATCTTTGTTAGCAAAAATGCATGTATTATTTGTACATGAATTTAAAATCACGAAGAAGCTGCACAAGACAGGGTACCCATGCCTGGTATTGCCACGTGGTACCCTTACTTTTACTATCACTTTGAGTATTATGTTGTTGAAACCAATTTGCTGAAGCATATGATACTAAGTCTTGCCAAAACAAAGAAAATATGAGAAAGTTACTGCTGTAGACCATAATAACAGGCATCACAGACAAGGTATACTTAACCTGCACCAAAGGCTGTATTTAATAGTAAGAGTCAAAGAAAACAGTGGGTAGTGAGCAGTTTGCTACTTCCACATAATATAGGAGAAGAGGATATTCTTTAAATACCTGTGTTAAAGATTATTTTCAGTAAGCATTTCAGCAGAATGCTAAAGGATATGCTTTAACATACTTGTCAAGAATGACTTCCTTTTCACAAACTTTGTTAATTTGCTAATAGAATAGGGTAGAGAAAACATGATTCTGAGAATGAAATCCCAATGCCAATACAAAAAGTAGTTCTAGACATTGATTAAACTGTTAAAAATAGAATTCAGTTGAATTATGTCTCTCACTATCTCTCACTATCTCTAGATGATGGTTATGTCCAACATCAGTTCACCTGTCATAACGGTTTAGTGTGCTGATCCATTATTTTTCCAAATAATTACTCTTTAAGATTTTATTATGTTGTGAAGCATCCCAAGAAGCCACAACAACCTCTTCCACCTTCACATTGATGCTTCATGCCTGGAAGTGTTAAAGGCAAGGCTAGATGCAGCTCTGAGCAATCTGGTCTAGTGATAGGTGTTCTTGTCCACAGCAGAGGGGTTGGAAAATTGATCTTTAAGGGTCCTTCCAAACCAGGCCATTCTATGATTCTATGATGATCGGCAGAAATTAAATGCCCTGGGAGGCTGATGAATAGCTAAAATTTGAAAAGGCATGACAGTACAAAATAAAGTATCTCTTGCATCAGTTTTTCTTTTCAAGGTGTTTAGGAAATAAAGGTTTTCGCTAAGGAGGACACATGATTTGATTCAGACTGGAGCTTAAGAGATTGATAGATATTTGAAAATGTTGGCCAAATATTCTGTAATGGTCAAACAAGTGAAATACCTAAATTATTTTTTTCCAAAAACTTTTTAAAGATAGAAAGCAACACTATAACTTTGTGCTAATAGTAAGATGATTTTTGAATGTGTGTGGAGTTCTGTTAGCACTTCCTTGTCCTGCCCAGCGAAAAAAAAAGAAAACAGAGCTGGTAA
>VXBU01001006.1:9869-33828 GCA_013400315.1 Bombycilla garrulus
TGATTTTTTCCCTGATACGCCTCATAGTTTTTCTGTACTCTTTTGTGTTTTATGTACTGTGCTTTTGTTAACTTTTGGCTTAGTCATGCAAAAATCTGCTAATCTGCTACAGATGCAAAAATTACTGTAGTGAATAATGTAATAGATTTACCTGCACTGGTATTATTTCCTTGACAGTGTCAGAAATACCAAAGGTTTGTGTGAGAAACACTGTTTCCTGCCACATCCTTTGAAATATGGGAATTCTGCTTTCTGTAACAAAATAACCTTTCTGCACTTTTAGAGATTTTTTTTGTTTTCATAATTGATTGTATTTTATTGTTTTAATAATATGTGCAGATGTGTAATTATTTACTTTTAATTCTCCTAAGCCTTTGGTCTCAAAGGTATTTTGAGAGATTTTGACAGCTACTGCATCCCTGTGTTCAAAATGTAGACTTCACTTTAATACTAATTTTTCTTGTTTTCTGTTTGTTTTTGTTTTGTTTGTTTGTTTGTTTGCTTTTGTTAGTTTTGTGGGTTTTTTGCTTGTTTGGTTTGTTCGCTTGGTTGGTTTTTGTTTTTATAGTGAACCCAGGAGGTGGTATATCCAAACAATATGATTGTTATTGTTTCTTTTTTTACTGAGAAGTTTCTTTTTTAATGAATGTTTAGCTTTATAAATTTTTGACCTCAGAGAGGCAATGAGAAATTTTTGTATTTCCAGAACTTTCCAGCAAAAAGTACAGCAAAATATGAGGAAAATAGATAATGAAGTGAGAGCTAGTGTGAAGTGGCAGGTGGTGGTTCTGCCCACAGTGCGAACAGGTTTGAGTGGGAAATGTTGTCTTAAAATTATGTCATGTGTTATATAATAGTTACAGAAAATAAGATTTATTGGGAAAAAAAGGAAAATCAAAATAATCTTTCAAGAGATACTTGTTAGAAACTGAGTTCTAGGACATACAATAAGAAAAAAATGGGCCTTTTACTCAAATCAAGGGACTTTGTGTCATACTCTGAAAAATTCTTGACATAAGGAAAGAGGAGTAACTTTAGAGCTGTCTTTGATCTTTGTAAGATAATAAACTATTCATTTTCAGACATTATAGTAAAATTTTCAAATTAAAAATATACTCATTATTTTTAATCCACTTCCCTCTGAAATAACACATAATGATCAACTTTGAAGGCAGTTATGAGCATAGAAGACTGGCTTTTCTTTTTGGATGTGACAATGATTTTTTTATAACTGTTGATTTCAGTGTATCTTTCTCCTGAATATTCTTTTCTCGCTGTCCAATTCCTCTGTTCCGAAAAATTGTTCATCCCCAATATTGGTATATTTTTTCCAAGTGACAGACTTTTTGAAACTGAATTCTCTAAAATATGTTGTCCACAGAAATTAAAAGTAAATTAATTTAAAATGTTAGTCCTAAAAGCCTTACATTGATTGCTAAAACAATCTTTTAAAAATATATTTGACTAGGTAACCTTTACCTAAAGTTTCCTCTAGCTTTGTGGCTTTGATTCTAATTTCAACTAATTACCCTTTTAGCCTGCTTCTGTATTCAAGTGAAAGCATGGTACAATTTCTGAAACTTGTTGAGCACTCAGGAGCAAAATGATAGTAAAATTATCAGGTGTGGGGAATGTCAGAAAGTTTGGCTTACGAGAAATTCTTATCTGACGTTACTTCAAGAGTCAAAAGAATGGACAAAAATTTAAATGACAATTAGAATTATTAGGGTATAATAATAGTTGTGTTGGCAACTGAGAGAAATAAATGCAACTTAGATAAATGGGAGAAAATCATAAAGAGACTGAAGAAATAAAAATGTAAGTAAGATAGAACTAAATTTTTTATTGTCAAATACTATTATAAGAGGAAAAGATGAAATCTGAAAAAAATTATTCAGCAAATTCTTGGGAGATAGTGCAATATGTACAACATGGAAGAACTTATTGTTGAAACACATATTTTAAAAATGTGTTTCAGCAATATTAGAGTAAGGCAGAAACAATAGTCAAACTGACTTAAATATAGAAGGTAAACTTCTAAATCTGTGTTGAACCCAAAATGTTATCATGGTGACAATGAAGTGAAAGGTAGCAAAGTTCTAGCCCTCATATGGAAGCTGCAGAGTACAATGGAGAGGGTGGTTGTGCTTCTTACAGAAAATTCTCTAAAAGTCTAACACAAGAAAGAACATAATCTTAATTTGTAAGTTCACTTGTCTTTCTATTTAAAAAAATTTTTCCTAGAACGTTCAAGTGAAGATAGCTTGAATTGCATTTCATGTTGCAGAGCTACCTGGTGTATATGATTTACTAGTGAAATCAGAATTGATATTCTAACAACACTCTGGGTTGCAAAGTAAAAACAAAATAAAAATTGAATCCTCAGAATTTAATAAGGTAGAATTCCATGGAAGGAAATAAAACACTCCTTGCTACTCTTCTACAAACGTATCAGTTGCTCCAATATGTGCAGTGAAGCCCAGTTTACACAATGCTATCCTCTGTCAAATGACCTCTGTAAGCCAAAGGACCATCTGCCTTATTATTAATTTTCTAACAAAAGCTCCTCTTGTGTTCCTTTATTTTTACCTCTACCCAAGGTTATGCTCCATATTTATGGAGCATTTTTGTTATTCAGCAGGACTGGCTTCTAACTGGCATATGATCATTTTCTTGAACGTAATAATACAGGCATTAGTTATTTTCCAGTTTCTCTGTCAGAGGAAAGGTTGGTCATGTGATACAAGAGGTCTTTGGAAGATTCTCTGTTCTGCAGAGCCATGTTTGATTTTATTCAAGGGATTATACCTGCAGTCGGGCAGTAAGGGCATCCTATTTGCTGACTGAATTTTTTTCTCTAAAATTGGTCTAAGAATAGATACAGAAAGAGTACAACGATTTTATTTTTGTCTTTCTCCCATTGTATTTTATCATTAGTTGCATTAGTTCCAATTTCAGGAAGTGGAGCACTGAAAGTTGAGAGCAGGAGGATGACAGGCAAAAAGTGGAAGGGGTCACTGTGTAGTTTGGAACAGTCCCCTCTCTGTGCTGCAGGGATGGTAAAATTATTAACTTTCATTTTAATGTGAAAGCAAAGAAAATATTTATAGTCATTTTTCCCAGGGGACAAGAGAAAGGAGAAAGAAATATCTTTCCTCACTTTTCTTCCATCCTCCAGGAAAATCCAAATAGGATAGAAATGAACACTGCCTTCAACAGCAGCTCAGTTGGTGGGAGTAGAGGGTATGTGAAGAAGGATAAGAGGTATTGGAGGCTAGAGCTGCAAGACAGACAAAGGAAGAGGAGATAGAAAGATAGATTTTTGATGCCCAAGTTTTAGTGTGAAAAAGTGTGATACAAGAGAAATTCTAAGTCACAATGCAGAGTTTGTCAGGGAAAATATAAGGGAAAATTGAACACAATTATTCTAATGAGAAAAACAAACTATATGAAATTATCTGGTTTTGCCCTATAATGTATATAACATAAATTGTGTAAATTCAAGGATGATGATCCACAATTAACAGCCTCTCCTAACTCAAAGCTATGTTCATCTGAAATGTCACATAAAACACTCAAAAATAAAACACATTGCCATAATTATGCTTCTTAATTGTATCCATAAATGAAAAGTTGCTGAGAATATTAATGTTTACCTACAGGCATTATATATGAGGTTCTCTACACCTTCAGATTCTGCCTGATAATTACTCTTGAAGGTTTTATCTGATAGTTTTAACTACCTCAGTTTTCAGTTCTGACTCCCATTACCTCCTGTAGAAGCTCAGGTGAATTTAATTTTCTGACTGATTTTTTCAAGGACTTGCTTCCAGTTTGTCTCATGTAAAGTTCCCAAATTCAATTTATGATACTTGTGGTGGAAACAGTGGGTCCTTTAGTTTTGACCTGACTCTACTGATTTTCTTATCATTCATATGTACTAAATCCAAGCACACTTATTTTAGAAATAGGCATTAAATTTATTACTTTTGAGCCTCTGTAAATACTTGTTCTGATTTTTCTACTAGATAAACATTTCGAAAAGTCAGGAACATAAAAATTCATATATTCATCAGCATGAAGAAACTGCCGCTATTAAGCCTGGGCCCTCTAACTATTGTTGCATCAAATGCTCAGACAGCTAAAACAAATCAGCTAAAGCTTGCACAGACTCTCGTGCCTAGGAAAAAGGTATCCATAATATCTCTCCTATTCCTGGTCTTTTTGTTTACTTCTTAGGGGATAGTTTTAAATGTTGCTTTCACTGAAACAAATAATTACAAAGGCCAGGATGGTACCTTGTAGATGGCATTGCCCATTTTCCTCCTGCTCTCTGATGCCCTCCTCCAACCAAGCAGAATCAGGTAGAGTTGAGGGCTCTGTGCAGTTGGGTTACACCCAGGTCAAGGTCTCAATCCCTATGTGGGCCTTTCACTTAAGAGTTGGACTTGATGATCCCTGTGGGTCCCTTCCAACTCAGAATATTCTGTGGTGTTTCTGTGGTGCTTCAAGGGGTTTTGAATAGCTTCAAAGGAGATTCCACACCCTCTGTGGATAGTCTCTTCCAGTACTTCACCATCCTCACAGAAAAAAATACTTGTGTTTAAATGCAATTTCCTGCATTTCAGTATAAGTCTGTTGCCCCTTGTGCTGTCTGGTCACTATATTTACTCCATCTTCTTTATTCTTCCCCATTAAGTATTTCCACAGAGGGATAAATTTCCTGAGTATTTTCTTCAGCCAGAGAAGTCCCAGCTCTCTCAGCCTCTCTGCACACAGGAGAAGCTCCAGTCCCTTTGTCATCTCTGCAGCCCTTCCCTGGAGCAGCTCTGGTAAGCACATACCTGGGGAGCCCAGAACAAGACACAGCACTCCAAGTGCTGATCCCCTAATTACAGGGGAGGGTTGCCGGCTATGACCTTCTGGAAGTGTTTTCACCCTGGTGTTTGGAATGGTGCCCATGTGTGTAGGCTTTGGCACTAAGGTAGAGACGCAGCCAGCATAATTTCCCGTAAATAAATTTAGCCTTGATTTAAATGCAAAAAGCTTTATAGAGTCTTTAAAAATAAAATATTTGGATTAAAAATTGTATAAGGGAGAATTGAAATAGAAAGTGGTACCTAATTTGCAAAATCTTTGAGTTGTAAAGGACACCAGAATTCTTGAAAAGAATGAGGCAGACGAAGAGAGCAGATTTGTGAAGAAAATAATTAGACATGAATTATAGAATGATTATAAATCCTTATTTATATTTATAAAATAGATTCCTTTAAAATACCTTACTCATCTGCTGAACGTTTGTCAGCTGGTAGACTTCTTTTTCTATTGTTGCACTTGGATGAATGCCTCTATTTGTCACTGATCCTAATCTCCCGTATCAATAATATTCTAAGTTGGGTTGCTTAAAAAAGATAATCTTCTTCCCTGTTAAATGATCTGTATTAGGTAGAATACTAATATCAGGTATTTAATCCCTCCACTTGCATATTCACAGAGTTTACTAATTCTTCTGTGCGCATCGGTCTCAGATTATAAACATTTATTGATGATAGGGCTACCTATTTTCAGTAACCTATAATAGTCACCTATTTTCACTGGTTTCTAGAATGCTGAAACTTTTCTGAGGAATACCTTATCAGTATGTGATAAATGCAAGATATCTGTGGTATATCAAAATTCAAAATAAGATCCCCTTCAGGGTGGGCTTTTCTTACTAGTTTGGTGTTTCTGTTTTGTTTTGCAGTCTGGTTGGTTGGTATTTTTTTGTTTTATTTTGGGGTTTTGGTGGGTTTTTTGTGGGTATTTTTTTGTGGTTGGTTGTTTTGGTGGGTTTTTTTTTTTTTTTTTTTTTTCCTCTTGTTTGTTTTTTGGTTGTTTATTTTTTGTTTTGTTTTGTTTTAATTTATCACTTTGAAGGAATTGTACTAGAATACAAAAATTGAACCATGATGAAGCTATAAAGCTAAAAATAATGAAGTGCTATTTTACACTGCTCCCACATGCCAAATCCAAAAAATTTCACTCTGTGACAACACTGTGACAGTCCACATGGGTTATTTGCATGGGAGGAGACTTTATTTTTCTCTTTTTTTCATACAGTATATGTGAAAAGAAAAAAGTTGCTAACTTTGTCTTTACTGTACCTTCCTGGTCAAGAAAACTCACCTCCCAGAAGAGCTGGGATTGCTTACTATTTATGATGACAGTTGCCTTTTAAAGAAGCAAGGAATGAAGCATCAGAGGAACGTATATGTCCTGCCAGGAACACAGTGGTATAAATGTCTTCCATTTGGGGTAAGATGTACTGAGAGCTCAGTAGGAGCAGCTGAAATTAACTGTGCATTTGGAAGTTTCATGCTGACCTGAATCACTTGCATGTGTCTTATATTTTGAATAAATCTTGCTTTTTCTGCAGAGGAGTAAAAGGAACTATGTTGCATAGCTATTGATTATAACTTTTTCCACAAAGATCAATTGCAGTTTTTAAATAAGAAAAAGCTAAAAAAAAATTCTTCGAAAGTATTTTTTTGGGGCATTTTATTAAAAGAAAAAAAAATAGATGGAGAAAAAAGTGATAACTAATCAGTGGTTTGCAAACTTTAACCCTCTGCCTTTGTTGCAACTCAGCCAGGAGCTGAACTAAGCAGCTGGCAGTGGAACTGTAGGGAGCAGCCAACAAGTCCTGAGAAGTGCATCAAAAGAAGGGGAGACTAGTAAGTTTCAAAGATTGTCAATATATATTTAAAGACCAAAAGTTTCACCAGAAAATTTTGTGCTGATAAACCACAGGAAGAATGTCACAGGTGCATCCATTTATGCTTGCAAAAAATTAATTAAAGAAGTCAAGCTTCTGGAGAAACCTTAGTCCTACATATTAAAAAGCTTCTGGAACTATTTCTGATTCCTACCTGTGTTTCTGACATACATAATATCCTGTATTTCCTTAAATGCATTAGAAAACAAAAAAAGCCCATGAGGAGCTATTAATGCTTCTTTTTTGTTTAGAGTTGACAATTACAGTGGTTTACAAAGTTTTTGAAAAGTCTTCCAGTCCACACTGGCTCAGTTGCTGGCTGAGTTCATGCAACATGCACTGTAACTATAAACATGTTACAAACACTGCCTTTTGTTTCAAGCTGTACAAATAGTAGACTGATACACCATCAAGCTCTTGCAGCAGAAAACAGCATCTGTCAAACTTTTAATGGTAAAAGTGTAGGTATGCTGGTCCAGCCTCTAGAATTAAAGATTCACTATTTNNNATGGCTTAAGGATGAGAATTAGTGGTATCTGCATTTCATGGAAAGAAACATGGAAAAACTGAAATACCCTTGCCAAGAGCAGCCTGGTTCAAGTTTACAGAGCTGAGAACTGTCAGCCCTCATCTAAGGCAGTCAGGCATCTCTGGTGCTGCACAATGTAACTGTAAATTCTGAGGACCATTTGAGCAATCTTGTGCAAACTAGAGTAAAACATTAATCTAGAAAGCTGATAAATGAAGAAATATGAGAGACAATAGGTGAAGACTTGCCAGTCTAGAAAAAAATGATATGACAGAACAGAAACATTGATGCAAACCTCCACAGCTGCTGAAGTTCCAGATTCTTGAATGTGACTGTACCGATTAAATTTTTTTAAAATTTTGTCAGACAAGACTACAGAAAAAAAGACCAGAGCTGGACCAGAATAATTTTACAACAATCAAACTTTTGATAATTTTATGGCATACACTAGTACCACAGATTGCTACTGTGTGCTGGGGAAACTCTATGACATTAGAAAGAAGAAATGAAGGAAATTAAAGGCTTGCAAGAAGAATATAAAATAAGCAGAAGGAAGATTTTATTTCAAACAGAATATTGAAATCTGAAGGTTCAATTAAGCTTAAAAGAAGGATTGTACATTTTGAACTTTAAAATATGCTTTCTAGGCACATATTTTATTTCTGGAGAGTGGATTATACTTTTATATGAGTTTAGAATATGGAGCATCTTCAGGGATTTTTTTTTTCCCAAAAATACAATATCACATGATGGTATGAAATATTTTCAGAAGATGAAAAGGAAGAAAAAAAATCACATGCCTTTTCTTTAGGTACGCTGGCTACCAGATGGCCAAGAAGGCCAATGGTATCTGGCCTATGTCAGAAGTGGTGTGGTCAATATTGGTGAGGTTACATCTCAATTTCTGTGTTCAGTTCTGCCCCACTCATTGCAAGGAAATATTGAGATGCTGGAGCGGGTCCAGAGAAGGGCAACAGAGCTGGAGAAGGGTCTGGAGCACAAGAATGTTGAGGAACAGTTGGGGGAACTGGGGCTGTTTAGCCTAGAAAAAAGTCTCAGGGGAGACCTCATCATTCTCTTCAACTACCTGAAAGGAGACAGAACAAAGAAAAATGCCCTCAAGTTGCACTAGGAAAAGATGTAGATTGGATATTGGAAATTATTTCTGCATTGAAAGAGTGGTCAGGCATTGCAGTAGGTTGCTCGGGTATGTGGTGAAATCACATCCCTGGGAGTGTTCAAAAGGAAAGTGGATGTGGCATTTGGGGATATGATGTTGTGGTGACCATGGAGGTGCTGGGCTAATGACTGGACTTGATTTTTCCAGCCTTGACGATTTTATGCGTGTGTGATTCTATAAACCTGGAGAAAATAAACATTGGTGCTATAAATGAGAGATTTAATAAAAAACCTAGATGTGACAGTTTTTTAATGTTTCGTCCTCTCCTTCCACTGTTGCTGCCCTGGTGAATCTACACAAAATCTGCTGTCAACATTATCACCTTTGACTTTAGTGACAAGTTGAGGTCGAAGTCAGTGACATGGAGAAAGCCCAGTCTCTCACTGGAACATGTACTGACAGCCTGTAAACACATGACTTTTTATGATTTCTGCATAGAGTATCTGCCTCCCCCTTAATCTTTTAAATACATTCCTCTTTGCTGATTCCTTTACCAAAAGATGTACAGATATTGAGTACTTGTTTGTTGCTTCTTTGAGTTGGCTCTTTACAGGGCAGTTAGATGCTAGGTAGCGCAAGTTAGGAGATGCCACCAATACAACAAACCTTAACAGATAATTTGTAGCATAGAGTGGATGAAAGAGGGCTATCTTCTGGATTTTGCAATTGTTTCTCCATTATTCCCAGTTAGTCTGAAATCCATCTCTACAGTACAGATGTACAAATGTATTAATTTGCTTGGAATCACAAGATCGCAGAAGCCTGGATATGATGTCTTCTGCCTAAATCTATAAATATATTTTTTTTAATTGGAATTAGATGCAAGAATTGATATTCCATTCTGCTTCCTCTGCATTTTTATTGCTTCTGTAGGGATTTATGTTAGGAAAGGGGTACCAGTCCGGGTTGGTCTGATAGCAAAACTTGTATAAAGAGCTTGGTGACATCTCTTCCTTGTTGCTTCCTTTCCTTCTAGCCTCATCAACTCAGGCCTCTTTTTCCACTGTTGCTAGGTGTTATCCATTCCTTCTGGATAGCCTTTCTCCCTGGAGTTCTTAGGTTCCTAATAGTTTTTTTTAGTCTTTCCAGCAGCAGCAGCAGCCTTCTTTCATCGCTTTTATTCAAATTGAACTATTCTCTGTCTTTAAATCTGCCTTTGTCTAATAAGACACACTGAGACTAAAAGTGATAGCTTTCCTTATTCTGTGTCTGAGCCCACCAAATGTACTGAAAGAGAAAGAATTTTTTTTATCTTTGCATTAAAATCTTAAAAAGAAATGTTAATTTTCCCTTTCTGTAAAAGAAATAATCTTTCAAAGCAGAGCTGCATTTTCTAGTCCCTGCACAAAATTTAGCACCCTTACTGAAAAAAATGGTCTGATTTTTTAATAGAAAACAACTTTTTCTCACACAGACTGACTTTAAGTAAGACTGAATTGTATTAGCTGGAGAGGGAGATTGAATAGTTACACCACCTCGCACAAAGACACAGGTCACAATACTTCGGCAGCACTAGCATACAAGTGAAAAAAATTATCATGACTTAAAGGAAAGACATTCTCACTGTAAACAATACCAACTAAGCTAACATATCATAAATTCTAAACCAGATTAAAATACGCTAATCTTCAAATATCAAAAATATCATCAAAAATATAGAAACCAGCCAAAAAAGAAGAAAAAAAAAGAAGAAAAAAAAAGAAGAAAAAATGCAATTGTAAAGTAAAACAAGAAGTCTTTAAACAGAAAGAAAATTACTAAATTAGCACTCTAAATTTCACATAGAGAAATATGTATAGACTAGTCATACAAACTTAACATATATCCAGGTATCATTCTCCAGCTTATCTAGCAAAATGCTTCATTTACTTAAGTAGATGCTGAGACTTTTTATGTATAAGAAATACACAATGATTCACTTACATTTCTATCTTTTATCTGATTTTGATGTGTTTATTAATAATTTTTTAATATATTTAGTGTAGAACAATGTAAAGCTATTTGATAATTGGTATAGAATTGTCTTAAGAGGTATAAACTTATAATGTTCAATCAGATGTATATAACCTTCTAAAAGGTAAGAAGATATGCTCCAGTATAATATGTAATGAATCCCAAGTAACACCACCCCAGGTGTGCAGTGTCAGATGTGCATTGGGTTTTTCTTTTCTTGGACTACTGATAAGACCTGCTACCTGTGAGTAAGACAGAATGGAATCCATTACCTATGAAAAAGTGGAATGTTTACAAGGGAAACTGAACAGCATATACAAGTCTAAGTGAGAAAATAATTGCTATACATTGAGTGGGTTTTATCACTTCATATGCTAAATAGACTCTTGACCTTTTCTCTTCACTAAAGCACTGTTGCAGTCACTAGTTATAATCATTAAGGACTAGATTCCTGCTCTCTTTACTTTTTGTGTTTAAAGTTTCCATGCCTGCACAACTTGAACTTCAGACAATTAATTTCTTTTCTAGCTTACACTGATACCTTTATGCTTTCTGGCTGTGGTGTGGTATGCATCATCCACAGAACAGATAACTCAAGAACTGTATGACCATTGTCAATGCAGTAGTGTTTCTGGATGAAACTGCAGTGAATTACAATAGAGGATAATTCTTCTCATTCCTCTTGAAGCACAGGAACATAGTAGATACAGGCTACAGGGTCAGAATTACTTGGAAGACATATGGCTGTCCTTTTCACCCTAACAGTTATTACTTAGATATGAGAATACCCCTACTATCAGNCCTCAGAAAGAAAATTACTATAGCATGTGTGTATAAATATCCTGTTTTTAGAATGCTAAGGATACTTTTACTGTACTTGGAAATAGGGAAGCCATTTTAGAGAAGTCCACAGAGCATATGATTTTACTGTTCGCTTCATGTATTCCCTGATTCAGAAAAGCAATCAAGAAATTTGGAAATAGAAAGATGTGAAAGAGCCTTCAATTTATAATTATCTTGCTTACCCACCAGGGAATACATTTAAATGAAATACAAATTAGGGTTCAGAGTTTTCTTATAATCTGTTTAAGAATTAACTTTTTTGTTGTTGTCTCTGTGGTATTTCTTGGTATTTGCTTCTACAAGCTAACATTTTATGTCACAAAATACTGAATAAGACAAAGACTTTTCCAGAGAATCAAAAAAATGCACACATGAGTCATAAGGAAAGATTAACAACCAAAAAAGAGCACAATACAAAATAAGGAAATGTCAGACTAAATTGAAGACAGAGAATCCATGTGGATAGTAAAAAAAAACCAAAAAATGCTCTTCCATATAGTGCTACCTCTAGATTTCCCCAAAACAGGTTTGACATTGCATTATTATTATTATGCATTTTGGTTGAAAAATAAAGAAAGGACAGGAACTAACAGAAATCCTTTTATATAATAAACATGAACCTAGAAGGCTAAATGTAGATAAACTCATACCAAATAAGAGTTTTTCAGAAATATTAGAATTAAAACACTAATAAACCAACAGAAGGGAAAAATGAAAATGGTATTCATAAAAATCCTGTGGAATTATATTTTCTTTCTGCACTATTGATGAACAAATTAAAATAAGCAATGACAGTGAAACTTCATTCAGGTTCCTTCTCCCAGGAAACATCATATTTGATTTGAGATTGTCTGGTCATTTCTAAAGGGAGAACGACTGGGTAAATTCAGCTTTGTTTAGCAAAGATAAGAGGATGAATTCTGGGGGAAGATACTTCTGTTTCTCCACCATGTCTTCATGCTTGCTCCCATATCAAAATATGCCTTCTATCAGCTTGTTCCAATTATTGAAACAGTACCTTCATGAGTCACCACTCATCCTTTCGACCTTTCTTTCCCTACTGAATTGCCAAAGTTTGTGCCCAATTGTGGGGATGCACTTGTAATTCAGAGCCAAATGTTATTTGTAAGCGATCATGTGAAATTCCATGGTAATGTGACAGGTCTTCCTTGTGTGCATTACAGTAGTGTTAATGCTAATATGCCTTTATAACTAGGATCAATAAACAGACAATACTTGTGAAGTTGCCAAAGTTCTTGGAAAGTTCATATCAGAAATCAAAATTTTAAAAAATTAGCTTCTTTTCCTGGACCTGTGCATTTTTTTCCTACCTTAGTCCCATGTAAGATGCTCCCTGATACAAAGGGTACAAATATATAATACTCCAAATCAATTTTTGCTAGAATAGCATAACTGACACCAAGAATGAAGAAATACTAGCATAAAACTTCCCTTGAGCAAAGTAATCTTAAAAATATTGTTATAAATTATCATTCATTATTTTCTTGGAGCAAAACTGTCTGGAACTAAAATTGTCACACCTCTGGACATTTCTGAAATATTCTGCCCTGATTCCCACAGTTACAGGCACTTCATGATTCATCTCAAAGTACTGAAATATCATGTTCTTGTTAAATTATTTATAAGCAGATATTCCCCTGCTTCCATGGTCTAANCCAGATTTTTCTGCAAAAATACTGTATTACTTCCCCACTCTTGCCTTTCTGACCCCATCAGAAAAAAATCAGAAAAAAATAATATTTTAACATTAAAAAGTTTTCAAAGTCAACTCATGGACTTTTGTTGCGTGCATTTCTCTACTTGCTGAAAATTATGATCTGTCATATGCAACCCAATATTGTTAAGGAGGTTCAGATAATCACACTGCCTTGAATAGCAGACTTTACTTTTGAACTACTCTTTTTAAGTTTTGTGTAATTTTATGGATATTTAGTTTAGATTATGTGTTTCTCTAAGACCAATCAACCAAACAAAAACCAAACCCACAGTTTTCATGTGATTCATGAAGATTTTAATTTTAGAATCTAGCATTTAATTTTGTGAGGTGAAACATGGGTTGTTCTGTGAATATTTCATAGGGTTGAAAAGGGTTGAGTAAAACTTTGGCTTTTGGTGCTATGTTTGTTTCGCTTCCATAGGAGATAGCAGAATCCAGAAAGGCAAATAACTAATGAGTCCTTGGAAAGGGCTTAGTAAGAACAGGTACTGAAATGAAAAGTCTGACAGCAAAGAAAGACTCTAAGTGCAGTGTAGCACTCAGCAAAAGTGAGAAGCAGATTGGCATGAGGGGTAAGGAGCTGAGCTGGAGATGGTAACTCAAGAAAAAGGCTGGAGATGACAGGAAGAAAGGTGTGTAACTGTTATTTGTAATACCAGGGAACAAAGGATGGAATCTGTTATTAAGCATCCTGTCAAGCAGCTTTTATTTCCATTATGCAGATAAGACTTAATGATTTCCAAATTTGAGAGAAAACAAAAGTCCTTGGTATTGGTAAGGAGATAAACTCTATGTTCTGTCTCCTACATTTATGCATTTGCATATAGTTCCAGTACCTGCCCTGCATAGCTGTTCAAGGTTTCATTTGTAATTTCTAAGGCCAAACTCAAGTTGTGGTTAAAGGTCCTGAATTTTATTGCTAAGCTGTAGGGGGAAAAAAAAGTGAAATGTTTCAGATATTAGACTTCGATTTTCTGTATCATAAAAAGGCAAGACATATAAATGACATTTCAACCTATGAAGTATATAAGAAGTAAATATTATAAAACAAGCACATGACATTCACTGACACTCAGATGAGACTTTCAGAGCTTAATAAATGTCACTCTAACTGAACTCAGCAAATTGTTGAATCTTTTTCTCTTGGATTCTGTGCACTTCATTATAAGAATGTGCTGTTTGCTTTGCATGAGGTGGATTGAAAGAAACAACTTAGGTATTGATGAAGAAGGAAATTCAGTTGCAACCGGGTGCATGAAAAATGGCTTATAAATTGTACAAAAACATCTCAAAAAGTCCCCTCTAAGTTCAACTTTTGTGTGATTCAGTAGCACCAAAACCTTCTAAAAATATCCCCATGTATATATGTACAAAAATATGTATATATGCCTAAAAATATAAATATATGCATAGAACACCTGCTTGATGCTTAGTCATTTGATTATAATCAGATTCAAAACTAGCACTTGTCTAATTTTTGTTTAAAAAGCTTAGCTTTTTAAAAGTTTGTGGGAGAGGAGGTCGAGGCATGGGTTCAGTAAGACAGACTGCTAAGTTTTCTCATGCATATGTATATCAGTCCTCTGCCACGAATAAAGATGTATATTGCATTTGATGTTCTCTGATTTAATTTGTCAGCATTATTGACTTTTTTACCTTCCTTATTTCATAGTCTCTTCCTGACAGAATTGCGTGCTGTGGACAATAACTGCAACCTGCTAGGTCATTATGGTTAGACACAGGATTTGTTTAATTATTCCATGGTTTATTTTCTCCTTGGTTCTCATTTTTTTAATAGAATCGTTTCAGTACTAATTTGTGACAGAGGTCACACCCATTATTAGTGATTGCCAGGAGGAATGATCCTCTGTATCTGGCCAAGTTTATCCCTTTTATTATATTAGTATACCATTCCAAAATTCATGTAAGATGTCTCTACATGAAAGAGTCTCAGAATCCTGTGTGTTTCTTATTACTGAGTAACTGTATGCTTCAAGACTTGAAATCCTTGTTCTATTTTTTATACTGTAGACTCTCAGAAAAGATTGAGTGTCCATGCAGTGAGGTCAAAGGCCTCAAATGTACATCTCAATTAGAAGATCAAATACTATAGAATGTTTACTCAAAAAAAGATTGTCTTATTTTAATGAAAAATATTGAGGGAAAAGTTAGACATTTTTAGCACTCAATATGAACTTTGTAATGTGAAATAAAAATAAATAAACCTTTTTTTTTCATTCCTATTTAATCTGAAAAACACCAGCACTTGTGTTGCAGAGTTCTACTATACACTTTTTTCCATCTAATCTTTCTATTTTTTCTTCTTTAACTGTCTGTTGGCTTTATCACCTAAAAAAGTGTTCTGGTTTGAAAGCAAAACCAGTGAGACTCTAAGTCAGAAATACAATTTAATAGGAAGTAAGAAACATCCAGTAGTACAAAAGAAAAAGAACAAGCACTGAAAGAGTCAGAATACAACCTGATATCCTGCTAGTTAAGGTTGCTGAAGTGGCAATCCTGTAGACAGGTCTGGTAGCTCTTGTCCTCTGGAAATCAGCGGGTAAGGGCTGCTTGTTCTGTCCCAATCCCCACATTATATCCAGGTGGGAATGCTTGGCTCCTTCCCCTGGGCGGAGCATCTCACAATGGGCTGATGTCATTCTGAGTCATGCAGCGGGTTCTTAATTGCCCATTAAACACAAATGGCTCCTGGAGGGAGTTATCTATGACTCATGGGACAAGGCATTGATGGCCCATCAACAGGAGATAGTCCGGGGGAGGAGGCAAAGAAAAACACTGCCCCTCCTGATTTCAACAGTTAATGAAGATGGAGATAGAATACAGACCCTCTGGCACATTTTTACATTGTAACCTAGGACAAGAAGAAATGAATACTGTCTATTTTCCCATCTTTTTTGGTACATGGCACATCATTGATAAGCAAATTATTGGATATTATTTTTAGTGTATGTAGTTTACAGTAAATTATCATTTACAGTTACATATTAGGATCCAAAATACTAATCAAAAATAAACTCTGTAAAGAAAATAAAATTATAATCTTATGCAGTGTGGAATGGGGAAAACGATTACCACAGACTTCTCAGAAAAATATCTTCTAAATTTCTGATCACAGATTGAGGATTCACTCTTTCCTCCAATTTACATTCTTACGCTTATAAATGTTTTATGACCTCCCTCTATGAGTACTTGCAGGCAATCACAGCCAGAAGGAGGTAATGCAAAATTGATCTGTGTAATGAAACTGCTGAGCCAAGCAGCCATCTCAGAATTACAGTGATTGTTCTTTGGTGATTCAGCTGGCCCTCATGGAAATATTATTTTCAAAAAGTCTATCAGTTAAATATGGATTTACAAGACACTGTTGCAACTCTGGTGGTTTTAAGTACTTTGCATGGCGTATCAAGACTGGGATATTATTGAAAAACTCTTTATAATGATGTTTTCTGGATTCAAATTAGGCTCAAAGCAACACCATCACCAAGCAGTAGGACAGATATAAGTCATGGTGACATTGTAAGTTTTTGTAAACTCTTCTGTTGGAACCCATGGGGTTCCTATGATGCCTTTGGCCGACCCAAAACCTGGTCAGGAGGCTTTTCAGCCTTGCCAGAG
Source organism: Bombycilla garrulus (assembly GCA_013400315.1). Taxonomy (NCBI): domain Eukaryota; kingdom Metazoa; phylum Chordata; class Aves; order Passeriformes; family Bombycillidae; genus Bombycilla; species Bombycilla garrulus. The sequence goes on from VXBU01001006.1 coordinate 26,503, forward strand.
GTGTTAGAGAATGATACTGAAAATGCCTGTGGCTTTGACTCTAATCCATGGAACAGGTTGTCAACTTTGTATAAAGAATTTCAAGTCACAAAAGCTTAGATAGAAAAATAGCAGTAGTTATAAGTAAAAAGAAAAGAATTTGAGTGTATGTACAGGGGGGTTTAAAGTCCTGTACAGGGGGGTTGGAGGTCTGTACAGGGGGGTCTGAGGCCCAAGATGGAGAATTTTTACACATGGCATGTTATGTTTTGTTCTTCTTCATAACCTCCATCTTCTTGGTGATGCTGGCACTTTTGGATTGGTTTGACACAGATCTGGACATGGTGATGTGAGGGGCATGGATTGGCAATTAATTATAGACATTCAATATGCAGTTCTTAGTATAAAAGATTAGAGCTCACCCGGGGCGGGCACAGTGTGTCTCTGGACGCGTTCTGTGTCAACCCTGGCAGGGCAGAGAAATCTACTTTTGATAAGGAACTAATAAACTGCCTTGAGAACACGAACAAAGGACTCCAGACTACTCCTTCAGCAGCACGGGCTGGAAACCTGGACTTTTCTATACAGTGTGAGGTCTCCTGGGGCTGCAGAGATCCTCGCACTCTTCCACTTCCAGGTACCAGATCAGCATTAATGAAATGGAGATGTCTAGTAGCTAAAAACTAATCTAACAAAGTTGAGCCTGATTATATTGATTTTGAACACTACCTCATTTCTTTAATTAGAAAATGAACCAGATTACCTTTACAGAATATCTTATTTAAGAGTTTAATATAAAATAATTCTGGAGTTAGGACTAGTAAACCCATGATGGTTCATGCACCTAATTTTCCATCTTCTAAATTTCCAATGCTAAGGAACTTATACCACAAATTGCACTTGATTCCCTGTAAGATTTTTCTTAACAGTTTCCAATTACTAACACAAGATACAATATTCATACATACAAAATATGTATTGATATGTAGAAAGTTGCATTTCCACGCCTGGAGTGCTATGGATAATATTTTTACATAGCCTTTAGAAGTAAGTTTATCCAAAAAAAAACCCAAAAACCTGTAATGCAAAATTAAAGTTTCTTACAAGCATGGATTTAATTATTTAAGTGCAATAGTAATTTTTTCACCGAGAACTTAAAAAATTCTATTGCTTACATCTAAGATTCCAAATTTTGTTTCTTTGTTTTTTTGTGTTTAACCAACTGTATTCAGATAATATTTTTTAAAAAAGGAGTGGACTTTGTGCAGCATTTTGTTCTATCTTATGAATCTTCTCTCAGTCACATAAATCTTGATGTAGAAGAAGTAGACTGCTGAATGGAATGCTAATGAAGCCACAGGCTGCAGAAAAATTCTTAGACATTGAAGGTTTATAATCTTGTTAACCATGAAGATTTCATTGCAGTTTTAAATCAAAATTTTATGAAAAGGTTAACTTCACTGTAGCTAAAATTCTTATCTCACAACCCCTGAAAGGCACTAATATCAATTAAATTCTAAACTTCATTTTTGCAAAATGGAATCTGTGATAAGCAGTCCTAAAAAATTATCTTGTTTATAGGAGCCTACTTTTGAGTGGTGTGTTGAGGATATTAAGCAAATGTGAGATCTCTATATATTATTCAGTTTTCAAGCAAGCTTTTACAGAGTAGGGTCTGGATTCAGAGGTCATAGTTCTCAACTGCTCAAAATTACTAACCTTGATTTTATTATTTTGTTGGTCATCTCATTGTCCTTTCACCTGACAGTCCAGAGCACTCAGTGGGCCTAAATTAAATGCTTTGAGCTAAATCAGAATCACACAACAAATCAAGTAGGAGGATAAACAAGAAAACTCTTAAGCAGTGCTAAACATGCATGTAAGGGGATCAATACAAAACAGAGAGTCAAAAAGGGTGTACAAAGTGCTAATCTCATAGCAGAAGTCAGCAGCAAATGTGTCAGTTTTCATGTTTGTTCTGATGCTTGTTCATGTTATCTACTGTATAAACAGTAGATTTAAGAGAGTATTTGTTTGTTTTGGGTTTTTTTGGTTTTTTTTTTGGGGGGGTTTACAGTTTATGATATTTGTGTATTTAAAATGGATTGGTAAGTTTATTTTTGTAGGGCACTGAAAACAAGCTGGGAAAATGAGAAGTATATATAGATAAAACAAAGAGCTCCTTGACCATCTTGGGTAAAAAAACCCCAAATAAGTGCATTATGCTCACAAATCTTCTACATAATACATGTGAACTTATTTAAATGTCACTTGAGTCCCACTGTATTCCTCAGACAATCACACATATATATTAACTGTCAAAACTAAATCAGCTGCTCTTTCTGTCATTAATCTATTTTCAGAAAATAACTGGGACTATAATAAGCCCCTGAGAAACTTATCTGTCTGTGAACTCTATCTATTTTTCACGTTTCTGAAATTTTTTAACTTATAATTTTTATTTTTTCTGTAAATAAATGAAGGTTTTCTTCATGGGGAAATCTTACAATGGGAGTTCACTGTTTTATATAAGAATATTTTGTTCATATATGTAATTACTGATTAAGGTTTTTAATAAGGATAAAAGTTGTTGAGGAATAAAGTTTCAGAGTTCAATATAAATACATATTTTTAACTAGATGTTTTTACATCTTGATACACATAGTATAGAGAAGAAACCTTGGATTGTTTGTACTCAAATTTTGCTCAGTCCCATATGATTTTCTGTTTATCCCTGGAAAATACAGAAACTTAGACTTTGAGAAAGCTCAGATTCACCGCAGATTTCAAACTTTTACAGACATTAATTTATTTTTAAATAATTGATGTTTGTTCTGTCTTAAGGGCTGTCTCCTCTGAGAAGAAGCAATTAATATTGAACCACTTCCTGACCTTTGACCACTAAGACCTGAAGGTCATATATTTGTNTTGAGCTCATGAGTGAGGTTTTTTTCTTATACAGTTTTTGCATATTGGTGCTCCTGTTTTGACTTCAAGTAGTCTGTAAATAATAGGTTAAACTTTTGAAGGGTATTTTCAATAGAAAATACCTATACATTCCCAAAGAGAATTTGAAGAATGCTGCACCTTTAGGGTTAAGATTCAGTACCAAACTCCATGATATTAATTCACAAAGTGGTAAATTAAAAAGAGTTTTCCATCAAAGTAAGCTATCAGCTTTTTCTCCTCTGTGACAATAACATAATTTTATTTTTCACCAATGATGGATTCAAAACAAGAAGCAGAATCTCAGGTTCATTTACCACTTAATTTCAAGGTCTTTTTTTTCCTGTTTATGCAGCTTTTATGAGGTAGGAGCACCTTTTTTTCCTGCGTGCATTATATAATGAGCATTTTTCACCAGATGAGACATAATTTGACATGTAAGTATCATTTTGCTGAAAACAAAATACCGATACTGTATTGGCTTTTATGTGCTTTGATGGCTCTTTAAAATTAAAGAACATGCAGGTAAGCATTATAAATGGAAATTTAAACAATGTCATCCAAGAAAATCGCAGTCTTGTGAAGAATTACGGATTGAGAACTGAATATATTAATTGATGTATATTGTTATTTAAGAAAAATAAAGGACAATTTCTTTGCTTTTTATAAGCACTGAGTTGGGGGAAAGAGTAAGGAATAGAATGGAATAGATGATTTAAAGTATTTAAGAGAAACAACATGTCAAGTTTCAGTCTCAAGAACTACGGAAGACAACGGAACTTCAAGATTTATCATTCAGCTATTGGTCACAAAAGGGAGGTAGCAGGATATGAATATTTCCTTTAGAAAATATGCTTACCATAAATGTAGGGAGGAGTGGCATACTTAACTGGGCTATTTCCAAGGAGTTTGACAAAAAGCAAGCCTTATTAAGTATTCAGTTTGTATAGATTTAATCTAGTTTGTATACTCCTCATTACTTTTTGTTTAGAGAAGTCTTTATACTTGAAAATATTAAAGACATTTTTAAGTATAGGACTTTTCACTCTATGAGTGCCCTTTTTCCACACATTTTAGATAAGGCAAGATGAGTAATTCAGGATGCAGTGAGGAAAGTTCTTGAAACTCAAGTTCCCAAGCTTTTATAGTCAGCTTAGCTGGACTGAAGTGAAACAAAGGCCATCAGATTGGATCTGTAAGTTCCTCCCTTCTTGTTGTAACTCTTATAATGCAAAAAGGATAATTTCTATTATAACTGTAGCTACTGACTTAAAATTTCCTTCATATCTTTTCATCATATTCCTAAATAAACTAAACTGTTGAGGTTTTCAATTAATTTCAGTCTATTTCCTCCTCAGTAATATATTTTACAAAAAATACACAATTTAAAAAAAACCACTAAGAACACTGATTTCCAATACTGAGCTAATACATCAGTGTATCCTGTGTGTGAGAATCAATAGTTTTTAGCATCAAGCTAAAGGAATTATTAAGATTCCTCATACAGAAAGATAAGTAAGATGCAGGGATATACATCCTTTCACTATGGAATACGACTATTAACCAAACAAGTTTATTCTCCATGCTCAGTCAATTTTTATTTATGCCAAGGATTTATTTTATTTATGCCAAGGATTCAAAATTCTTTAGCATCTCTCCTGAGAAAGTCTTTTTTATTCTAAGTGAAAACATCTGAAACTAGTACGATGTACATACATTCAGAGTTCTCTGAAGGCAGCTCATCAGAGCACCTTGAAATAAGACTTACTTTTTCTACTAACTATTTTAAGTTTTGATCTTTGAATTAAGCACTGATTAGATACATAAAGGCAGTGAGAATACATGTTTTGGTCTAAATCAAAGAATTAATTTTATGTCATAAATGTCCAAATGTAGACCCTTTAAAAGTGATTTTAGAGAGCCTGTTTATTTGCTTTTGTGTAGACCAGCAGACCAGAGCCTTTTTAAAATAAAGGAAAAAATCCCTTATTCTTTGAAAAATATGCTGTGTAAATTGGTTTAGAAAAAATTCTTTATTAACAAATATCTCAATATTTTATTTTCTGAAACCATCTGAAAAGTTAAACTCCCTCTAGGACTTTTTTTTTCTGGCTTCAGCTTAAAAGTCCTGGTGCAATTTTGTTTAAAAAGTATGGGTCCACATGTCACCTAAAATACTCATAAAAGGCTTATCTAATACAGTTTTCTACACAGATGTCTACAATTAAGTGTTATGAAAAAAGTTTCATAAATTTAAAAGGAAATCAAAGAGCAAATTATTTTAAGGATGAAATCATAGATGTTTAACATACCAGTCTTGAAAATACTGATCAAGTTGATCTTTAATAATTTTTGTAGATTACCTGTGCTGTGTAGAATGTGTTTGTCAGCTCATAAAATTGAAACGTGAAGGGCCACCTATATAATCACTGTGAAGAGGTGTGAGAAATAATTTCAAGCATATTTAGCATTCTATTAAATAACTTTCCGATTTGATATTTTGTTCTTGGTGGCTCCTTTATGTCAGGCTTTTAATTTCCCTGAGTTCTTTGAACTTTAAAACACACCACTAACAGATTACAGAGGATTTAGAAATTCTGCAGTAAGTTTTCAATGGACTGACAAGAGAACTTCTAAGTTTTCCTTATGATTGAAGGAATGCAGATCCTATTGTCACCATTAACTAATGGTGACATCACTATAGAACAGTTGAAGGATGACCAGCTGTTGGAGTGTGTGTGTGCTTGTGTGTATGTGTGTGTAATTATTAGTGCTTTTTTACAATGGAGATAATGCAGTACCCTCTGTAAATTACATATCTTCCCCTGCATGTATTTTTAAATTGGATACTGTAACCAGTATACTTGTCTGAGACAGGGTGGCTAGCAGTGTGATAGGTAACGAGAGTCTTAAACACTAAAACTTGAGTTCGACTGCAGCACTTGAGACGCAAACAATACAACAGAAATCCCATGGAAGGCCAAAACAGTGTTTTCGGACAGCATAATTCATGGCTTCATAGTGCTCTGAGGAGGTCCCTGGCAAAACCAGGACAAAGTATTTGTTCCTCATAAAGGCAGCTACATCTGGGTTGAAAATAGACTGCCCCTCACTCTTCTGTTTGTGCTGTGTAATTTTTTAGAGGTGATATGAGGAAATGAATGAGAAACTTGTCTGCATTTTAAAACCTCATGCCCAAACTCTGTCTGTAGTTATATTTATGTTGATTTGAAATAATTTAATTGACTCTGATCAATGACATACGTAAAAAACATATGTTACATTTATTGAAAAGACGTAAGATATGTCTGTGCATTTGTTTTCTTGTTGAATTTGGGGGCATGTAAAGTATATATTGCATAAATATGAGATTTTTAAATGAGAATTATATGGCTTCTCTTAAAAGAAATATATTATGACTATTGCTATTTTAATGAGATACTGAAAGAGTACATATCAGCCATTAATTATAGAAGCATTACTTACTCAGCACTGAGCTATTTGAATTTGAACCAAGAGCAGAAGTCATACCTTTGTGTAATTTTGGCAGTTTGATTGATGATCATGACATTTTTAAAATTTTATACATAGTGGAAGATGGAAAAAATACTTTTAAGATTCGCCCTTTACAAAATTAGAGAATTAAAAATTAATCTGAGAATGAAACAACTGCAGTGAGAAATTTTGAGTTATCATTTCACCTAATAAAGGGCAATAGTTCTCCCTGACCTGTTCCCCTCCTATACTGAGAAACGATGTTTAATATTTTGATAATGCCTTGAGATGTAAAGCTAAATCTTGCCAAGAATGTCTAAACATAGATATTTGGGTAATAGGCTCAAAAGCTGGATAGCCCTAGGAGAAAAAGAAATTAATATTTACCTGAGCAATAAAAATTGATTTGCCTTTCGGTAAAAATGTCTATATTTTTAAAGAAAGTGTTTGCGTGAACAATTGGCCATGGTTTGTACAGTAGCAATATTTCTATTTTCTAGCATGCTTGTGACACCAAGCATGGTCTTAGCTGAGGGCTCAGCATCTTAGGATCAGACTCAGGACCTGGCATTCATTTCTGAAATCATTCTTTGCTATATTTTTTAAATATTTCAGGCAATTTTTCTCCTTTTCACACATGTCTAAGGCAGTGATTTTCTATACAAATTTCCAACTGCAGAAGAAAGAAAAAAACAAAATGTTTTTCCTCAGATTAATTGGTCATATACACCCTCACAGACTAGAGAATTTTGGGGTCACTGAGTTGTTCTATCTGAAAAGTTGAATGCAGAAACATGATTATTCTCCCCTGGTTTCTCTTTGCCTTTCTCATTAATTTCTTGAAGGGAATTCTTACTAATTTGTTTGTGCTTTTATCTTAGCAAACTGCTGAGTAATGTGAATGAG
>VXBU01001006.1:40903-71825 GCA_013400315.1 Bombycilla garrulus
AAACTCTGCCCTTCTACAGGATCTCTGCTTCAGCAGAACCATCTGTCACTCCAGGAGGACTACTGGAGCCACCATTCAAACTGGACTGCTACCAACACCCTGACTGACAGGGTGTCAGGTTGTATTCTAACTGACAGGTTTTGTCTTTTTGATTAATACTGCATCTTATTCTAATTTTCCTATTAGGTTGTAATTTGTTGGTTTTTGTTTTACTTTATTTTGTTTATACATATTAAAGAACTGTTATTCTTATCCTCATATCTTTGCCTGAGAGCCCCTTTTAATAATTTGGAGGGAGGGGGGTTTGCATTTTTTTCTATTCTAAGAGAAGCTCCTGTCTTCCTTGGCAGGCACCTGTCTTTCAAAACCAAGACACTTCTTTTTTGGTAAACATCACGGATAAACTTATACAGTCTATGTAATATTGTGATTAATTTATTAACCACATAAATAAAATTTTTCCATCCTCCATGAATACACAAAGTTTTTCACTGTCATTAGCACATTTTGATATTCATATTTTTTTTAATTACAGCAGAGAAGCTTTTCATCCCTGGTATACATCTGCTGAAGAACGTTGGATTCTGGTTCATCTGCAGTGTGAGCCTCCTGTTTACCCTTCCATCATCAGTGTTCAGCTGGGGAGATTAGATTTAAAGGGCCCCATTTTTCACTGTTTTCACATCCTGATTAAGTTACTATGGATTCACATGGAATGTGGAGCAGGTTGAAAACCAGGAGTTAGCTTTGTCCACTGTGACTTTAAAACATGCACTGAGCAAGTCCTACTTGTATTTAGTTGTACTGTGTCATAGTTGATAATTTTTTATTTTCAAACTTTTTTAAATAAGGTGCAAAAATAGAACTGTTTTCAGCACTACCTTCTAGCTGAACATTACATTAAGAATTTACCTGAGCAAATTCTGGTGTTTATCTGTAGCAAGCAGCCTTAGTTCATGCCATGATGTCACACAGATTGTAGATCATGTCATGATCTAAAACTTAATCTAATCTATAAAGTGATTAAACTTTTATACTAACATCTAAGAGTAAAAGCCAAAGCAGTGCTTTCCAAAAGGATCTTCTTACCTAACATGTAGGATGAATGAAAATATATATTTCATGCTTAGGTAAGTAGCGCTTTCTATCCTTCCAAAGGTATAATTGCATTAAAACACTATCAACTTTGCATATATTTTGCTTTTCCTATCTTTCTCATATTCATCAGAGACAGGACAATGTGCCATCTTTAGTGTAAATGTCAACTGTATGACTCTACTCCATCATTTTCACTGTTCACAAAACAGATTTTCTGTAATTAAGGATATGAAATAATATTAATCAGGTTCCTCTTAATTTAAATGAAGAATAAAAATTAGTATCTATCCACTTATGATGGCTTTCACTAGTGGACATTAAGTGTCTCTCTATGTTCTCAATTTCTAAAATTTTTCTTCACATAGCCATTCTCCAAGAATATCAGATTCTTGTCTAGTCAACTGCTTAGTATTACAACACGTACAAATTACCTAAAAATGTAATAATGCTATCAGTCTGTCACTACATTTTGAAAACGCTACTTTAACCAGACTGTTGAAACTTATTAAGAGCGTTCCTTGTTAAAAGACAAAATTAAATGCTTTCATGAGTTTTCTGAGAAACTTTAATGTAGAAAGTAGTCTTTGAAAAAATGTAGTTTGGAAAAAAGGGCTTGAGTCAGTTAATAGAAGGCTGTTTTTCAGAAAAAATAATGCTTATATAAGTTTAGACAAAGTAAAAGCATTGAAAAAAAGTGTGCTGTCTTTGTGAAGGATTTTTCCTTGGTTGTACTGTGGTATGAAAGAATGACGCGGCCCTCCGGAGCCCTGCTAGCTCTGACCCACCACACTGTGGTCCAGAAGGGCCACGCCGAGTGTGGGGAACTGTCACTGCAGGTGTTGTGTCACTGACAGAACCTCAGAGCTTTGGCTCTATGGAGACAGACCGCTGTCAAGGGAGAGACGAAGGCGAGAGAGAAGGCTCTTCTGCTCTTGGGTTCCAAAGGCAGAGTTTATTGGCATTGAAGGGAGGAGAACAAAAGAGCCTAGAGCATAGGTGCGCAAGGAGTTTTATAGGGTTACAAATTAAGGGGTGGGCATAAACAGTAAACCAATCAGAGAAGCTTAGGGGAGGATCATAGGGTGGGGTTTACAGAACACAATGGGGAAAAGGGGAGGTGAAAAGAGGTCACATGGGCCAACAGGGTGTCCAGGTTTAGGGGATTTCCAAGGGGGTGGATATTTCAGGGATTGGCCCATGTGGGGATTGACAAGGGAAGGTCAGGAAGGAGGGGCAGGGTTTGGGTGATAAATGGGGAAGGTACTGGAATGAGGGGAGGAGACACGTTGAAGGGCAGTTTAGGGGAGGGTACAATTGAGGGAGAAACCATTGAGACAAGGAAACGGGGGGGAAAACATAGGAACAAACTAAAATAATATAATTAACAATGAAATCAGGAAACAACAAGCCCTGCAACAGAAAAACCGTGAAGGAAAGTGACTCAATAGCCCTCATAAGCATGGGACAAGCTGAGGACTCAAGAGACTTCTCACAGCCTCCAGTGGTATCTGACTATTGATAAAACCGTCTCCTAAAATGTGTCTTCAATCTGCTTGAGCTATCATTAGGTGAGATCATAGGAGAAAAGTTTTCTAAGCCATATTTGCAGTATGAGTTCTGGTTCCTTGCAGAACCTCATTTGCAGGTACTATGCCTAAATCACATCATAGCCTCTGAGATGGGGAGAAATATGATAGTATATGGGGTCCTGGAGAACCAGTGCATATTCTAAGAAACTGAAAGTTCAGCAGTGATAGTATTAAGGTGAACAATAAGAAAAAAAATGAAATATTTCTGCTGGTTTGGCAGGACTTAGTCAAAATTAAGTTTTAGTACTCAACTGTATTCAGACTCGTACATCTTTATACAGGGCTTTATATGTATATCACTCAGTATGGGGATGGAATGCTTATATTCAAGAGATTATTTGATGTCTGTACACACTGGTCATGCCAATAGCATTGAAATGCCTGTATCAGAATCAATGCTGTCTTCTGAATGGTATTGAAGTATAAAACTTTTGTTGCTTTGCAGCCTTAAAGAATGTGCAAAGAGATTATGTAGAAAGACTATAGTCTTCACAAGAAAGTTTCAAAGCTGAAAACATGGATCAAATGAACTTGCTGGATAATTATGCATATATAACGTGCATATGAAATTTGCATACATGCATATTGATATAAACCCCAACATTGCTGATGCTTCCAAATGCTATCTACCTTTCCAGTAGATAATTTAGAACTGCAAGAGATACAGAAGACAATGGGACAAATAGCCCAAGGAGGAAAGGCAATAAATACCAACAGTTTGCTAGAGCATCTCTGTTTTTTAAAACTTTGCAAGCATTTTGGAGGATGCTGCAATTAGATCAAAAAAGAGAAATATAAAACACCATGGAATGAAAGCAGATTATGCACATGAGAAAGCAGTAATATGCACATGAGAAAGCACATGAACAGGATAATGTAGGAATAACCTGTCCATCTGCAAAATAAACGACTTGACAAATCTTCACTACTAAGTGGAAAGAGGAAAATGAGGGAATATGAGGTACTGTGACTGCTTTTCCTTCCTTTGTTCAGCTTCAGAAACTTCTTAGATTGAGTGTTTTATTAGTAAGATCTCTTCCTCAGAAATGTCTTTTTGCTTAGATGCAAACCCCTTTGTATAAAAATGGTCTATGAAGAAAGTTAGGGAAAATAAAGAAATGCTGCTGGGAATATTTTATCTTTGGATTTTCATCCCAGCTATGAAAAGGCAAAAAAATTGCAAGACCCTTAAAAAGGTCTAAAACAAATATAGAACTTGAGGTTATTTGTATTCATCTGAATCTACTTGTGGTTCACCAAACTCAAGTCATTATTCACTTCACCTTCTATTTATTAAGAGCACAATTTAGACGTTCTGATCTAAGAGGAACAAAAGCATTAACCTCTTTATTTTATTATACCTAAGCTATTTATATCTAGTTATGGCTATATAATAGTCCCTATGAAGATCTTTTGACAAATACATGGACACATATGGTAGTGCCTTTGAATCTGAAGACTTGAGAACTACAGAAAAAAGGAAAGGCTTGCACAGTACTTATATATGGACACTATGGAGGAAAAACTTAACGACCTGCTGTTTTAAAAACTTATGTAAATTATGCTTTTCTTCAGCCACATGGGTACTTTAAAGGATTGAAAAAAATTACTCAGGAAATATAGCATCAATTTTCTGCATCCATATGGGAAAATTTATTTAAATAATATGCTGTGTGCACTCTGCTCAGTTCAGAAAGTTAGCTCCAACTCTGAGAGTCTTATTTTCTATCAGCTTTCCTACGTATAGGTTTTTAAATATCAGGCTTTTGAACAGAACTGCAAAATAAATACTGTAGTCATATTGACAGCTTGGGTAAATCAATTGGTAGACTGTGCTATACCATGACAATATGGTCCATTTTGCTAATCTGTATTCTACATACATGTTCACTGTCATGGTTTAGGAATGGTACTTCCCAATACTTCCCATTCAGTGTTCTCACTGAAACACCACAAACAGTGCACTGTTTGCCCTCTTTCCTCATTCCCTCCCCTCTGGTGGCAAGCTGGAGAAGATGAATGGAAGGTATCATGAGCTGTTAGAAAATAATAATTTACTGGAAACAGCACTGAGATAAGAAAATGAAGAGTAACAGTATCAATATTAAGAGTGGAAAGTGTACAAGAGGTGTATGATTCACATGCAAGTGCTCACCATTATACCATGTGGAACCTCCAACAACACCTGACCCTGCCAGGCTACCTGACCTGGAAGGGACTCCCTTTCCTCAAATCCAGCAAACTCTGGGTCCTGGCCATGCCATTCCTGGATACTGCCAGAATCAGGTCATTCACAAATTCTTTGGTATTATCTATTCCTTTCCTTACTCTTTTCTCTACCTTCTGCACACAGCTCCACATAGCAGGGATGAACATTTTTAGTTTCAGAGGACATATCAACTGATGAGCATCGTTTTATTGCTGTTTATGATTTATGATAGAATTTGAGAGGAAATAGGGCAGAAAACTGTAGCTGTACTTTGTCTGTGTAAAGTCTGCCTGAGATCCAGAATTGGGACATTCTTCTTATATGTTAGATGCCTTGCAGCAATGACAACAGCAGAATTTTAAAGGCCTTTTCTGAACCACTGCACACACTGAAATCCTGTTCTGCAAGGCGCTCAGTGTACCTAGCTTTTTTCAATAGATCCAGGATTTATGGAGAACATGTTTATTCCAGATAAAGAGAAGTGCTGGTTTTTTAATAGTAACGTATGATTGAGTGATACTTCCATCACCCTTGTCATAAACTTGATTTCTTCAGTAAAATACGAGAGAATCAATACAAATAAAAATGTTAATACTCATTGGAGCCAGTATTCACAAGATTATCCATCTATTAAAACAGCTCAAGGCAGTAAGGAAATAAGGCTGTACACCAAACAACCAGACAAATACAATTACTTTTTGGAAATATTCCATAAAGCAAATAGAGAGATCCTTCATGTTTGGATTATTGCTTTTACCAGGTATAAAATATTTAAAACCAAACAAAGGCACAAAAATAAAGAGGATTTGTTCTGAATTTCCTAGAATTTTTTTCCTTCTGCGGTATATGTTTCACCATTTATTTCTCTGTAGTTTTGCTACTTGATTTTATTGTGTGTCTGCACAAGATGAGCACAGGTACTGGGACCGAAAGATTGCATTAGTTGAAGAATATACAACTGCAGAGCAGAATGTACTGGATACATTTCTGAACTCCACCTTTCTAAACAGTTCTGGTTCTAGCACATGCATTAATTCTGTTTAAACACTTTATTCAATCATCCCAGTACTTTGAGGGCTACAGAGCATGGGGAGTTCTGCCTTGTATCATTTGACATAACACAGATTCATTACATGCTCACATCATGAATGAGTCTAAGAAACAAACCGGAAGGCAGAGAAGACTGAGGAAAATCATAAGAGAAGCATTTAACTTCTTTCATTCATGGCATGCAACTTGGGCAACAAACAGGAGGAAGCCACCATGCTGCTGAAGATCTGTAACTTAGCTGCCATTATCAAGAATTAGTGGCAAGATTCCCATAACTGGAATGTGGATATTGATGGCTAAAGGCTGTTCCAAAGGTGCGGGAGAGGACGAAAGGGTGGACGAGTTACACTCTACATCAGAAGAGGGAAAGATTGTGAAGAGTTGTCTCTGAAGAACAGCCCTGAACAGGTCGAAAGGTTGTGGGTAAGAATTAGAGACCAGGGCAACAAAGGGACTGTTGTGGCTGGTGTCCCTACAGGCCCCTGATCAAGGGGAGGTTATTGATGAGGCCTTCTGGCTCCAGCTACTAAACACCCCCACATCTCTTGGAAAAGTAGTCCAGCAAGCTGTAGTCCTGGAATGCATAGAGCTGGTAGCAGTTGAGAAAATGATAGAGTATTTTATAGTCAAATCAATGTTTTATATATTCAAGTATTTGGACAAAGGCTTCTAAACAATGTGTTACTACTGCATTGCTTTTCACCTTAATTCTCTTGCCCCCTTATGAGTGAAACAATTACTTTAATCCCCCAAAAGTTAATGCAACTATTAGGAAGACAGAGACTGTCTCCATGTAAGGCCATGTGTTTGACCTCTGTTACTTTTATAGAGCTGTTTCTGCAATTACTCCTACTATTCAGATATAAGAGGTGAAGAAAAGTGACAATGTCTTATGTTAAATTTCAGAAAGGCATTTAGTGCTTCTTGCATTTCTTTATAATTTCATTTTCAAACCTGTAACTTCTATTTTAAGGCCTGACAGAATCCTTGCAGCAGCCCCACTGTGGAAGGAACGTTGTTTTTTCACTCTTGGTGAAAAGATGGGAACAGTCTTGGGCAGGCCATTTGTCATGTATCTAGAAATGTTAAAAAACATCTTGAGAACCAGGAAAATAATAAAATTGAATTGTTTTGCTGAGGTGTTAACCAAGGCTTATTTAAATCAACATTTATTCTCAGTATTGTTTATAGAGTATCAAGTTGCATAAACTTGCATAGTAACTCTTAGTTTTTGTATGCAGCCCATGACAACCATCTGCTTAGAATGACATGTTTGGGGTCTCTTAGTCTCATTCAGTCTAACTGATATTAAAATATTGACAGCAACAGTTTCTATGGTGCATAAAATTCAAAGAAAGGGATGTTGCTATATAGGCCCTTTCTGGAATAAAATTACAGCTTTATACAATAACACATACATAATCTTGAACTAAATGTATTTTTACAAAAATACAGACATAAAAAAGAACTAAATGAAAATGTTAACTGCTCAAATATTTTAGATCCCTAGAAATAAACCCTGTATTTTATTTTAATTGATTCAAATGTAACATGTAACTTGTAAGAAAATAGAAAACATTTATTGAATTTTGCTTTCATTCTCACAGTGGGGCTTCTTTTTTGCCTTTTTTTTTTTTTTTCCCATGAGTTAGAGGTTTTTTTGCTGAAAATATATGGATACTCTGGCATATTTCAGTAGAATAACTTTGGAACTCAGGGGATTAGTATTGGTTCCTTCTGCTCCAGCTCAGGGAATTGCTTCAGACATGTAATTATTTTAATATCTAAACTCTTGGTTTAATTCTATGGTGGGAAAAAGATGACTGAAAGTCATTATAGATGATTTCTGTTCCACCCAGAAAGGCATATTTTCAGTTCAGCTCCTAACAGTCAGATGTCCCACTCATAAAGCATCCCACTTTACTATAATTGCTTGGTTTTCAGGTGTTCTTGTTGCTTTTTTGTGTGGTTTGCATGTTTGGTGGGACTCTGAAGCTGTATCAATTCATATCACCTGAGAAACTGATAAATCCCTTCCTTTACTTGTACCTATAACAGCACATGCTCAAGGGTGCATTGCTTTCTATCTGTTGTCTCTCAGTGAAATCTGTTGTACAGCTGTACTGGGGATACCCGAGTAAGAAAAATATCTCAGTCAGTCTGGAGTGTGACCATCACACACTTTTGAGCTGGCCCACTGAAATCCATGTAATGTACCCTCAGCAATTTTGCCGATGACACAAAACCAGGACGATCAGTGATACACCTGAAGGCTGTGCTGCCGATCAGCTGGACCATGATGGGCTGGAGAGAAACACAATGAGGCATGCCCAAAAAGGCAAATGCAGGATCCTGCACCTGGGGAAGAATAACCCCAAGTACCAGCAGAGGCTGGGTCTGACCTGCTGGAGACCAACTCTGTGGAGAAGGACCTGGAAGTCTTGGTGTATTACAAGCTGACCATGAGCTGACAATGTCCTTCAGGCCAGGAGAGCCAGTGGTATCTTGGAGGGCACTGGGAGTAGTGTAGCCAGCAGGTGAAAGGAGGAGATCCTGCCCCTTTACTCAGCCCTGGTAAAGGCACATCAGGAGTTCTGTTTCCAGTTCCTGGCTCCTCTGTGCAGGAAAGAAAAGGAGGTACTGGAAAGGATTCAGTAGAGGGCAACAAAGATGATTTGGGGTCTGAAGCACCTCTATCATGAGGAGAGACTGTGAGAGTTGGGCCTGTTTAGAGAAGAGAAGACTGAGAGGAATCTAACTAACACATAAAAATATTTTAAACATTAGTCTTCAGGGGATGAGACCCTCTTTTCAGTGGTGCCCAGTGACAGGACCAGGAAAAATGGCCATAAACTAAAATGCAGGAAGTTCCACCTCAACATGCGGAAGAATTTCTTTACCTTCAGTGTGGTGGAGCACTTGAACAAGCTGCCTGAGGAGGTTGTAGAGTTTCCTTCTTTGCAGGCATTCCAAACCCCCCTGGATGCATTCCTGTGCAGCCTGTTTTACGTGACCCTGCCTGTGGAGGGTTGGATGGGATGATGTCCATAGGTTGCTTCCAACACTAACAATTCTGATTCTGTGATTCTGTGATATTAACATGATACGGAGTCTAAAAAGGCCAATTTCCTTCTTAAGTAAGAAATATGAAAAAGCATTTCTGTAGCACATGCCAGAGCTTTCTCTTTCTGAATGCTGAGCAGAGTGTCTATAAATAATGGCAAGATCTAAAACATCTTTTTTTTTTTTTTCATGCTGAAGCTGTGATAATGCTGCTTTTCAGGAGTATGAGTGTGGGAGTACTACCCATGAGACTTCAGGTAGGAGTGAAGCCAGACTCAGAAAAATACCAGGAAGTCCAGCTTTCATATCATCCCAAATCTCCATCAAGGCAGAAGAATCCATCTCCTGTCACCAGCTGCTTCTCTGTCTCCCTTGTCTCCCTTCCAGAAAAAATAATTTACAGCTAATGTTTCCTTCTTTCTCCTAACACCAAGTCCCAATTTCACAGCATGGCACTTCCTAACCCACCCTGGGACCCAGGTATATCAAGAGGGGAAGAGTATTCCTAGATAAAATGGAGGGAATTGGGGTATGGAGCTAAATGCCTCTGGAAAAGAGAAATAATAGATGGATGTAGAATCAGGGGATCCATTTCTACAGAGACCAGTGGATGCTGACTAGAAATGCTCTTTGTAGTGACACATTCAAATATGGCAGTGGAAATGAATCTGCTACCAACTGTAGCTCCCCATTTTCCTCCCTTCCCAGTTTTAGTTTTCTGCCTTAATTTAATTACCAAAGCGAGACAGGTTTCCTGTAGGTACACTGAACTCAGCACTAGATGATTCTCCTATGTAGGATGATAAATTAATTCTCACTATGCTCCCCATTGCTGCAGTTAGCATGATTTTTTATTATTATTCTACAGTTTTATTTTAACCAATAGCATTTAAAATACTTTTTTTTATATAGCGGCATTTATTTATCACATTTTACAGAGAAAGTGTTTTTGCTCAGCTTTAGAATTCCTTTTATAGGTATCAAAACTCATCTGCAATTAGTCTTTATAAGGTGAAAAACATTGAAGTAATAGTGCACAGAAGAGAAAACAAGAGAGTCGGAATAAGATTATATGGGTTGGGAGAACAGCTTGAGTGACCTTCCCCTGTAACATTTTTCACCTCATAATCTTGCTGTATCCAACTGTCACTGAAAGTGACTATTTCAACTTCTATTCTTGTATAGTAAATTCTTCTGCTCAGGACCCTCTCTCCTTGTAAATTAGTATGTCAGCTGTGGCAGAAGAGGTGTTCAATACCTTTTAACAATTGTGCTTGTCATCAAAAACAAGGTAGACATGCACCTGAGTTTGTTTATGCACTGATCAGCCTGTTTGAAGACTAAATGATTAGGCACATAGCCTAATAGCCACAGGTGAATCTTGCTGTAAACTCCTGCAATAGCTGTATGAGTAGATCCTGAGCAGTCTCCGGATGTTGTGGACTGACATAACATAGCATAGGACAAAGCTGTGCATTTGCTAGTGGACATGCACATTACATTTATATGCACACAATTCAAGGTTTTGAGTTCATTTTTATAATTAATTTGTGATAAGGCTTGCCTGGGTGGCAGGCATGGCAGGGTGTAAGTCAAGTCCAGAGTCAGCCAGGACCAGGGCAAGCGGCACGACTGGCAGCAAGGACAGGGGAGACCAGGACATGGCACGGGTCTCAGTCCCATGGTAAGGCTGTGAGGCACCCCAGGGGAGATTTGGTAGGGCATGGTAAGGCCCCTGGGTTCTCTTACCATGTCAGCCGTGTCTAATTCTTTATAGCATACCAGAACTAGAAAACAAGCACTTGACTCTATTAAAGTGTCAACTGACTCTATCAGCTGGGAAAGACAAAAAATGAAATTTTCACAGAGTTTTTAACTTGCTTTGGAGGAAGAAGACACAACAAAACAAATAAATTTTTTAGTATTTAAAAAAAAGGAATAGAAAAATGTATTTGTTAAAGAGTCAAGAAAAGTACTAATGATTAAATTGTTCTCTATACTAAATTAATACTAAAAATTATGTTCATTGGCTAATCTTACTTTCCTCAACATCAAAGAAAATGTCTTTTTTTTTGAAGGAAACAGTACCACTAGACACAGTAAGCAACAAGCTGTGTCTGTGCATGAGGGCCTTTACTTGGTGTTTGGCTGGTTTTTTTTGTTAGGCATGGGATTTCTTTACACCCTTGACAAATCCCAGCTTCCAAAATCTTTATGGTGGCACCTCTCTGTTTTGTTTTACGGATTTACATTATGTTTTTTTTTCTAAAACAAGATCACTTTGTTGTTAGGAGGAGAACCGTTTATGTCAAAGTTAGACATTTTCTTTCCCTGAAAGTATGCAAAAGGATCCAATAGAAAGATGTCTTGGAACAAAACACATTTGCCAAACAGTCTTTGCATATAGACAGACTAATCCTTGCTATTTTCCCAAGTTCACAACTTAAGCAACTGGTGTGATGAGTTGAGGAATTTAGGTTGTTTCCGGATGATAGTAGGTTTTTATTGTCCATTTAATATATTTAAGCCAAAATATTCTACAAGAATCTGAAATCCTAGAATACATAAAAACCCATAATACACAATTGTTTGTGACCAGTCCGTAAGCATCCTTCTTTCAGTATAAAACCACAAAGAGTTTCAAACTGTGTGTGGAAGAAGAAAAATACAGCATACAATTATTAAGTATTTCTTAATTGTGGAAGTTAGTTTCTTAAGATAAAGATCACTCATAAGTTTTGGGGCTCCTTGTTGCTTATGAGGGGCATAAACTGCCTGTCTGAAGAGGAAAAATTAGAGCAGGCAATTTGACTTGGAGTTAAAAAACTATCACTAGAGAGAGGGAGCCATTCACTTTTCGAGAGAGACATCTGTCATGAAAGCTGATATTTGTTACCACACAGAGAAATACAAAGAGCCTCAGCAGACACATTAGTGAACTGGGAAGTGTTTACTCTTCATAGGTAGGCAATGGCAGCTACAGACAGATTATAAAAGCTGAAAAAAAATATATTCTTTGCTAAAGGATGGCCCAAATGGTAATTGATACTGGCAGAGAGAAAAATTCCAAATGAGGTTTCTTCCAACTCTTGCTGCTGACTGAAGCATTTTAAAACTCAGAGGCTTTTTGGATGTCAAGTCAGAACAAAGCTACTTTAGCAATGTTAGGTGAATGTGCTGGCTGTCAGGACCTATTCACACCTATTCTGTTTTGAATATTTTCATAAATTTTTTTCATGTATTTTTTTTGCTTCTACTCTGCTTCCAAATTGGCTTCAGCTAATCCTTTGTACTAAATGTGCAGTTTTGACATGAACCATTCATCCAGACAAACCATAAAATACAAAAGTAACTTTGCTGTTTTCTCAATGAACATTCAGCCCAAACTTTACATAATACATAGTTTAAGAAGTGCAAATAAGGATAATTTGCAAAAAAAACCCCACAAAAACTCAGTTCTGATTTTTAAAGTGAAAAGATATTAACACAATTTCCTGGGGGCTTTCAGATGGTGCCAAACATAAAATTACCACAGTGTTTTTCCACCACCATTTTATTTTATGGTTTAATGAACAATTAAAAAAATATACTGAATCAGGACTGCGGAGTCACTGCAATTTAGGTCTGAATGCTATATGATATTACTGAGCTATCAGCCAAGATTTTATTTTAAACCCAAGATTAATTTTTTTCATTACACTCTTCTGTTAAATTGGTGAACACTGAAAGTTTCCATGTTTTTAGTTTATAGAATATTTATGCAAAATTGCTTTTGATTTCAAGACTGAAAAAAATATTCCACTTTCTAGTGAAATTTATTTCAAGCAGCTATTCGTTTTTCAAGATTAGGTCATCATCACAGACCATGTGATGTAAATTATTGGCTATCTTCTGGCATTGCAGGTGCTAGAGTTTTGAACTCATTTCGAAGCTGATGAAAACAAACTTAGCCAAAACCATTATGTCTGAGACTATGTAAAATAATCACAGAGTAATTTATATTTATGATCTTAAAATTATTCAGCACATGAATGATAGAAGTCCATAAGGATCTCAACAAAAGTCAGAATTGGATTGCCACAAGCGTTTCACAAATGTCACAAAACAGTCCTTACACTAGAGATTTCAGCGTAAGATTTAAGCAGCATGCAACAGGTGGATAAGGCAGATGGTGAGCTGGTTGAGGCAGCAAAGCATTCAGAGAATCAGGTGTATTCAGGAAAGCCAGTACTCATGGGTGGTCACCAGTCTGTTTGGTGTAAGGAGGTAAATTGTAATTCTCATGACAGTTGCAGTTTCTTGGTTTGTTCTTAAAAAAAAATCCTAAGGGCCAAATTAAGTAACTTTTAGTGCAGCTGATTGAGTTTATATAAAAAGTCTTTTTTCCCCTAATAGTAGTATATTTTTTCAAAATAATTTGGTTAAATTGGAGATTATAAAAGATGGATGTTGTTCAGACTTTAATTCTGAAGCTGAAAACAAAACTACTAAGCTTTTGTAGTTTTCTACATGTAAAAGAATAAATTTTGAATCTTTAGGAAATGTGGTATAGGAAGAGGTATTGGGACAAAGGAAGGGAAAAGTTGAAGAATTTATTTTTGTCTTTAACAGAATAAAATCTCTAGACTCCAGAAACCACTAACATATTAAAAAAGGGCAAATGGTCAATGCCATTCTGTGCCAGAGTGTGACAGACTATGAGAAAGAAAGTAAGCATTGAGAAAGAAAATAAACATTGAGAAAGTTGTCTTGGCTTGTCTTGATCACAATAGAAATTACTTTCAATTACCTTCTATAAATCAGAATACATTTTGATATAGTAACTACCTATAGAGGTTCTGGGAGAAATCTCTCAAGGTTTACGATAATTGGAAAAAGAGTTATTTGCTTTATCCATAAGAAAAAGAAACAAGATAGTCCAGAGGTTGGAACCTAAATGGAACCTATTAAAAAATATGATCATGTCATCACACTTGCATGGTTAAATCCGAGAGAAAAAAATAGTATATAACAGAATACTCTCTATTTCTGTTTTATATTATTCACATATAAACTATTTTCAGCAGGTAATTTTATCTGCTTAATCTTCAAAATGTTTATCTCTTTAAGGTTCTATATCAATGTGCTGCATATACAATTTCATCTACAAACCAACTTCTCTTTATTTTTCATCCTCTTCAGGATTATGGCCTTTCCTAAGCTTGCTGTGATGTATGTATTGACAGATAACTTATCTGGTTAATTATGGACTTATTGTTTTCTTGGTTTAAAATGCTTCATTTCATCCTATTGGTTTATTTGGCATCACAAGAAATGACTTTTCTAGTTACTAATTTATTCTGATATTACAGCCAAACAGATATCCTTGGATGTCTGTACTTTGCCAAGTACCAGTAAACAAAATTGTCTTCCTAGAAAATGTTAGTAGCTGGAATGAACTCAAGAAGTTTAGAGGCTGGCAACTAATCAGACAGATTACTTTTATTGCTATGGATAGACAGGGCATTTTTGGTTAGCCAAGAATTCTGGTGAAGAAAGAAAGAATGTCTTTCTTACTTATTAATGATTCATAAATCATAAAAAAAGGATAAATCAGAAACCTCATGTCCCCTTGCAGATTCAGGTGAATTTAATAATCATTAGCATGCAATAACCTTAAATTGTAAATAATACTTTTACGATGTTTTCTGTGGATGGTGTTTTGCCTAAACCACAAAATACTTTCCCTGTCATCCATTAGATCCTCAGCTGGAAAGGGTTGTAAAGTTTTACTGATAGTTTTGGTAAACATGGAGGCAAGTGAAATGATCAAATCCTTGCCTCTTTTTGTTAACAGTGTGGCTCTGGTTTGGCCCATAATATTTGTTACGTTTCACAGATATTACCTTCTCCACTGCAAGCATTTAGTTACAGGAAAATTCTTATGATTATTTATAGAGATTAGGAAAGAAACATTGTGGGACTACAATTCAAGTACCATTCAGTGTGCTGAAAGCATAATGTAAGTCCTTAATTAATGTTTACAGAAAACTGTAGATTTCTGCTTACACATTTGCAATAACCCTAGTTAGTTCAATAGATGCTACCAGCCAAATATTTAAAAAGGAAATAAGGGTACATCCTTTAATAATATCTGTCAACTATTTAAACCATTAAAATTCAAATGCAGGCCCAAAATAAGTAGCAAATGCCTGGTGTTTTGTTCAGGTTTAATAATGAAAATAGACATTTGTATAAAAAGCAAAGAAGCACCAAAAAAACCACTACTGCAAAACCAAAATGAAAAGCTTAAGCTAAACATATGCATAATGATCAAGTTAATGCCTCTCTTAGAGCACTCTTTCACACCATTTTCTTAGCTCAAATTACTTTTCTAGCATTAAAGTAAATTTAAAAAAAAGTTTCTGTTTTTGCTAAAGTGAAACACCATTCTAGATGAGCATATTTTACAGCTGCGTGTCTTCCAGCCGTGTTTTGTTGAAACCAGTGAAATCAACACCACTGGGTATTCCTTATCTCACAGGAGCTCAAATCCACACAGTGAACTGCTCTTTTTTTTATACCAAAAAATCAATGTCCCATGATCTGAAATACACATAATCTGAAATATGAGAAAAGAAATCTGTGTGATCAAAATATGTGCCAGTAGGGCCTTTACTGTAATGAGTTAGTTAAGAGAGATTTGGGCAGACATATGAAGTTCTTTGCAAGTGTTAAATTAATTCAGTATTCTAAAAAAGTACTGGAATATAACTTACAGAAGCTGAGATTTTTTTTCCAGCAGAGTATATTTCACATTCCTCTGAAAGAAATAACTTGGAGCAGAAAAATGTATTCTAAATTGTTGTTATAAAATGGATTGATGCTAAAGATTTTTCCAGACAATCTGTCAGTCCTATCTTTTACCTCACAGGTTTTTAGTTAGCAAAGATGCGTTCCCATTCTGCTGTGCTCACCCAGACTAGTATTTGTGATCGAAGTTATAAATTTCTTAATTCCTCTACATTCTTTCCAGGTAAAAACTTTTTTTATCACATTTAATAGCTAAAGGACGGCTATGTCAAAAAAAATCCCTTGAAGGACCAGTGATCAAGATTCAGTTTAGTGTTACCCACATGCCTTCCTCAATCAATATTACACATTCCCATGGGTGTGATACACACAGCTCAAAATAAACAGCACAAGGGGTTTGGCCATTTTCCTAATCATCTGTTGGCTAGTGCTAGGATGCTTTGCTAGCATGCTGCCGACAGTCAGGAGTTACAGTGAACACTGGACAAGGAGGGCTGCTTCTGCACAGGGGTGTCTCTGTCAGAGAAGGGGAACCACTGTCATCTTCCCTTTTCAGGAGCTGTTTGGTAGGACCAAGGAATAGGCTGGTTGCACAAAACCACTAAGGGAGGTTATTTCATCAGGCTTTCAGAAATGATCCAAAGTTTTTCATCAAAACCAGTGAAGGAAAAAATGTGAATAACCCTGAGAGAAGACAGTGAGAGCAAAGGCTGCATGCTGCTATTTAACAACATGTCACCAGTTCAGAAATGAACACTATGTCAAATGGACACAAGACATAAAGCTCAAAATAAAGCTCTGATCACACCTATCTCTGATAGATACCTGAGGGGTTTGTTTCTTTTGAGTTTTGGCTGAATTTATAAATATCGTTATGCCCATTAAGTCTACTAGTATTATTTCTAAGCTCATCATATGACGGGTTCTGAGCTGATCCTTCCCACCCTTAAGCAAGCAGAAGCAATAGATTTTGAAAAAAATTAAATCCATAATAAATATCTCATTAATTAAGAATTGTTCTAACAAAAGAATTTTTAAAATTTATTTTCTGTGGGTTTTTTTCCTTTATTTTAAAATTTTTCTGCATGCTTCATTACCTAAAAATATTTATCAAAGCGTTCTTTTCACTTGTTATTTTACAGTTTTATTTTTTATTTTTATTTGAATTGCCAGTTATAGGTGAATTTTGGTGCAGTGTACCATTTCCCTAAGAATTTACAAAGAAGCGGGCATGGTAGGCAGAACCAAATACAACCTTTTAAAAGGGATATTGCTTTTCTACAATACAACATAATTCTGATTTGTGTGACACTGTTTGCTTAGTATTGTAAACCAAACTTAACTCTCAACTCAACTCTTCCTAATGAATAGAGACAGGTTTTTTAATTTTTCAAAGTATGGAGGTATTTCTACATTGTTCCTATTCCTTTCTTGTTCTACTCTTGCTGAATGCTGAGAACAAACTGTGACTTCAAAATATATTACACATCCTTTATCTGACTTAAATTGCATGTTTTGTGTAACTTGTATGTTGATAGATGATTAATCAATCTTCATTTTACTGCTTTTTTTTCTTTCATTTTACTATTTATTGATTATTGGTGCTGCTCTTTTTCTTCTTTTAGTACTTTAAGATGATTAAAAGATTTTAAAAACTGTGTTTGTATCTCCCCATTTATTGATAGTCCAAAACTCTGAGGAAAGCTACCATAAAGCAAAAATGTGACATTTTTCATTTGGCACATAAGATAGGTTATCTTATAGGTCACAGGTCAGTTCTCACTTTGTTCTGGCTTCTGATGAGGACCCATAGATTTTAGTGTCAAATTTCACTGCTTTTACAGAATTTGAGCCCTACTTGCATACTAGAAAACTGAAAAGACAAGCATAAATTTTGTTTCATGCTTCAGAAGTTTTTATCTGTAACGGGTATGGTATTTGTTATATACAAAGTAATTAGATCCAGAAGAAAAACAGAAGGGTAATGAAAACAGATGGAGTTACGTATGCTGACAAAATATTGCATTTTCTAGAAAAAAAATAGCATAAGGACAGGAGACAGATGCTTTGGGGAAAACATTTGCATTTGAATGTTCACTAAAATCATAAGAAAATGGGAATATTTAGATTTCTTCTCCACAAAATTCAGAGCAGGATCATTAAAACTAAAGTGCTGTAAAAGCAAATATTAGTGTGCCTGATATGCCATTCATGCATGATATTATTTATGTAGATGTATAAGCAACACTGTGTTTGACCTTGCTGAGGATGACAAGTTCCTAGTCTTCATCCATGAGAAGCAGAGGCACAGCGACTCTGTAGATAAAACTGGAGGAAGGAGAATTTTTTGTTGTCTATGTAATGGTCAAAATTCTCCTGTAATTTTCACTAATTAGATCAGTACAGCATCCAGCTTTCGACCCTCAAGCCTTGTAATTTTACCTATCTGGGCATAGGTTGAGGGGACCACAGTGGCCAGTTATAGGGTGTGTCTCTATACGGCAGGTTTAAACCCCACCAGTGGTGGCCCCAGTTGTCTCAGCCATATATTTAAACTATGTATTTTATTTTATACTATTGCCTGGAGCTTAGAGGGGAGGTTTTTGATAAATCTATGTACAAGATTTATATCTTTTATACAAAAAAAGTATTTATATCTTATATGAAGACATAGGACTGTACCACTGTTTCTTAAGCTTCTACCAGCCACTTTTAATGATTATGCCTTCATTATGAGACTTCTATAAAAAGTGGCAACAAGAAGGCATCAGCATACTGGTAGCAATGTAAAAGTAAATTTATCTTCTGTCAATGAGCCCTGTCTTTTCCAGACTTTCATTTTGCTTCTTTCTCTTCTTCACTACTTGTGTCTCAGTATGCTCACTTACTTAGGGGAAACACACTGGAGGGGAAAAAAGAGACATGGTATCTTGTTGTGCTTTTTCTTGTCAGATATCTTTCTGAACTGAGATTCAGTAAGGTATTCTGAAAAGTTTAAATACATGGTGTGTTGACTTTGGCTGGATATCTGTTGCACACCAAGTCGCTCCAGCACAACCCATTCCCCCTTCCTATCCCATGTCATCCCTACCCAGGCTAAGTACGGGAAAAGTAACAGCATTCAATAATTTTCTGTCTCATAGTGCATGTTGAAAAATAATTTATTTTCCTATGATGCCTTTTCTTTACACTAAAACTCCTGAGTTCTTCCTAAAGATTATTCTATTATCGTTTAGCAGCTGAAGCCAACAACAAAACCGATTACTTCAGCAATATCTTTTCTTTTTGTGTGAAACTGAAAGAAATAAGAGGGTACCACCAACATTCTTGAACAGCAGAAAACCCTTCTCTCACAGGAAGAATGCCATGTAGAGCTTACATAGACATAAGAAAAACTTCATGCCAATAAACAGTTAAAATAAAAGGAAATAATGTATGAAGAACTTATTTATTCATGGCATTTAAATTTATACTTAGCCTACAGATATATATGGATTCCAACATTCAGACCTTGGAGCAAAATACCCCTGCGGGTCAGACAGACGAATATAATGTCTTTTTTACCACTGATATTAGATAAATTATTGAGAAAAATTCCTTGAAATAAAATTAGTTGTGGCAGGTGCAAACAGTCCTGACTCATCCCTTCTCACAAAGAGAACCAATCAGTACAAATTGAAAAAGGGGAACATTAGTTAAGGTATTGTGGAGGAGTATTTTTTACTGTGAGGGTAGTTAAACACAGATTGCCCAGCAAGGTTGCGGATGCCCCAATCCTGGCTGTGTTCAAGGCCAAGTTGGGCCAGAGTATGAGCAGCTTTGTCAAGTTGGAGTGTCCCCATAATGCGAGGGGGTTGGAAGTAACTGGTCTTCAAATACTTTGTGATTCTAGGAAATTCAGGATAGTATTAGCTGTTTAGAAAAAAAACAACAAAAAAACCCAAAAAGAAAACAAAACAAAAAAAACTTGAAAAATAATTTTTTTTCACATGATGATGACCAAGAAATTTGCAATGAATGATCAAGGTTGTAAAAGAAGATGCAAGACGACACTAGGTTGTATAGTAAGATGAAATGTGAATAGAGTTTGTTAGAAATGTTAATGAATTGTTCCTTTAAAGAAAATATTTACCATTAGTAAGGCATTGTGTTGGCAAGTTTTTATTTCTTGTTTTGTGCAGCTTGAGAATAATGTGCTACATTTTGAAGAACATATGGATCACTGAAAGAGATCTGAAACAGCTGGATGAGATTTCTGAAATGTTACTTCCACGAGGAAGTTAAAGAGCTTGGCACTATTTGATTCTAAAGATAATGAAAAAACACAGAGGAAAAAAGCAGAAATGAGGTATACTGAGGCTTTTGCAAAGATGTGAAAGAGTACTAGCTTAAAATGCAGCACAAAAAAAGTCACATAGGAATTTTCAGTTGATTTTTATATCAATTCATAAAGGTAACAAAACATTACAATGAATCACTTAAAAGGCAGTATGTGTAATGGAGAAAATTATACAATTTATCATATGTTTTAAAGAGTGAAAATAATAAGTCATTTCCAGTCCTATTTTTCTACACTTTTAATTCTAAGAATTCAGAACAGGAAGATTTTCTTAATTTACTGTTATCTAGTAGTTTTACTTTTAACATTATATTTTGCAGACATGTGCTGTAAATCATTAGGAGAAACCAGTTGTGAACCATCAATGTTAAGTATTTTCCCTTGAAAGTAGCTTGGGTAGATTATACAGTTGATTTAATGGATTGTTCCCTCACTGCTAGTACTTTTTCTTGTAGTACACACTGTGTTAATTTATTTTTGTACTCGGAGCTTAAACATCAAACAGACATTTTTATAAGTAAGAATACTGTGAGTGTAGGGTGGGTAATGAAAAATCACTGAGCTTTGGACCACACTTTTGAAAACATTTTAAATCTTTAACTCAAACCCCACAGCCCTGGAACTTTAGATGAGTAGCTTTGATAATAATCTGGGTTTTTTTTTTTAAGCTTAGGAGAAAAAAGCATAAGTGAGGATAGAAGAAATTAAAATACTGATGAAATGTTATGTTTTTAGTTCAAAACTTAGTATTAAATTATTGCTCTCATGTCCTTTTTGCTTGAGTAATTTTCAAGATGGAGTCAGTTTCTGTTGAAATCTATGGAAATATTCCAACTAGATTTTTTTTTTTCCAGAGTGATTAGAGAAAATACAATTATAGAAGTTAGTGGACTTTATGTTTGGATATAAGGACACGATAGTCCTAACTGAAACACATTGTAACTTCCTACATTCACATATGCCCAGAAGCAGATGCAGAACATAAAAAGAAGAACTCAAACTCATGAGCTCTGCTACTTCACATTAACTTTTTAAATTTGAGTATGAAGTAGATAACTGCAAAAAATCTGTCTGCAAAACCCACTATTGAAATATTTTTGACTTTTGAAAGAACTTACATTATTCACAAAGTGATTTCCTTTATAGGAGACAAAGCCTTCCTCACCTGACATCCCTTTCAAAAGCACTGAGTCTCTTTATGTTGTCAGTGGTACTTCTGAGGCTGTTCATCCCTCATGTGTGAGATGATTTTGACTGGGTGTGATGTCAAATGCTGTGATGTTATAAGATACACAGTCTCTACAAGAAATTGGATTAGTTTAAAATCAATCACAGATACCATCCAGAAACTTCATGAAAGTTTTGAGCGTCTTTTGGCAGAACCATTTGTTCCTGTCTAGAGGAAAACCAATGAATATACAATACAGTAAAGAGAAACAAAAAGAGAACAATTAGGTACAAAAGGTTACACCTTCACTTAAGCTTAAGAACTGAGAAGGCACAGAATGTGAAATAAGTCTGCTAATGTAATAAATGTTGCATTATCAGGAAGAGAAATATGATACACAAAATAATAAAAACAGAATTATTAAGTCAGATGTTCTATTTGCGTATTAATTTAATCACACCAAAGAATACCTTGCATGTAAAAATCTGATTAGAAATTACTGTCTTATGGTCTGTGTTTTTTCTGAATTTGTGTAGGGCAACACTGCTTTTTTTTTTTTTTTTACAGACAAAATAAGAGAAGAAGAATCAAAATGTTAAGCTTGATGCTTTAATTTTGCCTATATTTTAGACAGCAAAATCCCAAACTGGTTAATGTCGGGAATAACTGGTTAAAGTGATTTGCCATGAAGTTCAGTTGCCATGTTTTTCACAATCTGTATAACTTTCCTCTTATGCCTCAGGCTTAATGTAATTCTTGTGTACAGCGTTTCTCTGAAACGGATGTAGTCAGTCTGTCTCTGTGTCCTTTTTTGAAAAAAAAAAATTGTAGGGAGTAATAGTGAACAGTAGTGAAGGAAACATACAATCTTTTTCCTTATCATTACAGGTGGATCATGCAGGCTTAACGACTTCCTTTGTTTATGAAATTAACACCCACCTCTTTGCGCCCTTTCTCACTGCTCTTCTTTACCTTTGTATACTTCAGCTCTTACCCATTTCTTTCCTATCTTTCTCCACTTGATCTTGCTCTATTTCTGCAATCCACCCACTATGACACAGAAATCCTATTTGTACTGCACTGTTGTGAAAGGAGTACATATCATTTTGCATCACAGAAGCTTTTTGTCAGGAACTATTTCATTTTGCTTTTATATATATATGTATATATACAAAAAATGAGTCATGATAGGATAAAAAGAAGATAGGGGCAAAGCTATGGGTAAGTGGTGGATAAGGAGGAGTACAAGCAGTTGATAACCCATTTTTCTTTCTCAAAATTAGACATGTGTATCTGTGATGTAAAGACATGAAAAATCTGAACAGAAAATTTGAACAATCTGACTGGGGAATTAGAAAATTACTTGTGTAGGAATCAAGCAAGACTGATGTGGTGAGAATAAGGACAGGCTGCACGGTCTCAGCAATGACAGACTCAGAAGACATAAAGGTTACCTAGTGTGCAGAAAGACTATATTTGAGATGAACATGTGTACTACTGTCATCAAATATATTTAGAACAACCCACTTTTCTGAAATAGAGAGCAAGTAGGGGACTCAGGCAATAATTTCTCATATTTTTCTAGCCCTCTCCCTTTCTCTTGTAAGTTGTAAGGACATTCCCTAACTAAACTGTGTCTCTACCTACAAAGAATAAATAATTTTCTGCTATTATGGCTGCTTAGAAGGGTGCATGTTCCTGATTTGTTTGATCTAGCTGCACAGAATTAATGAAAAACAGTCATTAATTTATCAGGTTCAAAGAATACGTTCAAGAATAATGTGTTGATATCTTCTTTCACACAATAAATTATTTTAAACTTTCATGTAGGTTTTAAAAATATACACATGTAATTAAATGTTTTTCTGTTCTTTCAATACATGTTTGAAGTAACAATAAAATATAACCACAGGGGTTTTTTCAATCAACAAAAATGATTTTTGAAACATCTTAGTGCTTCTTTTCGATGAATATTTCTAAATTATTTCTTTAGCCTGTTCTTATTTTTGACTGAAGTTATAAACTTCTGAAGATCCCTTAGTGTGGTGTTTTCTCTACAGTACTTCAGAACTTTCACTGGAAAAATATTATTCTGATTTAGAATAATTCTTTATATATAAATAAAGATGAGAAATGAATAATCCTAGCAAAAGTTGAGATGAGAAATTCTTGTGCAACTGAGACTGTTTCATAGTTTTTGGTCCACTACTTGACACCAGTGACATCAGTGCTGTTCTTATATTAGAAAGCACAGTATTTCACTCCTANCAGTATTTCACTCCTAGGATTTTCTTTTGCTTTTCTATAGCATATTCTTGAAATTTATAATATTTTGCCTTTTGGTATCATTTGTCACTGATAGCATCCTTTAGGTATATGGTAAGAGTGTAATTTTTGAGAGCCTCACTCAAAAAGCTCACTTTTTTCAAAGAGATGCCCGTGGGCAACAGGCCGAGTCAGTGTGCAACATTCATAAGATTTCTGATTACTACACACATGAAAATATTTAGCAGCTAATTGGAATGTTGTAGAGATTTTGCTGCCATGTGAATACATTTATGTTGAAATCTAGGGATAGATAGCAATACAATCATGATGAATAGAGTAAATGCAGAGAAAGTTTATGCTTCAGTTTATGCAGTAAAAGCACCATATTTCTGACATAGAATAGGTGTGTGCACTACTCAGACTCTTCCCCACACTGTTTAAGCTTTGTTTCTGTGTCAGGCCATAGTCCAAGGAGGGCTGACTTCAAGTGCTGGCAGAGGAGGCAGGATGCAAACAACCTGCTAAACTTATGCTAGCAGAGGTGCCAGTTGGCTACTGGAGCAGCGCCTGCTTTCCCAGCCATCAATCCTTTCTGCATATGAAGTTCTCTATTTTACTTCCAGTAAAAAAAGCCCTGATCACCAGTCTCTGCCTCATTTTCTCACCTTTGCAGTGTGTTTTTCTAATTATTGGTTTGTTCAGTGACCCACTCACCCCCCCCCCCCACCCCCCCCTTTATGGTTTNNCCCCCGTTTATGGTTTGATCTGATTTTGTACTCTCCTCCCCAGTTATCAGTTTCCCTGAAAACCTTGCTGTTTGTTACAGAAAATTCTGTGCTCCACCCATTCCCATCATCTGTCAACCCTGATGCCTACCCCTTTGTTTCGAAGGTTCCTTGTTTCCCCTCCCATTCCAGTATCAATCCCACTCTGTACATACCCCTTGTTCCAGAAACTTCCCTGTCAATCACCTCATGCCTGAAGCCTCATTTGTGAGTTCAAACTACTCCCCTCCCACAGTTGCTCCCACTGGTTCAGGTTGCATCAGACCCTGCCTTGTGCTCCTCCTTATGCTTCTCCCTGATTGGTTTGAAGATTGTACCCACCCCCAGGACCTCCTCTGTATTTAAGTTGCTGCACACCTGTTATTATTGCTCTTCTTGGCTCTTGTCCGTTGGACCCCCCGCCCAATCTGGAATCTCCCTGCAAATAAACCTTTCCCTGAGCACCCAACAAGGAGTCTCCTCCTCATCCTTTGCCTTCACCTTGCGCGCATCACCACAGCTGAATTGCCATAGAGCATTAGCTCTAAGCCGCACCTGGTATCATCCTGCTTCTCAGATGTGGCCCATTCTTGACACAAAGCTGCATCAGTGGCTGAGCTAGCCAAAAAGGACTCTGGCACTGCATCACTTTCCTCTTCCTCAACCCCTTTCTCTTGCTGCTAGACTCCTTTTTGCTCCTACTTCTCCCACTTACTCTTTCAGTACATCAAGGAAAAAGAAGTGAATGCTGACACATGAAGGTACTGAAGACAACAGAGGAGACAGAGATCCCTGTGTCTCTCTTTCTCAGACTTCAAGCAAGCTCACCAACCTCTTTCATCTCTCAGCCAGTAGCGGGCTGAACATGTTCTATGAAAATTCACCAATAGCAAAGAAAGAATGTTTGATTGCTTCTCAGATGTCAGATGTGGTAGCACCAGTAAAGCAGAATATTATTAACATTGTGGACCTTGAAGCCAAGAGGTTTTTTTTTTCCAAGTAGTTTATCCTTCATTAGAGCGTGCTGCTAGAATTTGTGGAATAGATTCCTTGATCAGTATGTTAGTTGGGCTGTATTTTTTACTTTGTACATTTACTGTCTCTTTTCATTACGCTTAAATTGTAGCCTATTATTTTTCTTCTTTCTTACTATGGTTTCTCAAGCTCCCTGAAATGCCACTACATTTTGCCTCATAAAGCATTATTTAGCCTTTCCAAAGTTTAATGCCTGTTGAACTCTGTGAAGTTCAGAGAAATACAGTAATAATGATCAAAGACATTAAATACTTTTCAAAAGGGAGACTAATGAGTAAGGTAGGGCTCTGATCTGGAGAAGAAATAGTTGAAGGGAATAACACAGAAGTCTAAAGAGACCTTGCAGAACTTGAATGGTCATCTCACTTCCAGTATGGGAATAGAGAGAAACAACTGAAACCCAAGTTCAGGAAAACTGGAAAACAGTGATTTTTTTTTTTTATTTTTTTTTTTAATGCATTGATTTACCAGTCTGTGCAAGTTTTTGCTTAGATGTGGCGGATTATGGCTGTGTGAATTTTGTTTAGATTGATATGATCTAAGGAAATCCATTGGTGGCTACTAAATACAGAGCACCTTATCCTATATATGGTGTGGGGGGGAAGCCATAACTTCAGCTATGAGGACAATTTATTCATAGTTGACCCAGTCACTTTTGGCTCCCTAATTATAGCAAAATTGATATATTTTACTGAAAAAACACTTCAAAATATATTTAGCTCAAGTGTTGAAAACACCTAAATTCTCCAGCCAGCACATGACAGCAGATATTAAAAAGATACTACCATAGAAAATTCTGTAGAATTGATAATCTTGGCTAGTAATTGAGCTGCTTGAAATGCTCTGAAGTACAGAGAAAGTTGCAGTTTGTGTTTAGAGTACAGATCTTTAAGGGTCAAACAGTATTATTTTTTGACATGTAGGAATAAGTAGGCTATATCATGTCCTTCTGGTTCATCAAATTCCATAAAGTTTGAAGTTTTCCAGATTCTTGATGGAAGCACTCAGCATAGACATGAGAACAATACAAGGACTTCCCATCTGGAGACCAGGCCAACTGAAAGAGTGCAGATCTTCCCTTTGATATTGAGGGAGATCATTGGCTCAAAGCCAGAAACATTTAACTGCAGCGTGATCTGCTCTTCATCGAAGAATTAGAGACTTTTTTTTTTTTAATTTTATAGGCATGTTAATATTTGAGATGTCCAAAGATTATGCTAAATCAGGCATGCAACTTTTGTTCTTAAATAACTGTACCTCTGCACAACTTTTAAGATTTTTGTTTACTGTCTTGTTTCTGTGAATAAGATGAGCTGTTTGACTCACATAAATGCAAGATTGGAAATTCACCTTCAGACTCTAGTTTTTTTTCAAATTCAAAATGTGTTTTGAACAATAAGCATAAGTGTCCTGCCTGACAAGCACTTGAAGGCTCATATAAGAAACATTCTGTGTTTTTTCATGAGCTCCTTCACCGAATCACTTAAGTAGATAAGGTTGCTGGTTGCTGTTGTTTAACATCCAATCTGATTATGAATGTGTAACATTTGAAGCCTTCCCGTATAGATGCAAATAAACATGACAACTAGAATGGAAACACTCAGGTCATTGTACATACAAAAACCCCAAAAACTCCAAACAAAAAAAGCACAACAAAAGGCATCAAGTACTAAGTGTTAGGTTCCTGAGTCACTCTTAATATCTTTAGAATTTTAGATAACTTTATGTATCCGAACTTAATTGACCATAGTGACAATGAGAAAATGTGAACTGAAGTGCAAATCTTTGGCTCTGAAAAGATTCATTCCTAAACAGAAACTCAGCAAACTTTAGGACTGTTGCCTGGACAAATGTCAAAGTCATATTGCAAAACAAAGTAATTCTGCAGCATATTTCTAAAAGGGCATAAAAATGCTTATAAAGGAGAATGTTTTCTCTGAAAAGCAAGATATGGCCAAAGATATTGCCTACTTCTGCTCCTATCTGTACTTTAGTAATGGAAATCTTTAAATTAGAATACAAACTAATTGCTATATCTCAGTTTTTGCACAGTGATAAGTTTGTGGGCAGATTTTACCTTTTGACCAATATTTCAGTTTTTTAGTTCCAGTTTGTATTTTTTATTCTATTCAGCTCATGTCTTTCCCCTAATTTGGAATACAAACCCTGCAAATAAATAAATCAGAGAGTCTTTCATCATCACAGAGCAGAAATGTTTAATACATTGTTTAAAAAGGATCAAGACAGAAAAAAATAGAAATAAATTTTCTTGGAAAAAAACCCAAGTTTTTTAAAGGGCAAAAGAATAGGAGAAAATAAAATTATTGGAAGATAAGTTTTGTTAGAGACTTCTAAAAATAATTTCAGAAAAAATATTGCTTTCCTTTTTTTGTGTTGTTATGATTTTGAAGATGGTTTTATGTATGTTTTCTGAGGAGGAGATGAGATATCTTTATATGGAATTAGTCTCATGATTCTAATAATTGAATCATAGAAAAGTAAATATTGTTTTGGTGGCACTGTTTAATCTCCTCTGAAGCATGTTGTTACATCAGCTGGAGGTAGTATAGATATTCTCTTTGAATTTACTTTCTTTCCCAGAGGTAAAGGAGAAAAGTCTATTAGATGGGTGCAATTCAGCAACACTGGCGTAATTCTAATTTATTTATCTGAAAATAAATTGCTTTTGCAATGGGAATTGTAGCTATCTTCAGGGCTTTTTTTTCAGAGATAACACAGGTGCCCATAGTGAAAGTAAATGAGGAAAACATTTCAAAGCAAGGTCTCTATGTTTCACATTATTGACCTAATTTAGCTTTGGTTAGCTTGGGGAAAATCACAGCTTGTTATGTTGATATGAATATTTTTACACAGCAAAAATGCACAGAAGACCTAGTTCCCTAGAAGAGAACTCAGGCAAATAAAACATACCTTTTTCTAGGATAAGCCCTGCAGTAACCTAAAGCAGCCTGCCTGCTTCAGGCTGTTCTGCCTCTCAGCCCTTCAAACAGCTCTTGAACTGGACACTCAGTGAAAAACTATATTTCAGACAATCATTGTGAAAAGAAAATACCAAAATAGGATCAAAAAGGAATCTGGTGTGGCTGCAGGGCCCATTGCTGCAGGACAATGGGCAGACTGCTGGGGTGTCATGGGAGGCACGAGAGCAATCCTCCGAGCCCTAGCTGCACCATCATACCCAGCACTGCAGTCTGCCCTGGTGAGCTCCAACAGAGAATAGCTTTTCGTGTGCAAATGAGAGGCATTTCATTTCTTAAGCTAGTGTACAACATCCCCTTCTGTTGAGAGCAAATACGGGGAGTCAGCCAGCACTGAGTTAATTACAGAAGAGCTTCAGCTCTTATTTTAGTGAGACAAAGCTCTGTAACTGCT
Source organism: Bombycilla garrulus (assembly GCA_013400315.1). NCBI lineage: Eukaryota > Metazoa > Chordata > Aves > Passeriformes > Bombycillidae > Bombycilla > Bombycilla garrulus. The sequence continues at coordinate 69,672 of VXBU01001006.1, forward strand.
TCCATGCGTTTTCTTCCCTTGTGCTTCAGCACCACAACTTCACATCCCAGCTGGGGACTTTGTCTCTTGGTGAGACTGTTTGTTGGAACATAATGTTCTTCGTGCTAAAAGCAATTATTACAAAGGGGGAAATTCAGTCAGGAAAGAAAAAAACACTGTGTAGTGTCTGTTCACTGATTCATAACTAAGAAGAGTAATTAAATAGTAGGTTGGTTTGGACTCTGCCTTTCCCAGTAGATTGCCTCTAAAGCAGCTGCTGTGGTGTTTTGTGGGTTGAATTAAAGAGGAAAAAAAGTGACAATAAAAATAATAACGATGTCGCAACTGGTTTGTCTTTTAAGAAAATGTCTTTTTTTTCTCTTGCATCATATGTATTTTTCTACTGTTTTTAATGTTAGGATCATACAAGTTCTATACATCTGAGTAGTCACACTTTCTAAATTCAGTACTTTGAAGGTGTGTTTAGACGAAAATGTGTAGTGCAAAACTATGATTCATATGTGTGAATCTAAAAAATTTCATTTTTTTTACTGCTGACTGTTCATAGGTTGTTTTCATAGAGTGCCTTGCAGAAATGGGCCAAATACATTTCTGATCAGGGAGGGAGTGGTCCATATAGTTCCAAGCTTGGTGTGTTATGTACATGAGTCTTTTTTTACATTTATTGTTAATAATTAATGGTCGAGATCTATGTGGCCAAACACTTAAGAATGTTTCTTGTTTGACAATTCAAATCTAGGGTTTGGAAGGTCTCTCTAATCTGGACAACTCCACCAGCTCACCAGATCACTCAGACAAGAAAGCATGCTGTCTCCCAAAAGAATGCACAATATTTCTGTATTTAGAAAACTAGAGAGAACTGTCTGTGAGCTATTTATCAGGCCATTATATCAGCGTCGGTAAAAACACTCTGTTCTTGCTTTCAGTGGTCAGCTGAGGCAAAGAAAAAAATAAAACAGCAAGAAGAAAGAAAATAATTTGCACCAATTAGCAACTAATTATCTATAATTCTTTTACCTGTTCAACAACCCAATTCTGCAGGCTCTTCCTCCTGCTGACACATGTACTTATAGAGCACCTGTAGTGCCAACCGCAGTGGAGCATCCTAAGCCCGAAACTTTGGTGGCAGAACAAACTCCAGACTCCAAACTGTTACCCTTCACCATAAGAGTCAAGGTATCTCCACTGAGTGTACAGATAAATCAGCTGCTGGGCAAATAAACAGCTGCTTCAAAGACATATGCTTTTATTATCTCCAAGGATAAGGTTGATCAGAAAATGCTGTCATGAGAAAGAAATTCTGCAAGTGTAAAAAACAAGCAGTTTTGAAGGTTTCTAAAGGTAACCAAATGTTTGTGCTATGTCCCTGATTGCTGTTTGCATTCATTCATATACTTAGTTTAGGAGCTCTCACTGTTTTGACTTAAAAATTCAGTGAAAAACATCATCACTAAAATGTATTTAGGTATTTTGCTCTCATTCCAAAGCAATTTCTTGCTGGAATGTGTGAGAGCTCTAAAGCTGATAAATCTACAGAAAAGGATTCTGTGCAAAATCAGATTTTATTAATATACAATACAACAAGTGACCCATTTAGCATAAACCAGTGGGTAAAAGGGAGGTGGTAGGACAGAAACTCAGAAGTGTGCAATTCTAGTCCTATTCTATAAGTTCAAGCCTTTCTTTTTCTCTTTTTCTTTTTCTTTTTCTTTTTCTTTTTCTTTTTCTTTTTCTTTTTCTTTTTCTTTTTCTTTTTCTTTTTCTCCCAATTTCATCTAAATCATCTTCTATTCTTTAAATATTTAACCCATTTTTTTAATAACATCAACATAATGTAAGAGTATTTGAGCTGGTTCCTTTTTCTGTCTGTTTTCTTACATACAGACACTATGTATGCAAAGTTGTAAACATAGCAGGCTTAGATTGAGTATTTATTCAGGAATCCTAATTATCCAGCCAAACACTTGAATACAGAAAAGTCAATGATGAATGTTATCCAAGATCTTAGACAAATAAAAGCAGTATCACAAATATGTCCTTTGTTGAGACACAGCAAGGAAGAGCATTGTGGTAAAATGATCTAGTTGAAGATGTTCCTGCTTATTGCAGGGGAGTTTGACTATAGGAACTTTTTGATGTCTCTTCCAACCCAAA
>VXBU01001034.1:0-28624 GCA_013400315.1 Bombycilla garrulus
ACTAAAACTTAAGGCATCAATGGTACCTGACCAGCTGGAAAGGCTGGGATGTGCAAGGGGAACCTTCAGGATGCTGAGCACAGATGGGTGTGAAGATGCAGCACATCTTGAGAGGGTCTCAGACCTCAGACCAACATGTGGTTCAGTCAGTGCTGCTTCAGATTTTGCATTTCGCCTTAATAGATGTCATTTTATCCAAGGGACTCAGGCATTTGTCCAAAGACTTCGTTTGTGTGGCTGAGGCGATGGTAACACCCAGGAGATGGGTGGAGGATACTGGCTGCTGAGGCCAGTGTAGCCCAGCAGGGCTGGGCAGCAGCCAGACTGGCTCCTGCTGTGAGCTCCACACGCACCCAGCAGTGATGGAACACCTTGCTGTGCTGCCTAGAGTCTGTCCCTGCTCACGTGGCCCTTTGTGCCCTCTTCCCCATCCACCAGTGACAGTGAAGCCACAGCCCAGCAGGATGTGAGCACCACACAGCTCTGCTCTAGCCATCAGGAGTTAGGACTCTGTGGGCAGCTTCTGTGCTGGGGTGGCTTAATAACCGCTGATGACTCCTGTGGAGGCTGGAGGGCTCAGCTGCTCTGTGGGACATGCCAGCATCAAGGTTCCTGCTGGGAGGAGTGCACCATGGCATCGCTGCTGCTGCTGCCTTATTGCAAGGATTTAAATCAAAGCACTCCTGCAGTGATGATCCTCCTGTGCAGTCCCTCGTGGGCACTTTGGGAGGGGACTGAAGAGGGAGCTTCCATCACTCACCAGAAGCCTCCCTTGGTCCTTCCACTGCTGAGCCAAAAGCACATTCAGAGCTGTCTTCTTCTGGGCACCCCTCTCCTTTCCTTCAAAAAGGTTGTTCCCATTGGCAAAATGCTCTGTGAGGTTAATAAGTGGATGGGATTGGAGCTGATCCATTCCAGTCACACCTCCTGGTCTAGCTGGGAGCCTCAGCAATGGATGCAGCTCACTAAAGAGCAGATTAGAGTGACTTTTCCCTCGTTGCCTCACAGTGGGGCAGAGCCTGAACTCTGTGTCATTCCCAAATCACTGAGGAATTATTTTCCAAATGGGTTGTTTGTTCATTCTTTATCTTTTTTTGTGCCATCTCTTTGCCATGGGGGAATAGATATTTTTGTTTAAAAGCCGTTTGCAGTTTCAGACTGTTGCTTTTATGCCATTAATATGGAGAAATCCCTAAATACTGCCTGTGGAGCCAGCTTTATTTGCTGGATTATGGCTGCATGGCAAGTGGGATGCCAGGGAAATGCATGGCAGCTGGGAGCAGCTGTCTGCCCTCACCTGAGTCCCCTCCCACCCCTGCCTCTGCCTCTCATCCCGGCTCTTGCTCCAGGATGAGAGACAAAGCCCCTGCAAAGCCCAGGACACAGGAGCACCACACAGGCCCTGTTTGATTCCTCCCAGCAGAGATGCAGCGAGCCCAGGAGTTTCGAGGTGCTGAGGGCAGATCAGGAGCCAGAATGGTTTGGTGGCTGGAGGCAGGGACAGCATTCACGTTGGTGTTCCCTCCCTGCTAAGCTCCAGGTGCTTTCCTTTCTCCATATCCAGGGAGGATGGCTTTGGAGGAGCCAGGGCTGCTGTGCTGTGTGGGGCTGAGCGCCTTCCTGCAAACTGGAATCACCCTTCTTCTGCAGCTCACCCCTGGAGGATGCTGTTCCCCCCATTCCCACTTCTAAAACAAGGCTGCTGCTTCTTCCCAGCCTTGGAGAAGGGAAGGGAGCGGGCTGAAGTGCTGCTGAGTGCTGCAGGGAGGGATGGGCACTGCCCCAGCTGCTTCCAGTGGGCTCTGCCTCCACACAGCTCTGTTCATGCTGCCAGGTCTCTGAGATGATGTGGGGAATTGTCATAATATTGATGGGGAGTTTAGCCAGTTAATTTAAAATCTGTCTCTTCTTCCCCTCAATGTCTCTCATGCCTCAATAAAGCAGCGCAGTGGTAGCAGGGTGAGCTGGCAGCTCGGTTCCATCCCTGCCAGGGCTGTTTTGGGAACATCTGCACCCATCCATTGGTCACCTGCTGCCTTCCCACCCGTGGGTGCTGCCAGGGATGGGGATGGGGGCTCAGCTGGGTGTGAGAGGCTGGAGGGGCTTTGCTGGTACCCCTGGCTTGGAGCTCACAGGCCACCCTGGCAGGGACATCCTCAGCAACATGAGTGTCATGTCTGTAAGTGCTTAAATTAACACCGTTTTCCCCCCTCTATTTTTCTCCCTCTCTTTGAAACCTCCAAGCACAGGAGTTATAATTGTGCTGTTTATTATTCCCATGCTGGCGAGCCCAGTGCACCAGTGCCTTGTTTACCTATTACCCTTCAGGCCAGGATAATGGATGGATCTCTTTTCCAGTGGCTGCCTTCCATTTCATTCATCTTTTTATTGTTTGTTGCTGCAGTTCTATTACCTGTTCACAGCTTTGAAGCCTCAGACACGCTAGTTGAAAGCAATGGTGTCTTTCCAAGCCAGGCTAACGCCTCATACCGTGGTCCTGAGTAGCAGCTAAGGGGTTTTTACGAGTTTAGCAGCTCTGAGGAGGTGGGATCTGCTGTGGGATTTTTGGGATGTTTCAGAGCCCACAGATGCACACTGTATTTTGAGCACATCTTCACTGGCCAGGCTCAGCAGTGAGGTTTTTTCCCAATCCAATGTATAAATGACTAATGAAATTAGCACAGCATTCCATCAGTTAGGTCACTATTGCATCCCATTGCATTTCGAAGTTCTCATCCCACCAGGAAGGGTGATAGATTTGGTGGCTTCGAGCTGGTGTTGCCCAGTCTGCAGCCACGTGCTTCTGCAGCAGGTTGGGAGTATTTTTTTATTCTACAAAAACAAAAGCAGGTGTTGTGTCAGACAATGCAGGGGTCCAGGTGGAAGAGATGCCTTGTAGCAGAGATTGTTCAAATACCAGCGGTTCTCAGAGTGGTTCTACGCCATGTGCAGGAAGGATTTAGGAGCTGGGCTGTCACATCCTTGGTGAACATGGACATGGCCATCACAGCCAACTCCTGCTCCTGCTGCCCCATCCCAGCTCTGGATGCCCCTCTGGGCTGTTCCATTTCATGTCTGTCTGTGCAGGAAGCAGGATAACCTCACAGACAGTCAGCCTCTGCTGTTTGGTCATTGCTGTGAGGACCCCACTGCTCCCACTGGGGAGAAGGAGGAAGAGGATGGTCATGGTGGAATCTGCCCCTGCAGCCAGAGCCCAAAACCGATTGTACATCCATGATCATGAGGTTTAGATGAGGAAGAAGTTACTCAATCAGAGGGTGGGCAGGCCCTGGCACAGGGTGCCCAGAGCAGCTGTGGCAGCTCCTGGATCCCTGGAAGAGTCCAAGGCCAGGTTGGACAGGGCTTGGAGTAACCTCGGACAGTGGGAGGTGTCATGGGATGGAAGGCTCTTACAGACACCAGCACACTCCAGAGCCAAGGCTCAGAGAAGGTGCCAGCACCCACTGGAGCTGATGGAATGTCAGCCATGGGCTTTTCCTGGCTCAGGGGCCAGAACTTTCCTTTCCCTGGCAGTGGAGCTGCTGTCCCCGCAGACAAGGATCCAGGGAGCTGCTCCTGCTCCCCACTCCCCCAGTCCCAGCAGCACCGGTGCCTGTGCAGATGTTTGTGTTCTCCGCAGCTGATGAAAATATTCATTATCTTGTTAGCGGCTGCTGCGGCGGGGGAGGCGCAGATTTGCATTCCCACAGCTGATCCTGCAGCACACGGAGCTGCCGTGCAGCAGCACTGATGGGCAGTGCCCGGGCTGGGAGCTGTCCCTCTGCCCTGCCTGCTGCCACGCTGCCAGGCCCACCAGGGGGGACAGGAGGAAGGTGGGAGAGGCATGTGGAGGAAGGGAGAGTGCCCTGGGACTCGGTCTGTGTGTTAGCTGGGTTGGGAGGCAGGGAGGAGCAGTGCTGCTCCCCGGGCAGGGTGGGAGCAGGCAGGGGGATCTGGGGCTGGAATGCTGCTGAGGGGTCTGTGTGTGCATGGCAGGGTTGTGTCTCCTGTGAGATGGGAAATGCAAGGTCTGGGGGAACGCTCATCCCTTGGGAAGGTGGGCCGGGACACGGACTCTTCCTGCAGAGAGCCTGCCCTGCCATGGTCAGTCCTCACTCATGTCCCCTGACCCATGTCCCCACAAGCTGTCAGGGGGTTCTCTGAGGTCTTCTGAGTCCACCTTGGGAAAAGCTAATGGGGACACACATAAAGATTTGGGACAGAGGCCAGCAGTGTGCCCAGGTGACCCAGAAGACCAATGACATCTTGGCTTGTACCAGCAATAGCGTGGTCAGTGGGACCAGGGCAGTGACTGTCTCTCTGTACTGGTGAAGGGCACCTCAAATCCTGGGGTCATTTCAGAGCCCCTCACAAGCAGAAGGACACTGAGGTGCTGAAATGTGTCCAGAGAAGAGAATGGAACTGGGGAAGAGTCTGGAGCACAAATCCATGAGGAGCAGCTGAGGAAGCTGGGGGTGTTTAGCCTGGAGAAAAGGAGGTTCAAGGGGAGACTCTGAGAGTTTGGTCTCCTTCTGAGTGACAAGCAGTAGGACAAGACGGAACAGCCTCAGGTTGATGCTTATTCTGGATATTTGACAAATTTCTTCACCAGAAGTGGTGTCAAACCCTGGTACAGACTGCTCAGCTCAGTGGTGAAGTTATACCATCCTTGGAGGGATTCAAAAGGTGTGTGGGTGTCACACCTGGGGACATGGTTTAGTGGTGGCCTTGGCAGAGTTGTGTTAATGGTTTGAATCAGTCATCTTAAAAGGTCTTCTCCAACCTAAATAATTCCATGGTTGCATGGACAGGAGAGGAGGGATGAGAGGTTGGCACTGTGTACATGAAGAACCAAGAGCTGGGCTCTGCTGCCCTCCTGGGTTTGGCAGAGATGTGGTGATCCATGTGCCACCCTCTCCTTGTCACCACTCCCCTCATGATGCCCAGCACTGCCAAGCCTGCCCTCACTGTCCCAGCTCCTGTGGCACCAGCAGTTTTCCCCTTTCCCTGTGCTGTGGGGAGCAGTCCATGGGATGGCCTCGCTGGCCTGCTGGCCTTTCCCATCTCTGACTTTTATGATATTAATTATAGTGGTGTTACTGCACAGTTAATCTGCAGTATTAAGAGATGTGGTGGAGATTGGTTTTATAATAACAGCTCAGATTTATGGAGTACCTTTCATCCCAGGGGGCCCTTATTGGCTTTATAGTCTTGTGGAGAGGAATTGCTGCTTCTTCCTTCCTTATCTCACAAGAGCTGCAGCTGCTCCTGGGCCATGGGAGCTCTGTACCCACTCAGGACACATTATGAAAATACAGGTTCTGTTCAGCTGAAAAGCAAGAGGAAAGTGAGACAGGAGGGTTTGAGGCAGTAAATTGTGACCACACGAGTTTAGGATGTGATGGCAGCATTTTTCCATTGTCATTTGGGTGCTGTGCTGGTTCCCATGAGCTGGGCTGGCTTTGTGCTGCTCACACCATGGCGCCCCTTCAGTGTCACCCCCAGGGACAAGGCTGGCATTCAGCAGCCCGTCACTGCTCTTCCTTGCTAATGCAAGCACTGGCTGATGGAGATTCCCCATCCAAGGACTAAATCAGCCTGACATTGACTTAGCAATGCGAATCCTTGCTCCAGGCGATGCAGTCAGGATCAGTCACCAGCGTGGGGACATCAGAGCGCTCTACAGCTATGCCAGCTGTCGAGCCATACCTGCTTCTGAGGGAGCAGCAGGGCTTGGATGCAGTCCTCAGTGCAGGAGAAATTCTCGTCTTCCTCTTTCCCATCCCACGTGTTCTCTCCAGAGGTGGGGGATTTGCTGTTCTGCCTGTTGTAGTATAGTGACTGCATAACCCTGAAAGCAAGTGCTGGGGTTGGGCTTGGGCCCAGCGTTGTACCCGGTGTCCCAAAAGTGGTGGACAAGCTATGCTGGGAGCCCTCCTGTGCCCTGGGGCATAATCCAGATCCCCTAAATCTTCCTCTGCACCTGGTTCCTGGGCAGCGTGACCTGGTTTGGACGCTGGTGGCTGATGCAGAGGAAAGCTGGAGCAGGTGGTGGGGACAGGCCCAGCATGTCACCCTCCTCCCTGTGCCCAAACAAAGCTCTTTGCTGTCCTGCTCTGCCCCTGCCTGGGCTGCCGGGGGAGTGTCCCAGGGGAGATGAAAGCTCGGGGTGTTTGTGCTGTACGTTTCTCCCCAGCATGGGCAGAGCAGCCTGTGTGCCTGGCCCGGCTTTCCAGGGAACGCTGCCATTCGCCATCTGTGCGCGTGCCCGTGGGCAGCAGGCAAACATCTGGAAGGTGTGGCAGCACTGCCACTTGTCATCAGGCAACCGGGGTGTGACGGCCGCAGAGCTGGGAGGAGGGAGGGGACGTGGGAAGGGCTCCAGGCACCTCGCTGAGCCCACGGTTGGGGCTTGGGTCCTGGCACCGCAGTTCCCTGGGAGGGTGGCAGGGGTGAGGTCACTGCAGGTGCTGTCACCTCACCCTGTGCATAGTTTTGTGGTTCTGTAATTAACTTCACACACAGAAAGACAGTTCTGCAGATGCAGACACAAATCCCAGCTAATTCTCCATATGCTCTGGCTGCCTGACAGTGCTGCTGCTGGTGGAAGTGTCCCCTGGCTGGGCACTGCCTGTCCCTGTCCCTTGGGGACACCAGGCTGGCAATACTCCATGCTGGTAGAGCCATGGGCTGGCCAAATACCCTGCGTGGGCACTCAGACAGGCACTGGGGTCACCCTGGGCTCAGGATGGTGGCTCAGGGATGCTGGCACAGCTGGGGCCCACGCTGGCCTACGGGAGGTCTGGCGTGGAGGGGAAGTGGGAGCAATAACTGCGCTGAAATGACATTGTCGGAGTGCCAGCATGTGAAATGTGTGGTGGTATTGCAGCCCTGCCATTGCCTGTGGCTGTTTTTCTTCTGCTTCTAATGACTAATAGAGAGAAGACAAAACAATTTCTATTAGTTTCTCCCATGCCGCAGTGGGTTTCTTATTTTCCAAACCTCATTAGAGTTTGTAATACCATGGTGGTAGTCAAGAGCAGTCCGAGTCAGCCCGGGGGGAGAGAAGAACTGAAGAGATATGATGTGCAGCCCAGTATTAACACTGCTCCTGGCTCATTTCCAAGGTCCCTCCTGATTCCTTTCCAAACCTTTACGCCTTATCTTCATCTTAAAGGTTAACAATGAAGCTTAGGATAGGGGAAAAGAAATGTTTAAGATCTCAAATTGTTAAAGAGAATGGATGTATGTGCTGAGTGGAGAGCTGGTTCTGAATTTACATTGGAAAGGCAAATATTAATATTAAAAGGCTGTGCTTGTGCTTCCCAGGGCACCACAGCTGGGGCTGCTGGTGCATGGAGAAGCCATTGGCTGCAGGATGCTGTGCCCAAATCCCAGAAGAACTGGACACAAGTCAGGCACCAGGCTCCTTGGGAAGCCCCAGTGGGTTGTCCTGGCTCCCCTGGAGTCAGTGGGAATTTTGCATTTGTTGCCTCGTTACAAACAATGCCAAGGAAAACTCCAGATGTGGAGCTGCTGGAGCAGCACTTGGGACAGGATTGCAAACAGCACCCAAACAGCCTGTGGGAGAGGTGCAATCAGCACCCACGGGCCGTGTCCAGCCTGGCTCCAGCTCTCCCAGCTTGGACAAATCATTCCCATGGGGAAACTGTGCCACAGCCTGGTGGGCAGGAGCTCCCTGAGCTGATCCAGGAGCTCTGCCTGTCATCTTCTCCATCAAATTGTAAAGGAGATGGAAGATGGAAGCTGGCAAGGTCAGAGCCTTTGGCTGTCAGTGATGACAAAGCTCATGGAGGGAGACACCTTGAAGAGCAGCTAGATGGAGCAACGCATGGATCCTCCTGGCACACTCTGAGCAGCTCCAGCCCTTGCAGAGGGGTTGATTTCTCTCCAGCCACAGGTGCTGGGCATTCCCCAGACCTTCCACTCAAGGAGGGATGGCACACAGCCCAGATGTGCTACCAGGTTCTAGGCTCAGGACAAGGCTACTGAACCCCTGGGAAGGTGGGCAGGCCCTGGCACAGGGTGCCCAGAGAAGCTGTGGCTGTCCCTGGATCCCTGGCAGGGTCTAGGGCCATGCTGGATGGGGTTTGGAGCCACCTGGGATAGTGGGAAGTGTCCACAGCAGGAGGTGGAACAAGATGAGCTTTAAAGTCCATTCCAACCCTGTGGGAATCACAAATCTGTGACCCTGTGATTCTTTTGCTTTTCTCCAGCCTCGGGTGTTCCTGATTGTTCCTCACAGCTTCTCCATCTCTCCTCTCAGCGCGAATTCCTTTGTGTTTCCTTTAGAAATGCCTTCAGGAGAGGATACCCTTCTTCTCCACGGTGGTGATTCACGAAGTGCACGTTCACTCTCAGTGCCATAGCGGTGGGCACTGCTGGCTGAGTTTCCTCCCGTGCTCAGTGGCGTTGCTGGGCCTGTGTGGCCCCGAGGAGGGCTGTAGGATTTGGGGAATGTTTGGAGATGCTCTGGGGGAAGATTAGGTTCGGTGCTGGCAGAGCACAGTGCTGATGGGAATGGGCACAGGAGCTGCCAGTCCCACACAGGGCTTTGGGGCTGTGTGCAGGGGATGGTGTTGAGCAGCAGCCATGCCCACACCTCACACCAGGAGCACCAGGGCTTCTGTGCCCCAGCTGGGTGATTTACCTCCTGAAACACCTCAATTTAAATGCTAATTCTCCCTGAGGCAGGGGTGAGGCAGCTATTGGATATTGTCAGGCTGTTTATTGCTGGAACTGCAGTGGGACACGCTGGGGACATGGACCAGCAGCACAGGGACAGGTCCTGTCCACAGCAGCAGGGGCTGCTGGAGGGATGCTCCTGGTGCTCTCCTTTTCTCTGCAGCCTGATCCAACCACGCTTCATTGCAAGCAGTGGTTAAGGCTGAGATTTGGGGAACTGAAGGGGCTCCAGAACCTGGCAAAACCCCACTGGTCTCTCCTCTTTTTTTCCTGCCTTGTTCTACAGCAGTGGGACCTTGCTGAAATTAATACTCAGTAAATTTGGAGTAAGTAACTACTGCTTCACAGGGTTTGCATTAAACCTTTATAATTCACCAGTGCCTGAGGTCATGGAGACACGCTGGGGGAGATTTACAGCGTGCTTACCTTCTCCTAAGTGGCTGTGGCAACAGGACACCCTCTTTTCTGCTTCCCAGTGACTCCAGCTCAATTTTTTTTTTTTTCTGTGATGACAAGCTAAAAGGGAGCTGTTTCTCAATGTCCGTGTGTCAGGCTGGGCTCTGCTGATCTTGCAGCCACCCCAGCAAGCAGCTTCTCCAAGGGAAATTTGGGTGGAAAGCTGGCACTAAATAACCTCAAATCCATCGTGTTCTACCCAAGCCATTGTGGGACAGAAAGAAGTATGATTAATAACTAATTCCTTGCTGGAGCAGGCGTCCTCTCAGGCTTGCATGGCAAAAAGGGCAGTCCTGGAGTAGTCACTTTGCTGAACATAAGCTTGTGGATGATAATGTGATTAACATTTGTAGCTGTGCTGGCTCAGATAAGGGTAATTAAATATCACGCTTCAGGGCATAAGCTAATCACTTGTGGGGTCATTTTATTATATAATATTTATATATTTACCACTTCATGAATATCCTTGCCCAGGTGCTGTGGTGCAGGGTGTGCACCTGCTGCCCGTGCTGGGTGGAGGCAGGAAGCCTCGCGTCAGCTGATGCCTGCAATGTGCAGTTTTACAGCTGCAAGGAAGGGTTGGTTTGCATAGCCCATCCTCAGGGCCGCGCCCTGTGGGAGCAGAGTGCCAAGGGAGGAAGCCACAGCTGACTGAGTAAGGGGGAGAAGCTGCTCCTTCACCCAGCGGTGTTGCTAACAGGAAAATTAAATGCATGTTAGCCACCAGCTGATCTTTCCCTGCTGCAGGGCCAAAATCCCACTGCCAGCTTGCCCTGGCTTTGAGCATCTCAGCAAGGAGACGTGGTGCCCCAGGGCCAGCGGAATTGTGCCATGAAGCAGAATCCAGCAGCCACGGCCCACTCCTGGAAGATCAGTGCAGTCCTCCCCAGGGCCTCCTGGGGCTGTCCTGCTCCCCCCAAACCCCATTTTTCTCTGGGATACTGGTGCTTTCTGGAGGCTTCCCATGGGCTGTGTGAGCTGCTGCCAGCACTGCGGAGCCCAGCAATGCAGGCCAGCACTGCACCACAGCTCTGCTGTGTGACCTTGGCTGTGTTACTAAAGGTCACAGCCCCCAAAAGCAGGGCTGGCTTGTGTGTCTGGTTTCAGGAGGACAGGAGAACGGTGGCACAGCAGGCTCTTTGTGCCTGAGCCCTGCTCCTGGTACCTGCTGTCACCCACCAGCACCCCAAGATGTGGGAGCTGCTCTCAGTTGTCTGTCACCCAGGCAATGGGTGAATTGTAGGACTCAGCTGAGGATGCACCAAGTGTCCATCAAAGCCAGGATTCTGAACTCAGTTTAATCCACGTGGCTGCCTTCCTCCTCATCCCACCCCACCAGTATTGGAGCTCGCTAAAGCCTTTGGCCATTTGACCTTTCCCAGCATCAGGCTCATTTATATGGAATCAGTTCCCTCCCAGGCAGGCACGTGCTCTGGGTCAGATGCTGCTGGAGAAACTGCATTTCCTCGTGTAATGACTCAGTATCTGCAAAATACCTTGGGAGATGCTCAGAACCCCAGCAGGAGAGCCGGGGAGTGGATTCTGTGTGCATCACCACACTGGAGAGAGCTGCGTGCCCCTGCTCCAGTGAGTCCTGGGCAGCTGTTCCATTGGGGACATGCCAGGGGCAGAACAAGAGGATGTTGTGGGGCTGGCAGGTTTGTCTGTCCTGCCTGATCCCACTGGAATAACCCCATGAACCCCACAGCTGGCCCTGCACCCGTGCAGAGGCGCCGGTGGCTCGGCCGTGCCCCAGTTGGAGGCGCGTGTGGCAACCCATGCACAGGGCTGCTGTCACATCCCTCCCCTCACCCATCCCGTGTCCCTGCCCCTTGCACAGAGCCCAGTGGCTTTGATCACAGCTTCCAGAGAGCAGAAAGGTCTGGCAGGAACTCTTTTTGTGCCTCCACAGTGAGCAGTGTGCAAGCCACAGGGTTCTTAAGAAGGTGCTATGGAAGAGGAGCTGCAGCCCTCTGCCAGCTGCCAATCCATGGAATGCTGTGCCCTGGGCACACCCAGCAGCAATGTGCCCTGCTTGTGTCCCCACCACCATCCTGCCCCTGCTGAGGCACTGAGGACTCTGTGCTGTGCCCGGACCCTCTGCCCAGCGGGTGCTCCCCCTGCATGGCTTTGGCTCATGCCTGCCTGGGAACGGCAGGGAGCAGGGCCTGGAGGTGGGGAGAGTTGGAGGAGATGCAGGGAGGGTTTGGCAACGAGAATGCATCATGGAAGTGCTCCTGAAGTGCTGCCTTGCACTGCTGCTCCCACCCATGATGGAAGCACACTGTGGGCATGTGCCCATTCCTTGGCTCCCTCCTGCCCTTGTTTTTAACTTGGCCTTTTGAGCACGGAACAGTTGATCAAATGGATCAAGTGAATACCTTCTCACAGAAGCAGCAGCTCTGAGCAGCAGCAGCTGCTGTGTGTGGGTCCCCTCATGCCTCAGCTTCTCCCTCCTGAGCTGCCCAGGCATGGGCCACCAGCCCCGGGGCTGTCCTGCCTCCTGGATGAGCTGGGATATGCCAGGGACAGCTGCTTTGCAGGCTCGTGGCATGGGTGGGTGTTGCTGAGATGGCTCAGGTGAGGCAGGAGGAGATGCTGCCTTTTCTGTCTCCTCTGCCCCATATCGAGGTGCAGGGTGCTGGATGAACATGAGCTTCTGGCATCTCTCACGCCATCTCTTTGTGTCCCCTGGGGCACAGCAGGTCCATCCCCTCCTGTGGGACAGTGCTTGGGAAGGTTCCACCAGGCTCCTCCTGGGAATGCCCTCCTGGTCCTCCCAGAGGTGGGATATGGGGCTGGGCAGGCAGTGACCCTCCTGGCCCCTGACCTGGTGCAGGATGGGGAGCTGGCCTGTCAGGAAAGGGACAGTCCCCAGGCTGCAGGGTGGCAGCAGGCTCAGTGCAGCTGCACCCCGCTTTCCCCGTGCACCATCCTGCTTCTCCATGGCCTTGAGATGTGGCAGTGCTGATGTTTTCCCTTGTCTGCTGAAGCAGAGCAGCAGAGACACCAAGATGCTTCTTCCCTGCTTCCCCACCGACCTGCCTCGCTTTGCAGCCCTGTTTCCCACCACCCACACGGCTCCCAGCTCCGGCAGTAATTGCAGTTCCCCGTTTGGAATTGCTGTGACAGCAAAGGGCTCAAAGCAGCAGAACACTCCACCATGGGGATCCCGTGCCCGACGGGATCAATTGGAAAGTTGTGAGCATGCTGTGAGTGAGAGGCTTTTCCCCTCAGAAAAATAAAGCACTTTTTTGCACTGAGGCAATGCAGAAAGTGAGGCTCCTGAGATGCAGTCAGGTGCTGGTAGCTCTGAAATGGGGGTGTAGCATGAGTCAGGCTGCCTGTGCAGCCAGGGAATCATGGAATGGTCTGAATTGGAAAGATCATCTTGTTTCACCCTTCCTGCCACAGGCAGGTAAACTTTCCACTAGACCATATTGCTTAAAGAGCTATCCAGTCTGGCCTTAAATACTTTCTATGCCCCACTCATGTGTCCCTACCTTCAGATGCTCCTCCCTGTGCTCCTCTCCTGCCTTGGGGCTGGGAACATCCCCAGGCTGGTTGCATTGGGCTCTGGTACAGGCTGCAGGGGGCACATCTTGGCCCCAGAGCAATGGGAGGATCCCAGGGAATTGTTCCCTGAAATCAGCATCTTGCTGTGCTGGGACCCACGGAGGCGGCCAGGGTATCCCCAGTTGTGAGATGACCACAGAATGATGGATCATCCCCCCAGGGACAGGCTACATGGGGCAAAACCAGGGAAGGTGAGTGAAATCAGCAGCTGTTTAAAGGAAAATATATTACAAAAAATGCAGCTGGGGCAGGTGGTGCCAGTCTGAACCTCCCCCAAGCTCCTGGGGCTGACCTGATTTTGCAGGAACCTCCCTTTCTTCTGCTCTGCTGCCCTTTTGTCTCCACACCCGGAGGATGCGAAGCCTTCTGGCCTATATTTTGGCTCTAAGATCAGTATTTAAAATCCCCCCTCCTGTTTCCTCGGCGCAGGCACCAGGCATTTTGCTTACTGGGAGAGGCTCGTCTCCCAGAGACCTGTCTGTTCACCATTTCAAATAATTTCCCTGGTACTGTTGTTCTAGAAACAATTCATTAGGGGCCTATTATACAATGCTATACCTGCCAAGGTTAGAAAAGATCTTGCATGTGTGGTAAAATTGCACTGTGAGCCGTACATGAGAGTGGGGTTTTTGTGTCTTTTTGTAAAATGTACTTTTTCTGCCTTTTGGAGAACGAGTCACTGCAGGGGGGTGAAAACTGTGGGGGCGATGCTGCTGCCTGGGGAGCCCCAGCAGAGCTTGGTCACTGTCCAGATATGGAAAGGGGCAGTTTTGGGGTGTAGCAGCCATTCCTCTTCCCTTGCCCCCTCTCCAGGGGCCCACTTTGAAAATCTGGGCCAAACGCTGAGAGCAGCTCCGTATTTCTGGAGCACTAATGGAGCTGCGATCCCTGGAGAGCTCATTAAGCATCACCTCAGAGGGCTGCACAGCCAAGGCTGGCTGGTGGGGAGGCTGCAAACCCCGTCCCCTGGCTGGAGGAGATGTCCCCCACCCTCCTGAGCCGCCTGTCCCCGTGCCACCAGGGCGGCTCAGCCCCGCTGCCTGGCCGTGCCCTGCATCGTTGCTTTGCAGTTGTTTTTTCTCTCTGCAGGGAGAATAACTTCATCAAGGACTTCCCCCAGCTGGCTGACGGCCTCCTGGTGATCCCTCTGCCCGTGGAGGAGCAGTGCCGTGGTGTCCTGTCAGAGCCCCTTCCTGACCTCCAGCTCCTCACAGGTACGGGCTGCCCCAGGGGACAGCACAGGAGGAACGGCGTCTTCTCCCAGTGTGGTTCCTGAGGGACATCTCCCCCTTTGTGCCATCCTTCCCATGTGCTCGGGGCAGAAATAACCTGAGGGGCGTGTGAGTCCATCCCTGTGAGCTCCTGGCAGTCACAGCCATCCCAGTGCTGCTCCTGCCAGCACTCTGGGCACCCCACGACATCGTTTTTCTTTGCAGGAGACATCAAGTACGACGAGGCCATGGGGTACCCCATGGTGCAGCACTGGCGGGTCAGGAGCAACCTCTACAGGGTGAAGCTCAGCTCCATCACGCTCTCTGCAGGTGAGGGATTCCAGAGGCAGGGAGACGTGTGTCCGCACGGGTGGGTGGTGGTTTTGTGCCCCAAGCACCCACTGGCATTTCCCATCTCTGCGCTCTGTTCCCAGCCTCTGCAGGGAGATTCACCTCCTCTTTTACAGGGGGGAAACTGAGGCAGGAAGTTTGTGCAGCAAGAGGTGAGGTCAACGCCAGCAGGAAGCCAGTAAGCAACTAACAGGAAGGATTTGATTTGGGGTGGCTGTGTATGTGTGCATGTACAAAAACCAGTCAGTCCCTTAAAAAAGGTGGTTTAAAAAGGAACCAAAGCACTTGGAAAAGCAGGTCATATGAAGCAGGGCGTCACAGATGAAGGGGTGGGTGGGAGGATCCTGCAAATGTCAAAACATTTCACTGCCACGTTTTTATAGCTACACATTTTGTTTCAGAAATGCTGAAACATTTTGTTGAGACCTGAAATGTTTTGTCTTTTCATTTCAAAATAGCATTTTTTATTTAAAAATCAAGCAAGTTTTTAAATAGAGAGAGAGGGGAAAAAAAAGGTTTAGTGCTAACAGGCTGTGCAGTCCCAAAATGAAATAACCTGTTCAGAGCTGAAAAATATATGTGGGTTCAGCTCCAAATGAATTCTTCTGGCTTTTTTATTAAAACAGCCTTCTTTTTCGATACACCAACCAACCAACCAGCCAGATAATCTCATTTTGGTGACAGTTGTGACGTATTTTCTTGCAGTATGTTTTCCGTTCCACCACTGAACCAAAACGGTGCTTTCAGCCAGCTCTCAGTGATGCTGGAGTGCTGTAAAGTCACTAGTGTCTCCAGGATATGTCAGCACCACAGAGCAGCAAGGGTCCGTGTCCTTGTCCCATGCCAGAGGTCCCTGCTGTCTGGATGGATGTTGCTCAAGTGATGCCTTGACCTTTGCTGCCACCAGCCCAGCCCTGTCTGTCCCTCTGGGCTGCCTCCAACTTTCCTAAAAATAGTTACCAGTTGTGCTGGGTGTTTGCACTGGGGATGGAACATCTCTGGTTATGGATACAGCCAAGCAAAGGCCAAGCACATCCTCTGGGGAAGTGTTAAGGATGTGCCAGCAGCCTGAGGACCAGGCGAGCTGGCAAGGACAGTGTGTGTGTGTGTGTGCGCACGTGTTCACATGCACATCCCTGTAAAATTATCTGAGACATCTCTTAGGGAGAGGAATCATAGCAGGAAGCCAGAGCCATAGCCTGGGGTCATAACAGGCTGTGGATTGCAAAGGATCAGGTGGAGGCAAAAGAGGAGGAACTGCACTGTGGGGCCTTGTATGACCTGAGCAGGGAACCTCTGGGGCTCTGTCCCCTGGGTTGTGGCTGCCAGCCCTGCCTGGCTGACCTACCCCACCCCCTGCCTCCCTCCCACAGGCTTTGCAAACATCCTGAAGATCCTGAACAAGGACAGCAGCCGGGAGGAGCTGCTCTCCTTCATCCAGCAGTTTGGCTCCCACTACATCGCGGAGGCGCTCTACGGCTCCGAGTTCAGCTGCACCATCCACTTCCCCAGCAAGAAGGTCCAGCAGCAGCTCTGGCTGCAGTACCAGAAAGGTGAGGAAGGCAACGGGATGGGCAGGGGCACAAACATCAGGTGGCATGTGCTGGTTTCTCTCCATCACCCCCTTTGCCCTGCATACACCATCACTAAGCTCAGGCAGGAGGTTTGTCCCCAACTGAGTGCCCAGTGTCTTTGTCACATGTCATTGGCAGCATCCCCGAGCCACCCTGCCTGCTCCTGCCCTTCAGCTTCCACACTCTGGCTCCCTCCTTGTCCAGGGTGACCCCCTTCCCCATGGTGGCCCTCCCGTGCCCACGGTCAGCTGATGGAGATGTGACATAAATGAGCTGTCTCAGAATGGCTTTGTTTTATTGCTTGTGACAATGACAGTCTTTAAGGAAGTGCATTAAATCAATAGCAGACTCATTGTGCTACACCATAAATAACGAGACACATCATTAAACAGGGCAATAAACTTCAGGACTTTGAAGTAATACAATTAGGTTATGTTTATAAAAACTCCCTTATCGCTGTAGCCTTCCATTTGCCAATTCATCTCTCTCCCCCAGGGAGTTGGGGATATGCCCTGGATCTGATATTTTTCTATGCAGAAAACATCTGTGGTGTATCACAGAGCCCACCTTAGGGCTGATGGTGACAGAGGTCACCAGGGCACTTGCATCCTGCTCTGGGGGCATTGCCAAGAGCAGCCTCACTCCCTGGAACCCAGCAGAGAGAGGTGTTCACCCACACACAGCCTCCCTTGCTCTTGGCTCATTTCCTTCTCTGTTTTCCCAGTGTAGCTCGTCTTGTAAGCGTATTTATAACACCCTGTGCTCGTTTG
This sequence comes from Bombycilla garrulus, assembly GCA_013400315.1. Classification (NCBI taxonomy): domain Eukaryota; kingdom Metazoa; phylum Chordata; class Aves; order Passeriformes; family Bombycillidae; genus Bombycilla; species Bombycilla garrulus. Next base: position 16,645 of record VXBU01001034.1, read on the forward strand.
TTTGGGTTTTAAATAGTGATAAATGAAGTTTGCCATAGCAATGCCCCTGTTTAGCAGGAGAAGGCACGTGGAGGTGGCTTGTTTATGTACTCATGGTGTTATAAATCACCCGGGAGCACTCCCTGCAATCCAGGGGCAAACGTGTTGGTGGGGAGCAGACCCTGAGTGCCCCATGGTCCCAGCACCATCACCTGGGACCAAACCAAACCCAGACAAGGGTTTCTCAGGAGAATGAGATGTGGGAATGAGAGGCAGCTGCTGCAGTCCAGGCCTGGCACACGCATTGCTTGGTGAAATGTCTCCCTTTCCTTCTCTCCCATCTCCCCCACATGAGGGGCAGTGCTGGCTCAGGGCTCAGCCACAAAACCCCACTGTGACACAGGGCCTGAAGCCAAAGCAATGCCTCAGTGACAGAATAATTTCCTTTTTAGTCCATGGTATGCAGCTGCCCGAGGTGCATGCCTCTCTCCCCACCCAGGTCCTGCCCCCATTTCTAGAGCTGTGCCTGGCATTGTGGGGCACCCAGAGCATCCCTTCCCACTGCCTGTGAGGCACCAAATCAGTCATGGTACTCCAGGCATTTCCTGAGGGGTTGTATGTAATGCCTGGAAATAAACCTTTCACTGCTGACTGAGAAGCATTTGGGCTCCGGGTGCTGGCCCTGACCTTGTGTTTTGTGCATGGCTCCATCAGCTTTGGTGGAGTCAGTCAGGTTGAACTTTGGTGCTGTGGGGAATGCAGAGGTGACCAGTGGAGCATTCAGCTCTCTGATGGCCAGAAAATTATTTTGGAAGGGCATTAAGGTTGTTCAGGGCTCTCAGAGAGAGATCAGCTTGTGGACAGAGAAAATGTCATGGGAAACCCAGGGCTCTGTCCCAGGGAAATCCCAGTTAGCCAAGAGAAAGAGCTTGCTGCTCATGGTAGATGGATTTTATTCCCAACTTCTCTACTGATTTACCCTCATTTTGCCAGGGACATAAGGCAGGCTGGAATAAATAGTTCCAGATAGACAGTTCTGGATGCCTTCTCCACTCAGAACAGCTCTGGCCTGCCGGGCTCCCTGCTGCTCACCAGCCCGTTCTGAACTGCTCAGTGAGCACACATATGCATCAGCTCTAATAAATATAAAAGTAGGGCCAGAATAACAGTAATTTGTTAGTGGACAAAACAGATTACAAGAGGAGAGAGAGAGGAGAGTCTCAAGCTAATTGGAACAGCACCAACTCTGAGAAAAATGCACATTATGGGGCGTTCGCAGCACCACACAAAATTATTTTAATATTTTAATCAACTTCATAAATCAATCGGCAGGCCTCAGGAGGAGGCCTCCAACAATAAAGGCATAATCTGCGTGTCGAGCCCTAATTGAAAACATGGTTTGAGGAGAAGCTGACGCCGCTGGTGCCAGGCCAGGCACTGGCTCTGAGCCTTTGACGTGGGTCAGGATCTGCAGAGCTCTCCCTTCTGCCAAGGGCAGGGAAAGGGATCCGCTCTGGCCAGGGCAGCACAGAGCGGGCATCCTGCTCTGCCTGGAGGAGGGACGAGTGTTCCCTTCCTCCTGCAGCTGCATGAGAAGTGTGGGGGGGGAAATGACGTGACAGAGCAGCCTGCCCTTGTTCCTAAGGATTTGCAGGAGTGAATCCTGCAAGAGAGAGCCACACAGGCACGGTGGCACGGCCGTGGCACAGCGAGCACTGCGCTCCTTCAGGGCAGCCATGGGAGCAGCCCCCAGGCTCCCTCACAGGAACAGCCTCAGTCCGTGAGCACACCAAAGCAAACTCCAATTTTACTTCATGCAGAGTGATTAAAAGCCCATTTTTTTGTGCTGCTTGCTCCAGCCCTGTGCAGCCAAGCAATGCTTTAACACATTGAGTGGTCTCCAAGCAGGGACCTTAAGATCGACCCAGCCATCGATCTGTGCCACGGGAGCCCGCATCGGTTTTCCTCCCCGGTGGAGCCAGCATTTAATGCTGACGGCGCCTCATTAAGTTGGTAGCAGTTGTGTGAGAACCTTCATTTGGCAGCTGGGACAAACATGATGTCCCCAGCCAGCTCCTGCTGTGTGTAAGAATGTGCTGGGCCTCACAGGCTGAAGGGAACCGGCCTTGTCCCAGTGGTGCTGTGGATTTCTGCAGAAACCAGTGTGGATAACACCCTGGAAATCTGGCTGCTGCTGCTGAGCAGTGCCTCCATGGCCTCCACACCTTTCCTCTGTTCTGTCCCCACAGTCACCAGGTTGGGGTGGATGAGGTGCTGGGAGATGACACAGCCAGGACAGCTGACACAAACTGGGCTATTCCTCACCACACAGTGACATAGTAATAAACCTGGGAGTCTCCCTACCTCAGAGACTCAGAAATTGTACATCAGGGAAGAGAGTGATCCTTCCATACAGCAAATCCCCCTGCTGGGAAGCACTTCATTCACTGATAAAAGTTCATCAGAGATCTGGTTGCGCTGTGGTTCCTCATTCTGGCTGGTGAGGAGGAGAGCTTGTTTAGGGAAGAGGAAGAGCTGTTCTGAGTTCAAAATCTGACATCCCTGGTGAGATTTCTGCAAGAGCTGTTCTAGTTTGCTTATTCCCACTGGAGAAGCCCAGCTGGGAAGCAGGAAGGGATGCTGATGGGCTCAGGATGTTTGTGCCTGGGTGGGGGAGATCCAGAGGGTTTCTCTGCCCAACTGGGACGTTACTTTAGGTCTCCAGTGGGGGAAATGTTTGTTTTTCTTGAATTTCCTATGATCTCTAGATAGAGCTTGCTTGGCTGAGGTTCCCTGGCCACACTGAGTGCTCTGCAAGCTCAGCCTGTGGCTGCTGCAGATGGGAAAGATGTTCATATTCTCTCTCAGTAATGGATCATTTTTGGAAATAGTCTGTGCAGGGGCTGTGTTCTGGAAGTTCCTGCCACATTCCCTAAGCCTTTCTGCTCCCTGCCCTCCCCAGTACTTGCTTCTCTTCTGTCAGACCACACTCCATGAACTGCATTTACGTGTAAGAGGTGACAGCTTTCATGCTTTCTTGTGAACTCAGCAGTTTTGACAGGAGATCTTCATAAATATCCTTCATAACATTAGGAGTAGAGCCTGGAGCTCTGCTAAAATAGCAGTCCATATTCCTCTGAGTGAGGCTTGTGGCTCCCTCCTGTCCTTTCGAGGTTCCATTTGTCTCCCTTCAGGTCTGATACTGCCATTAACACAATTAAGATTGAACTAGTCCGCAGGAACCTTTAGTTTTCCTTTCCTAGATGCAATCAGGTGCATTAAGAAAACTGTAAAGCCACTTTTTCAGCTGTTAAAGGACATAATGGGTTTCCCTTATATGTGCTTGGTCAGAATGAGAACATGTAGAATTTCCCTGGTTTTGAGATCTGTCCCTATCTACAACCATTCTATTACCTTTTCAACACTCTTTTAACACTCTTAATTGTTTGGTTTATGTCATTATTTCAAACCCTCCGATTTCAACATTTTGTTCGGAGGAGGTTAAAACAATCTAGCTGGTTGCCATGAAATTTAGTTTAGACTAAAACATGTGCTGTGAGTAAGTCTGCTACATGACCTTATGCACTGCTCATTGTAATCCAGAATTGCCAGGCAAGTTGAGTAATTAGTTGTGCAAAATGAAATAACTTTAAATGCTCACATTGAGGAATGACCCAGAAAAATCACTTAAGCTATACAATGGGAACAACTCAAAGCATCTGGCCTTATTTTTACTTTTGTAGCTCTACCCCCTTTAATGAAGAACAGCCTCTCCTCCTCAACCCCTCATTCCCTGGCTCCTGGTTTTGCCCAGAACAATGTCCATGGCTCAGCAGTTCTACCCTGAGCAATCAAAACCTGTGATAAAGCTACAGGGTAGGTGTAACAGCACCCCACAACAGCTGTTCTGTGAAGGTTGAATAATGTTTGATAAACGAGGAATTCATACCTGTTTAAAGAGCTGGGATGAGCCCAAGAGATGAAATCCTTCACTCAGATCAGGCAGGTGGCTGGACAAGGGGAGAACCTGCCTGTGCTGTGGAGGAAATGTCCCTGTTGACCATCCAGGAGCCCCTCGGGGGTCGAGGCACCTTCACAGCTACACCCCCCAACTCAGTCACAACAGGTTTTCTCACCAGCTCAGCTCCCACAGCAGAGTTTTGATCTAAAAATAATTTAGTTGTGGTGCAACATCAGAAGGACAGCCTGAGCTGATGCCTCCAAAGGAGGGCGACTACAAACAGAGGAAACCCAGGGGTTTAATCCCCTCACAGTGTGAGCGCACTGAAGTCTGAGGTCTTCCAGGTGAGCTCACGCCTCCTGACATGTCCAGTCACCTGGCTGCACCACAGGTGCAGCCCTGGGATGAGCCAGGGACACAGGGGATGGAGTTTTCAGCCAGGCTCCCTTGTCCCGTTGAGCTCCCAGAGCCAGTGAATCAAATCAAACCTGTCAAACATCAGGTGACAAGGAGAATACTTCCCCTGGGGCAGTGTGAGTTAAGGTACAAAACACAGTGTTGGTTTATAGGGTGGGTAGGGCAGTGTCAGGAGAAGTTCCTTGAGCCTGCCAAGATCAGATTTATGCTCAGCAACCTGACATATAAAAAGGGTCTCGTAGCCACTGTGTTCCCAATCTAATCCCCACTGGCTGTAAAATCCAATCTGCCACCAAGGGGGGAAGATGAAGTGTTTTAATAAGAAAATGAACCATTTGCAATGCACTTTTAATTGGATCAATTTTTCCTTTATTACACAATCTTTAAAAACCAAACACATATGTATGACCAGGCAAGCTCTTCTTCCAGGTACAGAGCAGGAGCCAAACTACTTCAACATAATCCTTAATTACTCCATTTCACCTCGTTTGGCAGATGATCATGACACTGTGAGGGAGCACCACAGCAAGAAGAGCTCTGTAAAATTATCTCACAGTCCAGTTTTGGCAGGGGACGTGCAGACCCTGGGTGAGGGACAGCAGGTTTTCTTTTTCCCTTTTCTCCCTGAAAGCCCAGACAGGAAGAGCTGCAGGCAAGACAGAGCCCCAGGCGCCGACTGCAGTGTCCTGGCCCACCAGTGCCTCACAGGGTGGTGTTAGTTTTCTTAATTTTTTGAGTGAGAAACAGATGACAGACACTTTGTTTGAACTCTGTAACCAGGAGTAACCAACTGCTCAGTTTACTGGACCAGCTTCTAATTTTTTCCTTTTAATTTTTCTTTTATTTTTTTTTCAAGCACTCCAGGAAATGTTATTGCTAGTAGTTGTGCTGTTAACTAAAAAAAAAAAAAATAGTCCATGGGAACAGAAAATTACAGAGGTACATATTATCATAGATAATATTGCTTTAATTATTCAGGTCCATGGTAGCCTCCTATGTGGAGCAGGTCTTGGAAGCAGGAGAAATGTTTAAGAGAAACCAGAAGGAGAGGAACTGCCATTGCCATAAAATTGCAAAAATGCCTTCAGTTACAATGTCATGAACTGCAGCACAGCCCAGTAATCATCACCACATCCCCAAAACACACATTCAAGATGAGAAAGGCTCCTCAAATTGCTGTCACATGCCTTGGGCAGCTGCCCCCTCCCACCCAAAAAGGAGAAGCAGAGAATGTGAACAGCTCTGTGAACAGAATGCAATAGAATGTGAGTAGAATGTGAAACTTGTAGCCTTGGCAAGCACAAGGAGCAGCTCAGGAGGGAAGGGAAGTCGAGTCCCCTGGGCCGCCTCAGCACCATCAACCACCTCCTGTCTTAGCTCCCTTCTCCAGGAGCTTTTTCCAGCATATTACAGCAGGAGAAACTGGAAATTGTCCTGATTCAAGCTCCATCACACAGCTGTGTTTGCCTGCTCACTCCTTCAGCACTGGCTGAGCACAACAAAGAGAGGGAAAAAACCCCAAATCCCACCAAAATCTGCTTCCAGTACTTTTTCTGCAATGCTTTTAACTGCCAAACATCCGGCTAGAGCAGCAGCAGCTCACCAACCTTTTTCTCTTTGCTGTTTCAGCAGGGAAAAGTATATGGGCTTAAAAAAAAAAAAAATCACCTGTTGCAAACATGTTGTAGGACAAGTAGGAAACAATTTGCTGGAGCATGGCAGATGCCATAAAATCAGCTTTTATATTGTCTGTCGTGGCCCCAAATTTGCAACTACGTTGTTGATGGCAACAAATAAATGCACTGCAGTGTAACTATTATCTGTGGCAGATTAACATGCTACCACTGTGCCCTATTTAAATGCATCTTTCCTTCAATAAACTATTCTGGGTGAGCAGCACCACACTGAGGTACACATTTATCAGCCAGGAGAGCAGCACTGTGGGGGCCTTGGTTCACACAGCTGCAGTTTTGTGCTTCATTTGGCCCAAAGCCTTGATGAGCAGCAACTCTGGTGCCTGCTGGTGTCGTGGAAAAAAGAATTAAAAAAAAAAAAAATCTGAGAAATGTAGTGTTTTGCTGTGCAAGGGAAAAAAAGGGCAGTGCACTAATGGATGTGCTTCCAAGTCTTAAAAAAACAGAAGTGAAATAGTCCCCCTCCTGCCCATCCCTATCTCAGAAGTGAGTAAGTCACACAGAGGAGGTGCAGATGAGTGGAAACCTATTGCTAAATGCAGTGGTCTGGAATGCAGAGTAGTGAAGTGCAGGCGAACATACAATATGTTGCATTTAATCTCATTTCCTACAACCTCCCAGTCTTATTTCCCCAGCTCTTCCCCCCTTCCCCAGGAAGTTTTAGATACCAGCTAGATCTTCCAAAGACAGTTTCCAGGATACATTTAATAATAAAACAACAGTAAATAGCAACCCTAGGTTTCCCCTCTTTTTTTTTTTTCCTCCAGCCCCCTCCCTTTTTATCCCCTTCTATCTACCAGAACTCTGATTAGTAATAAAACCCCTGTCTTCTTACAACTCAGGAATAAAGAGGGCAATTTTCTGGCTCAGCTCGGTCTCCCACGATTGCACAGTACTCACTTCACACGGAACAGACACAATTCACAAATGGCACGACGGGGCAATCTCCTGAACACCAGAAAAATGGGAGAGACAACCCTGCCTCGTCAGGGTGGAAGCAAAGCTTCATCTCCGCACGGTTGAAGAGGCCATTTCATTTTATGCAGTGCTGCAAGCACAAATTGCTCTGTCTAGGAGTTGCCCAGACAACTGCTATCCAGTTCCTTGCAAGTACCACAGGATTGCCTCTGCTAGTTCTCTAAGGGAAGGTGATTTAGAGCAGTCAGTCAGTGTTTATGGCACAAAGAAAGACACAACGGTTGAAGCTGGAAGTGTAGGAGATATGGCATAAGGAGGCGAGGAGGTTTATGGAGTGACCAGTCACAAGAACCAAGATGGCAAAGGATGGATCCTTTCCATGGCGCTCGTTCTTATTTGTATGGATTTTATATAAAAAAGAAGAAGGAAAAGCAGACCACCATCACCACCACAAAAGCTACTTTGTTTCTAAACACTGAACATGATGACCGCTATGCCAAATCCCCTTCAGTTATGGCACAGTCTTCCTGAAGGCTTGACACTGGTTCCCGTCGCATTGCAAGGAGGCTGCAAGGATCTCCACTGCCAAGGCTTCCAACCAAGCCTTTAAGGGGTGGAGTATCTTCTCAGGTGGTAACTGTAGATCTTAATGCAGTGATCCCAACAGTCCAGCACCAGCAGCTGCCCTTTGGGAGTGATGGCAATCCCCACGGGGCAGGTGAGTCCCTCCCGGATTAGGATGTTGTAGCCGCCTCCTTTAGGAAAATGCAGGATTTCTTTCCGGCTGCTGTCAGCAACGATCAGGTCTCCCCTGGAATCCACACACATCCCAGCAATGCACCTGAAATCCTCGTTCTCGGAGAAGAAGTGGCTAATCTGCCGCCCCAGCTGCCCATCTGGGCCGACGGAGCCGATGGAGAAGCCTCCTTCCAAGTGGTGCTCGTACTGCCGGTTCTCCAGGTTGAGCCCCAGCCCCTGAGTGAAGTAAATGGTCCCCTCGGCATCGCAGGTGACAAACTTGGGGCGCACGGCACTGCACAGGCAGCTGTACTTCACCACCCCCATGCCACGGTCCACAGTGAAGCACCAGAGCTTCCCCCCTTCCACGTCGGTGACGACGAACTGGCCTGAGGGCAGCGCGGCGATGCCCCAGGGCTTGCTGAGCTGGCTCCGGTGGCACGCCACGCAGTGGCCGTCCATGGTGTACACCTTGACGGAGTTGTCGTAGCTGTCTGTCACACCTATCAGCCCGTGGCAGTTCATGGTGACAGAAAGGGGGGTCAGGTTGGGCAAGTCTGCTCCAAGGAAACTCAGCACGAAGCTGTCGATGCCACTGGGGCTCCGGCGGATCTCCTTCAGAAAGCCCTTGCGGGTAAAAACCTGGATTCGGAAGTTGCCCCGGTCTGCCACAAGCACCTCGCCCTGGCTGGTGACGTGCAGGCTGACGGGGAGGTTGAACATCCCTGGCAGGCTGCCCTTGGAGCCCATCTTCCTGATGAAGGAACACTGCTGGATGCTCATGGCTGCTTCAGGCATCCTTGGTCTGGCTGGCGAGGAGTGGGGGGTGCAGCTGGGCTCCTCTTGCACCAAGTCAGGCTCCCGAAACGGCCCGAAGGAGGATGCTGCGCTCTCCAGGAGCGGCTCCTCCACGTTCACACTCCGGGGTTTCTTCACCACCTGCCCGATCTGCAGTGGTCCCACGTGGCTCACCTTAAGGAGTTCCACCTCTTGGAGAGTCAGTTCACTCGGGAGACTGTTTGTCAGTTCTGGTTCTTCCTCGTCCGCCGCCTCCTCCAGGAGAGCTATATCTCCCTGCTTTATTTTGGCAAGGAAATAGTCACAGCGAGACATTATCTGCACTTCTGCTAAGTTCAGCAGGTAAGCTTGCTCCTCCATCACCTGGTTATTTATCTTCTCCACTTCAGACAAAGAGGTGGTGAAGAACTTGCGTGACCTGGCCAGTTCTTCCTGGATCTTGCGCTCCTCTTTGCTGTACTCCTGCAGAACCGCTTTGTATCTAGATTGCAGGTCTCTTGAAACATCCTCCAGAGCAGCTTTCCTTTTCTGAAGATCACCCATGAGCTCCCGAAGCCTGGCAAGCCTCGTCCCAAATTCCCTCCTCCGCTCCTCAGCGGCCTCTTTGAGAGCAACGACTCTGTGTCCCGGGGGCACGTGCGAAGCCTCCTTGCAGGGCTCACACAAAACCAAGCTGCAGCTCTTGCAAAAGTGTCTTGGCAGCCTCCTCCCGCAGACCTTGCACATGAGAAGTCCCACCACTTCCCCCAGGCCGGCCGTGTCGATGATCTTCAGCACGGTGAGGTTGTCGGTGAGCTGAGCCAAGCTGGTGATGCGCGTGATCTTGCTGCAGAAGGGGCACCGGATGCCGTTGATGCTGTTGGCCAGGAGCTTCTCCAGGCACTGCTTGCAGATGGTGTGCCCACAGTGCAGGAGTTTGGGCCTCAGGTGCTCCTCGGTGAAGGACTCCATGCAGATGGGGCACTCCAGCACCTCTCGCAGTGCGTCCGAGTTGAGGAAAGGGGCGGCAGCCATGGCGCTCCAAGGCAGCTTTACCCGGCGCGGTACCTTGTGCTCACATCTATTCCAAGGTGCTCCGATTCTGTCCAAGAAGAAAAAAGGGAAATGTGATTGATGTCACCACCAGCAGTTATGTATACATACAATTTATTTCTGCCTTATCGCCTAACCCTGCAGAAAGAGAAACTCAGTTAGCTTTTCCATGTTGGGAAGGATGGATTAGTCACAGCTAATCTCAGGGTGGGCAAATTTCAAAACTAACTTGCAGCTCCCAGTGCAATGAATTATTCACTTGCAAAATTTGTAAAGTAGCACTGAAAGAAGCGTAATGGCACCAATATGGAAACCCAGTAGATATTGATGACTGAATCATCTCCTCATGGTGCCCATCTCCTGCTGCCAAGCCTCTGAGTTTACATAATTTACTGAAACCCAGGGAGATTAAACCAGGCATTCAAAATATTGTGCATCAAAGGAGGAACCAGGTGGTGGGATGCTTTAGGACATTAATAGATCACCTCTGGAGACCTGCATTCAGACGTGACATCAGATACCAACAAAATAAATGTGCTTGGTTCACTCTGCTTTGCTAGAGAGCCAAAACACATTTTCAAGGTTTCATACATTTGCCAGGAAGTGAAAGCAGCAGGAATGCTCTGTCAGCTTCCACTCATTTTGGGGGTGACTGTGCACGCTGAAAACACACAGAGAAGCTCTGATGCCAGTGCATCTCAGTAACCTCTGCCACGCTGCACCATGCTTCATGCCAATTAAACCCAGCTCAGGCAGGTATTAGCAATAATGGAGTTAACAGACAACTCCAAACACTGAACTCCAAACACACTCCCAGTGTTCACTATTAGCTCCTGAACTCAGCTTAACTGCATTTAATTTCTCCTTGTTTCACAATCTCGCAGCGCTGACCTCGTTCTCATCCCCTGGTTCAGTTTTGCACCACTCTGCTAGCTGTTAGCTTCAATCCAGCCTTCTCCACCCTTACATCCCTCCCAGCAGGGAGCAGATTCCCAGCAGCTCTCCTGCCAAAGCAGCCATCCATTCAAAAGGAACAGAACAGGGCTCACATCATTAAGTTATTATTCACTAGACTGGGTTTCAAATCCTTTGCTATTGTACTGCTTAGCCACTAAAAAATAGGGAAGAAAACCTTTCTTCTAGGGAAGAGGAGGAGGAGAAGGCAGTAGTTAGTCTTTGAAATTAAGAGAGTGGCAGAGGGACGTGAACACACAGCTCTCTCTGAGAAATGGCTGCATGCATCCAGCATTCTCACTTCCCTGCTGGGTCTGCCTCCTTCCTCTTTGGGAAAGATTCTGTGAATTTCAGTTTGCTGCATGCTCCTGTGCAAGAAATAAAAGTTCTTTATGCTCATACAGGAAAGAAAAAAATAAAAACTAATTTTGTCAGCTGCAGTTCAGAGCCCTTCAAAGCCCGTATTTCAGGAAGGGATCCAGTGGTGTGGCAGAATCTCCAGGCACCATACTGGGATCAGTTCCATGGTGGCAGGTTGAGTATCACAGCCCTGCCCCTGGGGAAGCAGAAACCTGGGCACTGCCGTGGAGAACACAAACCTTCCTCTGAGGGAGGAAAAATCTGTGATTTAAAGATTATTTTTAAAAATGATACACAGGATATCAGGTTCATTATTCTTACTTTACTTGGAAACACGTCTTAAGAGTCGCTTAGGGAAGGACAAGGGAGCAGCACAGGCACCAAGAACTGAGAGTTACATTAAAAGCTACCTTTAAAACAAGTACTTTCATTAAAGAATAATGGTGGATGGGATTTTAAGTCAGGTTGAGCTTTCAGAGAGCTGATTTGTATGGCATTCTTTTAATATATAACCCCCTTTATTGGAATGTCAGCATGCCCTCAGTAATGGGATGTTATTTTTTCTTTTTATCTCCTTCTCACACTCGGCTGTGCCACCATGGAAGTTTCCTTAACAGGGAGTTGTTCTTGCGTGTCGGTTCCTCCCGGGGCAGTTCCTCTGACGCAGAGCAGGGTATTACAGAAAGCCTCAGCTGAGGATCAAGCCATAAAACCGTGAATTATGCGAGTTTGGTTTCCTTGCATTCGAAAGAAATTTCCTGCCGTGGTTTCTCTTGTCACCCGGTAGTTTTTAGTGAGTGTCTGCGGTGAGAATACCGACTTCACTTGTAATTCAGAGCTCGTGTCATTAACGAGGGAAAATAACGGGGTAATGCTGCAAAACAAGCGCCGCTGACAGGAGCTGTCACAACAACAAAACCAGCAGGACAACCCCTGCGTTTGGGGGGGGGGTTTCACTGAAAAATCCAAGGGTTTGGGTTGGTTAACGATGACCTAATTCCAGCCCCTGCCACGGGCAGGGGGAACACGTTCCACCAGCCAGGGGTGCTCCGAGCCGGGTGCAGCCCGGCCCTGGGCACTGCAGGGATGGATGGGGCAGCCATGGAGCGGCCCGTGCTGGTGTCTGACC
>VXBU01001034.1:29107-82774 GCA_013400315.1 Bombycilla garrulus
GGTTGGGGGGGGGGGGTTTCACTGAAAAATCCAAGGGTTTGGGTTGGTTAACGATGCCCTAATTCCAGCCCCTGCCACGGGCAGGGGGAACACGTTCCACCAGCCAGGGGTGCTCCGAGCCGGGTGCAGCCCGGCCCTGGGCACTGCAGGGATGGATGGGGCAGCCATGGAGCGGCCCGTGCTGGTGTCTGACCGCCGTGTCCGCACAAAGCACAGCCCAGGGGCCGCCGGGCCGCAGCCGTGGGGTGATGGCAGCGGAGCCCCCCGTGCCTCGGCCGCGGGGCGGGCAGGCCCGGTGCGAGCCCCCTCGGCCTCGGGGCTGCTGCCGGGGGGCGAGGCGAGGCGGAGCCCTCGCTGCTACAGCTCAGCGCGGCGGGGCGCGGCCCGCCGGCCNCCTCACCTGCCGCCGCTCCGGGCCGCGCCGCTCCCGGCTTGCGCCGCGTGCCGCGCGTCACGTGAGCGCGCCCGCGGGGTCTGCCGGGAGATGTAGTCCGGGAGCCGGCGGTCACGGCTGGGCGGAGGACACACCGGGGGAACCGCGACACCGGCGCGGGGGGAGCTGTGGCGGAAGGGAGGGGCGGCGGGAGGGACGTTGGCCTGCCGGGCCTGTGCGGTCGCTCCTTGTGGAAGGAAAGGTTAAAAGCAGCGAAGGGGGAACAGGAACGCCTTTGCGGTTTTTATTTGTTTTTAATAGGGTTGTTATGTGTCATTTCGGCACGCGCGGGTTGTTCGCTGCCGTTTCCCTGATCGGGCAGTGCTGCTGGAGTATCAGCGCCTTCCTCTTCTCTATCACCTTCCCTTTCCCCTTTCCTTTCCCTTCTTCTTTCTCTATTCTTTTCTTTCCCCTTCCTTTTTCATTTCCCTTGCCTTGCGTTGATTGCTTTGCATTCCCTTCTCATTTCCCTTCCTTTCTCCGTTCCCTTTCCCCCTCCCCTTTTTCCTTCTTTCCCCTTCCCTTCCCCAGCAGGTTCCTGAGTGTTTGATGGGTTTTGCATCACCTACTGAAAACGTGTGTCTCATTTCACACCCTGCATTGGAGCAGCCTGTGCAGTCCAGGACAAAAAGGGCTATTTTTGGGTACAGCTGCAGCTGTGAGCAGACGCTGCAGGCTGGCAGTGGTAGCTGGAGGCAGGGATTTGGCCACTGGCCTATGGCTGGGCTCTGCCCCGTGTTTCCTGGAGCCAGTATCACCATCAGGAGCGCTGACCGCATTTCAGCCCCACTTTTGCTTGGATGTCGTGAACCTGCGTTAGAGATGGCAGGGAGACCCTTCTGCTGTGACCCTGTGGGGCTGCACAGCAAACAGAGAATGTCAGGGCTTGGGGGTTCCCCTGGGAGCAGGGGGAAGCCAAGGGAACCATGTCCTTCACACAACACCAGTGCCAGGGCTCCGGTGCCACAGGCAGCACCTCGTGGTCAGCCCAGGGCAGCTGGAGATCTGGAGGCTCAGGCTTGAAGGAATTTACTGCCTGGGGAGGAGGCAAGTCCTCACTTTAAGCATTTCCCAAAATGTCCACGTGGCCTCTCTGCCTGCAGCGCTTTTCCACTGCTCACCTGCTCCAGCCGCCACCGGCCTGCGCTGAGGGAGGCACTTGCATAATGCAGCAAGTCTTGCCACCTTCTGTTCTTGATGGTTTTTCCACTTTGTTTAGAAAAGAATAGTTCCTTTGGAAGGGATCTACATGCCTGGAGCAGCAGGATCAGCAGTGTGGGCAGTGGGTGCTCTCAGAGGCAGAAAGAGCAGATGCAAAGCCTGGCCAGGGTTGCAGAAGAGGACAAATGAGATTCACAGTGCCCTGTTTCAAGCCTCAGTGGCTTCCTGGGGGTGTTGCTGTGCCCAGGGAGGGGACACAGGGTTCACTCCCAGTTCCTGGCCTCACCAGGGAAAGGTTCTTTCAGTCCCTGGTATATGGGGAAGAAAAATGGATGTAAACATTGAAACCAGGGTCATCTGGCAGATCTTGTGAGGCCACCCACACCTGGAAATGAACAGTGTGAGGAAAAAAACAATGGTAGAAATAGAAAATAATCTTTCAATGCATCCTGAGGAGAAAACAAAGGATCTAATTAAATCTCTGGGTTTAATTAGAGGTGACAATGATGAGCTGATGGTGTTCCTCATCATGTGCAAGTATGAGGACCCTCATGACAAGCAAGGATGGGAAGGTTGTCCAGCCAGGGACCCTGGTCGCCCTGACCCATAGCTTGTCCCAAGGGGCTGTCCCATGCTGGTAGCATGACATCCAGCTGGCAGGGCTGGGAAGGTCTCAGCCATGCCATGGGAAAGGGGTGTGTGGGTGTGTTGGAGCAGAGAGGGAGCCAGCTGCCATGCAGGGGAGATTTGGGGGGGGGTTTCAAGGAGCCACCCTTGTGGGGCCAGAGTGTTTTGGAGGCAGGGGAACAAGCCCTGAGATGCTGCCAGGGGTTGGATGAGCAGGGTGGGGCTCTGGGTGCTCTTCCTGGGACCCAGTGCAGGCACTGAGGGGACACTAGGGGCTGTGCAGGATCTGCAGAGACAGTTCCTTCACTAAAGCTGTGTTACAGAAGATCATTTTGAAAACCTTGGGCTTGCAAGTGTGTAAATGCCTCATCTGGAGCTGAGGTGCGATCCTGCCTGTCCAGGCTGCAAGCAGCAGGGATGATCTGCCCACAGATTCTCTGTGCTGGTATTTGGGATCATCCCCTGTGCCAGGCAGGGGGTCACACATGCCACCAGTCACAAGCACAGTGGTGCAGCTCTCTGTTCACACCTTGGATGTCAGGATTGTGTTTAATTGAGTTTGGTTAATCAGCTGGGAGCAGCGGGCACAGTGTCATCAGGGAGAGAGGGCTGCAAGGAGAGGCAGTGTGGATATAAAGAACTGTGGAACTGTGGTGGGAGGACAAGGAGCTACAGGCACAAATTGAAACAGGGGAATTTAGATTTGATATTGAGAAGAAATTTTTTACTGTGAGGTTGGTGGGGCACTGGCATAGGCTGCCCAGGGAGGTTGTGGTTGCTCCATCCCTGGACATGCTCAAAGCAAGGTTGGATGGGGCTTGGAACAACCTGGTCTAGTGGGAGACATCCCCGCCCATGGCATAGGGTTGGAACGGGAGGATCTTTAAGGTCCATTCCAGCCCCTTCACCCTCTATAAGCAGGAGATTAAAAGAGGTCACGTAGCCTCACACTCGGGAGTTTATCAAGCACCGACACCCAGGGGATGTTACACATTGCACTCCCCTCCCTGAGGCTGGCATAGGGATGGAAGGATGAGACCCCGCGGGTGGCACGGAGGGGCCATGGAGCGAGGTGTGCCTCATCCCGGGATGGTGTGCTGCACTCCGGGATGGTGTGCTGCCTTCTGG
The DNA here is from genome assembly GCA_013400315.1 of Bombycilla garrulus. NCBI lineage: Eukaryota > Metazoa > Chordata > Aves > Passeriformes > Bombycillidae > Bombycilla > Bombycilla garrulus. The sequence goes on from VXBU01001034.1 coordinate 32,457, forward strand.
GATGGTGTGCCGCACTCCGGGATGGTGTGCCGCACTCCGGGATGGTGTGCCGCACTCCGGGATCCCAGCGCCGTCCCGCCGCGGTGCCACGAGAGGGCAGCAGGGCCCCACGGACCGGCACGGCCACCGGTGCCCGCCGGGCCGCGACCCCGCCGCGGGGAGGGTCCGGGGCGGCTCCGCGCCACCCCCGCGCTGCCCATCCCGAGCTCTGGCTCGCATCCTGCACCCCCGGGCACGTTGAGCGCACACCTTCGCCCAGGGAATGGCATTCCCACGTGGGATTCATGCCGAGTGTCCTTAAAAGTCGAGTAGCGGTTCCTGGGGAGTAATCCCTTGCCCAGCCTACACTGAACTCTGGGACTGGGGGATGTTGGTGGTGGTTTGGTGGTTTGGCTGGGGCGGTGTTTCCCCCTCAGCCAGGGCTGGAGTCACAGAATGGTTTGGGTTGGAAGGGAGCTTAAAGCCTATCCAGTGCCACCCCTGCCATAGCAGGAAACCTTCCACTGTCCCAGGGTGCTCCAAGCCCCGTCCAGCCTGGTCTTGGACACAGCTGCTCTGGGCATCCTATGCCAGGGCCTCCCCACCCTCCCAGGAAAGAATTTCTTTCTAATATCCCATGTAACCCTGCTCTCTGTCAGCCATTCCCGCCTGTCCTGTCCTATCCTTCACATCCTTCATCCACACATGGATGGATGTGCCAGACTTCCCCTGGACACTGTGCCCACCCCTTCCTCACAGCCCTGGCAGTGTTTGCCCATCACTAACAGAGGGCAGCATTAAATCTGTGCAAGCTCTTCATAGACCTGGTGGCCACTGCACTGACAATATGTCAGTGCAGGAGAAATTCCCAGGTAAACACATCTATTGATTTCCTTTCTAACTCCCTTTGGATGGATTTGCCAGCAAAAAGGGAACTATTCCACCAGGTGATAAATAGGCAGCCTGTGTCAGTGGATATGTGCTGGCCACAAGTCCCCACTGTGGTGGCACTGGGTCTGTCCAGTGAACGGTGCTGTATGGGGAGGAATTCCCTCTTCCTTGCATAAAATGCAAATCCCAGGTCCTAAATCAAGCCCAGCTGAGCAGCCTGTTGGTGTTGGTGGGGTTAACCTGCTGAGCCTGTAGGAATCCCTACCTGGGTCTGTTCCTGCTGTTCCCTCTCCAACTCCAGCTGGAGAGCCTTTTCCTGTCCTTGTTCCAAGCATTTCAGTTCTTCAGGAGATATCACATCCTACCCCTGATATCACTGCATTCTTGTGGCAAGTGGAATGATTCCCAGTTTGGGGATGACTTGGGGGTCTTTTGGAAGAGGTGTTGTATGAAATGCTGGGCCCCTAGGAAAGCCATCGTCACCTGGGAGCTCTCAAGACAGTTCAGCACTCCAGCACAGATTAGGCATTATGCTGTTGTTTTTGTTGTAGTGGTGGTGTTACCCTGCTCCCTCATGTCCAGGCACCAGGAGGTGCTGCTGGTAATGCTGGAAGCATTTTCCCACATCAGCAGCTGCTGCATCCCAAGCAGGGACCCCTTTGTGCAGGCACATACCTCATGCTGTGGGATTGTAAAATCCTGGTGAAGCCCAGGAATGGAGCCAGGCACCCTAGCAGGCAAACGGCACCTCTGCACACCCTGTGCTGCTCATTCTGCCTTTCTTACACAAGGCCTGATGCCTGGTACAAGGCTGTTATTTTATTTGCTTTGTGGTGGTGGTGTTTTTTTGTTGATTTTTTTCCTTTTTTTTATTTTGTTGTTGTTTAAATCCATATTTCAGACAAACTAATAACTCCCACAAGTTGATGTGATGTGTCCAACTGCATCCGAGGCTCTCTGCTCCCAAACAGATGTTGCCAGGGTTCAGCTGAGTTGCCAGCAGTGCTAGTAACAGCATGTTCAGATTCAGGGGCTGATAAGGGATCCCTGCATCCTTGCTGCTGCAGCTGAGTCTTCTCAGTCTCCTCCTCTTCCCAGAAAGGACCTTGGGAGCATCCTGGCAGCAGTCACCTGCAAAGTCCTTCCCCAGGAGTGAAGCAGAGGCTTTACAGGAGTGGCCTGCGGGGTTATCCTGTTCTATATAGGTAATAAAAGTCAGGCTGAGCCTACAAGAACTTGTGGGACTTCTCTAATTCAGCCAGGCTGAGCCCTCTCCTTGCATGCAGGGAGCTGAAGAGATAAGCAAAACTCATGTCAGATGTAGGGCAGGGGGAAATTGAGGGACCCCAATCCCATCTTCCCAGGCTGCAGTTGCACTGGCAGGTGCAGGAATATGTTTTGGAGGGGAAACACCTCTCAGCTCTGAAAACCTGCTCTGTGAGATGCCCTGAGTGGTGGGTGGGATGAGAGGGAAGTGCTGTGTCCAGCAAGGAAACCTGCAGCTTTCTAGGGATGAGGCACCTGAGCAAGAAGATGAAGAGCATCTCTCCCTACTGCCTTTCTCTGGAGCTGGAGCAGGCTCACAAGCAGGGTGTGCTGCTGGTGCTCCCACATGGGTTCCTATAGCAAAAACGGGGGGATTATTTTGTTAGGGCTGTATATAAACACCCCAAACCCATCCCACAAAAGCTACCAGGAATTGCTATCCAGTGCTGATGACATCCAAGTGTCTGGATAAGAGCTGGCAATTTGACAACGAAGCCAGTTTCCCTCTGCTAAACCATGTCCTATTTAATTTTCCTATTTTGGAGTTGTACCCAGAGCCCTCGTACGAGGGAACGCCATGGATCTTTGTCAGTCTGCAAAGGAATCTTTTCCCCCAGTGCAACTGGGATCTGTTCTAAAGAGGATTAACTGCAGACAGCCAATTCCACCTCAGCCATGAGGTCTGCTCTGCTCACAGGTCTACCATGAATCACTGGGCTTCATGTTAATCTGTCACTGAGCCCACGGCTGCTGGGGAAGGGGAGCTGCTCTGCTCACAGTTTTCTACTTTACCTCATTTTCAGAACTCTGGGCCTTCCCCTGTGCAGCTCCACCTGAGCACTGCTGCTCCTGAAATGGCTTTGCTCCCACTGGTTGGGTTATAGTGATCCATAATTCTTAGCCATAAAGTAAATAATTCTGAAGGAGGGTTTGATATCCTGTTGCCAGTCATGAGATAACTGATTCCACCATCTTTTCAGCCCTGTGTTCATATCCTCCCTTAAAGGATGGCTCCAAAACTTCCTTCTCCGTGAAAGATGTCTAAAGCTGCTTCAGCTCTGGTGAAGAAGCTTTGCAGCCCAGAAGTGTAATTATCTCCTTTCTCTTCTACGTGTACTTTAATAGTGATGTTAGAAGATGTTACTATTAAAAGTGAGAAGAGGCTCATGGTATCCCCCTATAAATTCCTTTTTTCTCTGCCCCCCTGTTTTTCAAGGCTTCGTGGCTTTCCCTTATGAGACTTGAAGTTGCCTGGAGCTGATCTTCTAGAAAATAATCTCTCCAAGAAGCAGTTCCCATTCCTGTTTCCCATGTCTGTGTACACCAGTGCCTCCCTAGATGTTGAAACATCTCCCTACAGCCTTGTTTTAATTTATCTTAGCAACTGCTCCCCTTCTATTCCACTAACACACGGGTTGGTTGGAATTTGCTTGTTCTCCCCGTGACAGTTTTGATCCTTTGCACAGAAGTGTTCCCTGACAGCCAGACAGCAGGGAAGGGCTGTCCCTACCCTCGAGGGCTGCGGGAATCATGAATGAATAGTGTTTACTTGTATTTCCAAATGGCTTGTGCCATGCCAGATCAGCTGCATGTCACTGCAAGCTCAGTGTGTTGAGACAAGCCTTGCTCCTCTTCCGCTCCTGCTTGGACTGGGAATTTGTTGCTAGAGGCAACAGCCATAAGATGGAGAGAGCCTTTTCTTCTGTAGGTCTGCCACCAGGTTACAAAAGTTGGGCCTTCTTGTGTCAACCCAGCTGGCAAAGAATGGAAGTGTACAGGACAGTCACTGGAGCCGTGTCTCCTTTGCTCAAGTGTGATAATTCCCTTGGCCTTAGCAAGTGTTTGGATGAACACAGAACAAAGTAAAGGTTCTCCAGGTTTATTGCCTTAAGACCACCAGATGGTTTCCCAGTGGAAAGGCCTGAATGTTTCCTGAAAGCAGTGTTGGCATTTTGGTTTTGGTAATGCCTCTGTCTATTTTCCATGCAGTGATTTTGCTCTCATATCTGCTTTCTCCCACTGCCAAGGGGCTCCATCCCTCCATGCAGTCCTTTTGCAGCCTCTTTGGATCCATTTCAGTGCCCTGGATAATTTGTCACTCACAAGAGTGACCTGAGAACCACAAGGACTAGAGGGGACTGGTGTTAGGGTGGAGATAAAAAACATTCAGTTCCTTGGCCTGGTCCCTTTGGGGATGTTTCTCTTTGGCAGGGAAGATATTCTGAGGTGCTTTTGTCTCATTCTGAAGTGCAGAAAGTGGATATGCAAGTTAGAAAAAAGAAGAACATGAGTTAGAAAAGAGAAGAACAATCAATTCTGTCAGTTTAGATGTGCTCATCTGGAAAAGCTTACACTTCCAGGCAGGGATCTGCAAGTCCTGTTTTTCTCCTTCTCTCCTTGACCTTCCTTTTTTCCTGCTCCCACCTGGCCTACACCTGCAGCACAGTTTGGCTTTGGGAAGAGGAAGAGGCCTGTGCTGAGATTTGTTAATACTCTTTGGTTTCTCCCCTCTCCCTAACCCAGAAACAACTGAGCTTGGGAACAAGAAGGAGCTGAAATCCATGCCCTTCATCACGTACCTGTCAGGCCTGCTGACAGCACAGATGCTGTCAGATGACCACCTCATCTCGGGTGTGGAGATTCACTGCGAGGAGAAAGGGCGCTGCCCATCCACCTGCCACCTGTGCAGGCGCCCTGGCAAGGAGCAGCTCAGCCCGACCCCGGTTCTGCTGGAGATCAACAGGGTGGTGCCTCTGTACGCTCTGATCCAGGACAACGACACCAGGGAGGTGAGTGAGCCTGTGATGGGCCAGCCCCACCTCCGTGCCCTCTCTCAGTCCCCTCTCAGATCCCCCCGCAGTTGCTGCAGGTTCCCCGGAGCGAGGGGGTGTTTTCCTGTGGGCTTGCAGGGCAGTGCTGTGGGATGGTGTCGGTGATGGAGCTGGCAGGTCCCGCTGCCCAGCACCCACAGCCCTCGCAGACCTGCATCTCCCTGCCTTCAGTAGGTTCAAGGCAATGCCAAAAGCAGCCAAGGCCACAGTCACTCCCAGTGTCCGTGCTGTGTGCAGGATGTGTCCTGCGGAGAGGTCTCAGGAGCCAAGCACCAGCTCAGTCCTTCCCTCCTGGCTCCCAGATCTCGGATGTACCTGTTTGAGGGGTGGCCAAAGGCCTCCAGAGCTCCAGTGGCTTTGCAAAGGTGCAGAGGGAGAGAAGAACCATCCCCTTGGGACAGTCCCACAGCCACAGGAGGTCTCTGTCACTCCAGGAGGGACCAGCCAGGCTGGAGGTCACTGTCCTGGGGCTGGGCTCCTGCAAGAGCTTCAGTGTTAATCCTATGGAGATTGAGTTCCCACTTTCTCGTTCACTGCCACTCCCACCCCTCCGCAGCCCTCTGACCCCAATCTCAATTCAGGAATGACAAACCTGCTTAAAGTCACTCTTTGGCACTGAGCCTGTGCTTGATTAGGATGTCTGGAGTGAGCCAGTGTGCAGCAGCTGTGGGTGGGATGCAGAGGGCTGCAGGTCAGGAAACAATCCTGGCACGTGGATGTGTGATACCAGGAATCCCCTTCATCCCCTTCCCACATCCATGGGGAGAAGAGCCCTCGTGCTTCTCCCAGTACCCAAGTTTCTGGGCACTGTCTCTGGGGACTGTCACTCCTTGCCTAGCTCTTCATCTGGTCCCTGCTTTCCCATCTCACAATCCTCTTGGTCCTTGTGTGAAGCCATTCCTGACTCCCACACCTCAGTTCACCTCTTCTGGATCTTTTCCTCAAACTCCTTTTCTCCCACTCAGTTTTCTTCCTGCATTCTTCCCCCACCCACACCTGCTCTTCCCGCTGGGCAGTTCTTGTGTCGTGGCTGACCTGCTGTTATCAGCATGTGCAGGGCAGTTCTGGGATGAGGCATCACAGGCACAGGAACAGCAGTGGGAAAGCTGGTTTCTTTCAGGCAGGAAAGATGTGCTTCTCAGGAGCAATCTGCAAGAAGACATCTTTGAAGGGATACAAGAGGTGAGTTAGCCAGCGAGGAGGGGGTAACAGTGAACAGCCCATCATGATCTGAAGGATTTCCATGGACCTTGCTCACCACCAGCTCCCCTGCGTCACCCTGTGCACAGGTGGCAATGCCACAATGCCACCCTGCTTCTCTGGGCCTGGGTGCAAACTTTCTTTTCCTTTTCCTTCTCCTTCTCCTTCTCCTTCTCCTTCTCCTTCTCCTTCTCCTTCTCCTTCTCCTTCTCCTTCTCCTTCTCCTTCTCCTTCTCCTTCTCCTTCTCCTTCTCCTTCTCCTTCTCCTTCTCCTTCTCCTTCTCCTTCTCCTTCTCCTTCTCCTTTTTTCTTTTTTCTTTTTTTTTTTTTCTTCTTCTTCTTCTTTTTCTCCTTCTTCCTCCTCCTCCTCACCTGTCCCCTCAGCCCTGGTGATACTGCCGGGCTCACCTGGGGCACGTCCTTGTCCCAGGGAGCTGCAGTGTGTTCCACCAGCAGCCTCCCTCCCTTCCTCCCTCCCTCCCTCCCTTCCCTGCTCCCCTGGCTCCAGCGGGGGCTGGCCCCATCAGCTGCAGCTGGAGCTCAGCCCGCATTGTGCTTTCTGCTGAGGCGCTGGGAAAACCAGCAAACAAACAAAACCCCAACAAAGCAACCAAGCCAGAGACACCCCAGCAATATTCCCTGGGGCTGTGCTCCCTGCATCTCTCCTCCTCTTTCTCTTCCACCTTCCACCTGCTCACCCAGGGGTGGAGGGGCATCCCTGGGAGCCTGTCCCTGTGTGAGTGTGCTGTGTGTGAGTCTGCTCCCCCCTCAGCCCGGGGAGCTGTCCGTGGGCAGGGCTGGGATCAGAGGCGGCTGGGTGAGGGATCTGGGCAGCTGCAGGGTGGGGGTGCTGCCAGAGCAGGCACTGAGGGAGCTGGCAGTAAGCAGCACGTGCCAGGACAGGTCACTTTGTGCCATCTGCAGTGCAGGCTCCTGGGGTGGGGGGCAGGTGGGATCATGCTGCCTTGGTGTACCACCCCTCCTTAGCTGGGTCTGGTTGTTGCAGCTGTAGGCTTCTCTTGACAGCAGGCCCTCCCATCCCTTCCTCCCTACAACCCATCCAAGACCATCCCCATCCTTGCTGCAGCAGGACACTGAGTGTTTTCTGCCTTTCCTGCTCCTAATTCTCTTTCCTAGTCATTCCATTCTCTCAGCATGAATCCCTTGTGTTGCATCAGCTCTGTCACTTTCCCCTTCTCCCTCACTTCTGATGGGCTGTCCTGCTCCCTCCATCCCTTCACCCCAGCTTGTTTCTCCCCTTTCTCTCCACCAGCCTCTCTCCTGCAGAATTTTTATTCTCTCCCTCTTCCTCTCCTTCTCTTGCTATCCTTGGCACCACAAGCAGGGACAAATCCTGCTTCCTGAAGGCTGAAATCCACCACTGCTGAGGAACTTGCTCAGGAACTTGGCACAAACCTTGGTTCTCTGACTGGAGGTTTTTCCAGCCTGGGCAGAGCTGTAGCTGCCTCTCAGAGGAAGTGGAGCTCATGGGGGCCATGTCCCTGTCCTGGGGAGGATGGTTTGGTGTGGGGTTAGTGCTGCCTGTGTGAAAAGGTGTCCCCATCCTCTTGTGGCATCATGAGCTTGAGCACGATGTGTGCTCATGGAGGGCAGGGACATTGTCTTTCCCTTTCCTTCCCCTGTCAGCAGGGAGGGTTACCATGAAAGAAAAAGGGGTTTAGGGGTGGCAAGGAGGTGCCACCACCACAGGGACATCAGCCTGTCAGCCACGCCCAGCAGAGAGGCAGAGCACCACCAATTTTAAACTGTGTCTGTGCTCTGTGCACTGAGAGGCTCCCACAGGGCATGTACCACCAGGAGCATCTCATATATCATCTGAATGATGAAATACCCATTTTCAGCACCAAACAGGAGGCCAGAGCTGTCCCAGGCACTGCAGAGTGGTGTTCTCCTGTGCCACAAATAGAATTTTCACTCGCCCGGGCTGAACTAAGTCCAGCATCTCCAATCCTGACTGCTCCATTGCCTGCTTTTCTCCCTTCATGTAGATGACTCTCAATCAATACAGCAAGTGCTGACCTTAGAGGAACTGCAGGCACATCCCAATTTTCCTGTAGTGTTAAAAAAGCAATAATTGTAAACACGGTTCTCTTTGCATGTGTGTTCACAAAGACAATGCTGTACAGACAGATAACAAGGTCAGTAACAAGGTGGATATTGACTTCTATAAACTTGGCTGAAAGTTTTCCTGTATAAGCTGAGCAGCAAAGATGAAGCAAAACACAGGTAAAGACATTTTGCCCTCTTCAGCATGTGTATTTTTTTAATAGATTTGTCTTTTCATCTGCCTTAGTGCAGTGAGTTATGCACTTCTTAAAATTTACAGCTACAGCCCTGTCCAAGGCCGTGTTCTCAGTTGCTGATGACCTTGCCAGACTCTTAAATGCTGGGGTTTCAGTTTCCATGCTGGGTGTCTGCTGTGGGCTGATTTGTGATATTTCTTTATGTGCATGTTTGATTTCAGCTAAAACTGACCATTTCGAAGGAGGAGATGAGGTGAAAATATATTACTTTGCCCACGTGAAATGAGTTAGAAAACTTTTTATTTCCATCTCAGTGGGAATTGCTGTTTTCTTCTTGCTTTGAAGCAAGGCCCTGAAATGTAAAGGGCTCCAGGAGTTTTGCCTTTTGCTGTCCAGGGAGCTTTGTCCAGAGGAAATGTCCTCAAGGAAACTCTCAGCTCTGTGTGATCTGTCCTCCCAGCCCAGCTCCTGCATGGCTCCCGCTCCCAGCAGCGGGGAGAGACAATCTCAGCATCAGGAAAAGTATCAGGCCTCTCTTTTCCTTCTTGTATGCAGTGAGAACTATGGATTGAGTTCCTGCTAGGAGTTGCTTCTTTTCCCCGTGTGGTTTAATAGTGTTGGTCAAAGAATTTGCACCATCTCTGGTCACTGCAGCCTGGCTGGGGACTGTGGCAGTGCTGGAGCTTGCCAGGGTGAAGGAGGTGTTTTTGGGGGTTCAAACAGTTTTGGAAGGGCTTTGTTGGATGTCTTTTCCATAGCTGTCACAACTGGTGTGGCTGTGGGTGGCAGGTTTGACAGGAAGGACTGTTTGCTGGAGCAGAGGCAGTGCTGGAGTCCCCTCTGCACCAGTCCCAGCCACCTGGTGAGATCCAGCTAATCCAAGTGTTCTACAGCACCACTGCTGTTGCAGCTCCAGAGCTCCTCAGTCTGAGTGCTCTCATTGGGAGTTCAAAAGGTGTAAAGAGACAGAGAAGCTGTGACCTTGGCTGTCATCTCCCAGGGACTTCTCTGGAGCTCTGTGGATCCTGCATCAGTTTTGATCGATGCCAACCTCTCTCTTTTGCTTCCTTTGCGCTCTGCAGTGATGCAGACACCACAGTGGTCCCTCCCCACGAAGCTGGAGGAGAATCTCCACTGCAGGGCTGCAGAGGAAACCTCCACCAGGGTCAGTGGCTGGCCAGGCCCAACAGCAAAGAGCTTCTCTCTGTGGTGGGGCTTTCTGCTGGCAAAATGCTCCCAACACCTCAAGGCTGGATGCTCTTGAGTGCATGTGGAGGGAGAGCAGAGAGATGGGGTGACCCCAGGTGCTTTCCCTTTAGGGAAAATCTGGAGTCAAAGAGAACAGCTCCTCACTCCAATGAGAGTCCCCCCAGGTTATGGTGACTTTACTCCTCCACCTTAAACATGGGGTGGGCATAATTTTTCTTATTGCCCAGCACAGCCCTGGAGTGCACCCAGAGGCACAGACTGAGAGTGAGAGCACAGTTCTGCATGATCTGCAAACGTCCTTGTCCCTTACGGGAAGGCAGGGATTACCCTGCTTCCCCCATCCCCTCCCAGGAGCACCCTTGACAGGGGTGCACGTGTGCACGTCCAGAGCCATGGGCAGCTGTGCCCAGTGGAGGGGAGAAAAGGCCAGGTATGTTGGGCAGTGTGGTCCCTCCGCTTCGTAGTCTGTTCGTTTTTCCCCCAAAAAACCCTGAAACAAGCTTCTGTGGAGCCGCTCAGCCAGCTGCAGAAATGCTTAGAGGGTGGTGGGGTGAGGGGGGTGTGGAGAAGGGAGGCAGGAGAGATCAATCTCACTCCTACTGGGAAATGGACTCAAACTCCTGCTGTGTGTATTTAAGGAGACAAATGGATGTGGAGCCTGGATTTTTAGGAGACCCCTAGGACCTTGCTTTAATTCGAAAATTGAGTAATCTCAGCATTTGCTGCAGCCATGGCCTCCTCGCGGCACATGTGGCCCAGCCCATAGTGTGGGGGCTTGCTGGGGGGGCACATCCTGGTCCCTTTGGCCTCAGCAGGAGCCCAGAGCCTGGCAGGGCTCTTGGAGATGGCTTCTTCACGTGCTGGGGGTCACCAGTTCAGGTGACAACTGAGGCTGGAGCAAAATTCCCCATGCTTTCTCCCCACTCCTTGCCACCGAGCCATCTCCTGCAGAGCAGAGCACGGCCACCACTGTCCAGTGTCCCCAGGCTGGCAGGGTGTTTCTAGCTAGGGTGAAAGGTATCCCCAAGACCATGGGCTCAGTTTGACCCCAATCCAGCACCGATGGCAGAGCTGCTGGAGGACAACAGCCCTCACTGCAGGCACAGAGCAGCCCCTGAAAGCTTGGGGAGACAGAGCCAGCGATTTCTTTTTCCACTGCCAAAGCTGACAGGAGCCTGGGCCAATGGCAACGGTGTTTTTGTGGTTGAGGTGAGTTTTTTTTGGTTTAGACTCGGGTGTGTTTCCTTTTATTTGTTGTTGCTTTGTTTTAATACCTGCTAATTGGCCCTTGTCCTCCTCCTGTGGCCCTGGAGCGCAGTGCTGCAGCTCCAGCTCGGTTTGCAGGGAAAGAATGGCCGCATTGTCACGGCTGGCCCGGGCTATAATGGGGAGCTTTGTGCCGAGGTGTGAAAGCGGAGCCGGCTCCCCGGGCCGGGCTCGCTGCAGCGCTCAGGGCTTTGATTCCCCCTGCTGCCATGTTTTAGTGTCCTCTGCTACTCCCTGGGATTCTTAAATAACAGAAGCCAGGGTGCTGCCCCCCTTGGGTCCCTGCCAGCGCCCTGACCTTTCCAGCTGACCACCGATGGCCCTTTCCAGGATGAAGTGCTGGTGATGCTGCTCCCGGGGGAGAGGCAGCCAGAGGCAGCGAGGGTGTGAACAACACGGGGTAGATCACCTGCCAACAGCAAAACCTCATCCTCCTTCCTGTGAACCTGGAGCAGCCTTCCGGACACCAACTGCATGATCCTGGAACGAGTCTCTGCCTGGGAAATCCTTAGCTTTCCTCCCCTTTTATTGTTTTTCTGTCTAGACCAAGGAGCAGCATTTATCTCCTGAGAACAGCGCTGAGCATTGCTGCAAGGGCATGGAAGGCTTTTCCTCCAGCCACCCTGTCATCATGGTAGCATCCTGTTCAGGCTGTGACAGCTCCACTTGAGCCTTCATCCTCCTCCAGGGGCTCCTGCCTGTGCCTGAGGGAAGGTGGTGGTGGTGGCGTGCAGCCCCCATCTCCATCCTGCAAACAGGCAGGGACAGGATGTGTCCATCTGCTGCCATGTCCCTGGACGTGGGATGGAGCTTGCCTGCTGGCATGGCTCAGCCTACTTCCACACTTCCTTCTCTCCTTCTACATTGGAAGGGACAAAAAAGCAGAGACTGGGAAATCAGTGCAAAATCCAAAATGAACCGAAGTTCCAGCTTCCAGATCATCTCCTTTATCTGCAGCACACCTCTGTCCAGCCTATGTGTTCACCTGTGGTTGGTTTTTTTTTATCTCCCTGTACTTCCTTTTTAATTTTCCAGAAACAGAGATGTGCATCCTGGACTCGGTGAGCCAGATTTCCATATCACTGTCATCCATGGAGAAGACCAGATATTTACAGACAAACACCCAACACACGCCCTTTCCAGTATCCCATCTGCAAACACCAATCCCATGTGCTGAGTCCTGGCAATGCTGATCTGAGACGTTCCTTCATGTCCTATCACTTTCCTCTCCTGGGATGTCAACAGAAAACCCACAGTCAGGAATAACTTAATGCTTCTCCCTCCATCAGCCAGGTCTAGCAGAGGACAAAGGAAGTGTTCTTCTCTATTCTGTTACAGAGTGTCTCAGCTATAAAATGGGGCCAAATGGCCTCCCCCTGAGCACAAATAACAACAGGAGAAAGATCCATATGCAATCGAGTGTAGGATAAATGTGCTTAGCTGATCGTTTGTTTCCCTAATATTTTTTTTATGAATAGGCTTAGCTTATGGTAAGATGGGACTTTATGGTCCTGTAAGTCTTGCTTGTGTCAAAACAAATGAACTAGCCATCCTAAAGGGGAACTATCAATCCAATATATGTGTGTGCATGGGTGTGGGGAATCAGACCTATTATACCTTTAAGAGCAAATTAGATGCTGTTCCTATGATTCATAAAGCTATATATCTAATGGCATGACTCGTCATCTAGAAAATAAACGTTTCAAGCCAGTTTCTCATCTCATAAATTTCCCCTCTGGCACCGAAGGACATAAACTAAATGGGCTGACTCACAGGGAAACAATACAATTTGGATACTTTTAAATGAGAGATAAAATTGCCTTAGGACACAGAGGGGTGCTGGGGTCCCAGGGAGTGGTTGGCAAGCACAGGACGGTGCACGGGGGGCCACTGCCATTCCCAGCAGGTCAGTCACTCCTGGGAGGCCCTCCATGATTCCAGAGCCTCTTGGGCCTGTGGAAACATGACCACCCTCATGAAGCATCCAAAATGGAAGTGGTCATGTTTGAGATGGACTTGTGTAGGTGCTGTCCCCTGGCAGGGAGGAGAGCGCTCCTGCACATTTCTGAATGTGGCAGGGAAGGACAGGAGATGTGGAAAGCCCAGCCCAAGGCAGGAGGGGAAGGTGCTTCTCAGCCACCAGGGATCAGGAAGGTCCCTGTGCATTTATTCCCACCTGAAGCTCTCCCAAAGGCTGCAGCTTCCCATGGGATGGGTCTCAGCACCTTCACTGCATCCTTGTCCATCGCTCTTGGTCCTCCTGTGCCACTGGGCTCCTTGTTTGGGTGGCAGCTGCCATTCCCTTCTTCTATGTGATCTTACCCACTTCTGCTCCCCATCAGTTTGCTCCTGATATTTCCCCACCCCTCAACACGCACTCCCCAGCACCAGTGGGAAAATCCCAGAAGTCACTGGTTCGAAATTCCATTGGAAAGAATAGAAGCTGTAGAATCACAGAATCATTTGTGTTGCAAAAGATCTCCAATACTGAGTCCAGACTTTAACCAATCACCGCCTTGTCACACCACAGCACCAGTGCCTCATTTAGTTGTTTTTTGAGCACCCCCAGGGTTAGAACTCCACCAACTCCACCACCACCTCCACCAACTATGTGAGCAGCCCCTTCCAGTGCCTGATCACCTTTTCAGTGAAGAAATTCCTGCTGCTGTCCACCCTGAGCCTGGCCCAGCCTGAGGCCGTTTCCTCTCCTCCTGTTCCCTGGAGCACAGCCCGACCCCCCCGGCTGTCCCCTCCTGGCAGGAGTTGTGCAGAGCCACAAGGGCCCCTGAGCCTCCTTTTCTCCAGGCTGAGCCCCTTCCCAGCTCCCTCAGCCTCTCCTGGGGCTCCAGACCCTTCCCAGCTTCCTCAGCCTCTCCTGGGGCTCCAGACCCTTCCCAGCTCCCTCAACCACTTTTCACAGGGCTGACTCGCCAGCCCCTTCCTCAGCTCCATTCCCTTCTCTGGACACCCTCCAGCCCCTCAATGCCTTTCTTGTCATGAGTGTCCCAGAACTGGACACAGCACCCAAGGTGTGTCCTCACCAGTGCCTAGCACAGACAGACAAGCCAGGGACAAGGCCTCCTGGAGCCAGGAGGCAGCACAGGTGGCCGTGCTCCCAGTAACATGGTCAGGGGGTGGAGGTGAGCTGGCCTTAATGAGCACACCATCCATCCCCTAACCTCATTTGTGTGAAGGGTGACACAAGGCAGATGGCAGCTGGGTACCTGAAGGATCTAATTAAAACTTATGTGAGGCTGGGCAGGCAGAGCACAGGGGATTGCTCATCCAGCTAGAGCTTAACAGCAGGAAAAAGGGAAACAAGGAACTGACTACTGGATTTACCAAAGGGCATGGATGGGGCAGGTGGGGCTTGTTCCCCAATTCATGGATGTGCAGGGAGGAGCTGGGTTAGGGGGCAGGGAGGGGGTGTGCAGAGTGACAGGGGTTGGGGACAATAGACCAGTGGCACCAGTATGACAGCGCAACTCTTCTGGGATCACCCACATCTGTCTTCACCCCCAGCACCTGTCTGTGCACACAGGCACCCTCAGCAGAGGGTATTTGTCTCACTTCCTGGGGAGAGCACATGCTTCCCCATCCATCTGCACACATCCTTTGCTGCTCCTCTCCTGCAGGACCCGCCACTCTCTCTCTGCAGACGTGTGTCTGCATCCATTTATCTGGGTGTCAGATAAACTCCTCTCTTCATCCCTCTCTCCAATTACTTTGGATGCCCTTTCCAGCCCAGCACTTCAATTATTTTCTAAAGAACAGAGTAAAATAATGTCACATTTTCTTTCTTTCAAGCGTTTGTTCCTTCCTTGGGTTTTTTTGAGTTTTTTTTTCCTATTTTTTCCATCTGGAACAGTCCCATTTTGTAAATGCCTGGAAGCAGAAAATTTTGCAGACGCTGGAGCCTCGAGGTGCCTCATTAAAGGTGCTGGGGGGGGTTTGGGGAGAGCGACAAAACCCCTGGACAATGGGAGCCCTGATGTCAGGCTCTATTTATACCTCCTCCTTTCAGAAACCTCCCTGGGATGGTGCTTTTCCTAGAGTTTTCTGCTCAGTGCTGCAGCCTGAGCTGTCCCTGTCCTCTTCAAAGGGCACAGTTTTATTTCCAGGCGTACCCTTGCAGCACAGGCCCTATCACCAGGGCCAGGCTTCCGCAGGCAGCTTTTCATGGGAGGAGCAGTGTTGCCACAAGTAAGGCTGCTCCCTGCAGATGAGGACCTGTGGAGGTGTTTCAGCTCCCAAATGTGCCTATTGAAAGGTCAAAAGCATTACAGAACTTTGTTCTAGTGTTTTGGTGTTCTGATTATTCTAGATGGGCGTTGTGACTTTGCAGGCTTGGGTTGGACGTTGGCTCTGTGTGTAAAGGAGAGATCTGTTTGAAGCTGGAAGTTTAATTACAGGCAAAGGGTGGTGGGAGAAACCACCATAAATCTGTGTGGAACAAACTGCAGCAGGGTATGGAGTGAGGGATGTCCCATCCTGTGGTGTGGGGACCGACACCGAGCACCCTGAGCTGTGGGATGAGCACAGCAAGGACACTGAAGGGTTAGACCTGGAGGCCTTTGCCAACTCTGATCACAGTTATTATTCCAGGGATTCATTAGGAGCAGTCAGGGTGGCTCCTGGGGACATCCTGCAAGTATTTTCCAGGTTTTATTTTTTCCTTTTCGATACTGCTGTTTTGCCTGCGAGTGTTCCTTAGACAAGTGAATAAAGCAGCAGTTTGCTTGCAGGAGGGAGCTTTGTGTGAATAACAAACCGGTGAGAAGGATGGAAGGGGTCTGTGTTGTTGGGAATACAGGAATTACTTTATTCTCAGGGGGACAGAAACAGCTGGGCAGAAGGGCACGGGGAAGAGTGGAAGAGTTTCATGGTACACAGCAGCAGTCTGCAGGTACCATGTGCGTTCTGTTCACTGTCACAGAGGGACTTACGTTCGTGTTTCTTCAGGCAGCTCAGTCCTCCCCCACAGGAGATCACCATCCTCACTCCAAAAGCATTCAGGATGAACCAGCATCACTCAATACACGGGAGTTAAACCCAGGGAGGTGAAGGGCTATGCCCAGGGCCATGCAGAGAGGCCATGGCAAAGCTGGGGAGGACACAATCCCGCAGCCCATCCTGCATTTCCTGATCCCAGGGCTCTGCACTCTTTCCCAGTGTTCAGCCCCGCAGCCAAGCCACTGGCCGGATTTCACAGAGTCTTTAGTACACATGTTCATGCTTTGTGTTCTCACATCAGGCCTTCAAGGGAGCCCTGATGAGCTCATACTGGTGCTCTGGGAAAGGTGATGTTATCGAAGACTGGTGCAGGTGCGACCTCAACGCCTTCGATGAGAATGGACTCCCGAACTGCAGCCCTCTCCCTCAGCCTGTGTACGTATCCCTGGGAGCCCTGTAGGGACCACCAGCCCCTTTCCTGTGGGTCACAGCCCCCAGAACCACTCCCTTTCCCAGGGGTCCAGCCCATGGGCACCTACTTCTGCACCCTTGGGCCTGGGGCTGCAGTCCAGCCCTCCTCACTGTGTGACTGATGCCTTTAGGATATCCTGCCTTTGGTCGTGGCCCTGGAAGGTTTCCTTATAGATTTTCATCACCTGATTAGCAGGGCTTGTAGAATGGGATTTCAAATGTTGAAAGAAATGGAATTACAGTGCAATTCATCGTGGCTTGTCAGAGCAAGAGCAAATCAGGAGCAAACTGATGGGGAATTAGCTGAGAAAGCAGGAAGACTGGCTCCAGCGAGCCACAAGGAGCAGAACACCTTCTTAGTGAGCCAATATCCTCAGAGGGGATTCATTTCCCATCTCGAGTCCAGCAAACATGCTGTGTGTTTGGAGCCAGACTCTCCGTAGCCCTGTACTTGGTGTTGTCATCTACCCCGGAGCAGAGGGAGTGGACGCCTCTGCACTAGCCCAGCCAGTAGCGCAGAGCTCCTCTGCCTTCATCCCAGCCCACATTGTTCTGCTCTGGGCAGGAGCTCCTGCACAGCTGCCCCGCTCTGGCTCTCGCCCACAGCCCTCAGAGCTTTGCAGCTGGGTGAATTCACGCCCCTTCTCCCCCTCTCTCCCTCCCTCACCTTTGCTCACTGGCAATTCAGACCTGACCCTCGCCTCCGGTGCACCCAGCCCTGCTTGGTTTCAAGAACCTGGATCCTCTCCTGTTTTGCTGCTGGGGTGTTGGTCTGTGCTTACCTTGCTGAAGTTCAGCAGCTCTCCCAGAAAATGAAGGCCCCTTTAGATGAGATATTTGGGGTTGCACGAGCTTGCCCTGTCCAGGAGCAAGGGCATACACTGCAATAGTCTGGACTCCACTGAACTTCAGCTGGAAGTTCTTTGAAGCTCACAGCTTGCTCTGCCCCTGTGACCTCTGTCCTTGGGGCTTTGTGGGCACACCCACATGTGTGACTGTGGCCTTTCTACGGGTTGTGCTGCTTAGAGGTGTGGATTCCTCCTCAGAAAGAGGGCTCATGTCTTTACTTGTTTTCTCCCTGTCTCCCACCCAGCCTGCGGCTCTCCCCCAACGTGGAGCCCTCCAGCACCGTGGTGTCTCTGGAGTGGCTGGACGTGCAGCCTGCCATTGGGACAAAGGTGTCTGACTACGTCCTGCAGCACAAGAAGGTGGATGAGTACACGGACACAGACCTTTACACAGGTGGGTGAGAGGCAGGGCAGCCTCCTCGTGGTGCAGGGGGCGCCTGGCGATGCTTCCTGTGTCCTACCTGGCTGGGAGCAGCTGCTTTGGTGGAGAATGGGACACAGAGCCAAGGTGTTACACGAGGTATCAAACCCACTCCATTTAGGAGGAGGTTTCTGGAATCTTCTGCAGACATGGCTATTTGAGGGGAAGGGGAAATACAAAAACACAGTGAGGGAGATGGAAATTATTTGCCCCTATTTGGGCAGGAGAGCTGTGAGTTGGACTTTCTGAGGTGGGTGTTGGTGTTGATTTGATCAGTCTGAAATGCCACAGGGATGGTGGTTGTAGGGGGAAGGTCATCCCTCAACAGCTCAAGGCTTTACTGCTCTGTTCCAGTGAGTGATCAGTGACCCACCTTTGAAAGGACATTTTCAGTTGTCTTGCACACCTATCAAAGCAACTCAAAACCTGCAATATTTAGGGAGGTGATTTAAAGAGCACAAAATTTATCTGGGAGAACCTGAAACTTCTCTGGGCTGGAGTTTAGTTCTCAGGCTTGTACTGTGTGCTCTACGTCTTAAAAAGGCTTTGTCAGCAACTCAATCCATGCTCCAGGAGCTGCTGGACAAGGCAGAGGGCTGTGAAGGATGGGACTTGATTTGGGTGAGTCAATGATGGATTTCAGAAAATAGGACTTGAGACCCTGAGTGATGGCAGCACTGCAGGGAAAGCCAGGCAGAACCTACTACATTTTGCTTGAGGATTTTGGATGTGTTTTTTTTAAGGAAGCTCACAAGAGTTGTCAGGAGCAGCTGGATTGTTGCCAAAAAAGAGATTTACCTGGGACAGAGCTGGTGTTGGAGTGCAGAACCTCACAGTCCACGTGCAGACTTGTGTGGGCTCCCAGGGCAGCCTGGAAAGATGTTCAGCTGTGTTTCCCTGTTGGGAGGACAGGCTCAAGAAGATCATTTAGAGCTCAAAGCCACAGGGAAGTTTCCACCCTCTCTGTTCACCTCAAGCCCATCCATTCTGCTTCTGCAGCATAGATGCCACCATTTCCAAAAACTCTGTGCTACAAGAGCTGGCCTGTCTGCTGGAGGGAGCCAGATCCCCTCCTGCTGTTTGTGGACATCTGCAAGAAGGAGCGGGGTTCTGCACAAGCAGGAGGCCCCTGGCTCATGCCAGTCCCATCCCACGGGACCTTTCTCTTACATCTTTCCAGCATCCCCTCCCAAAGCTGCTCAGTGTGGCTGTGGACCCTGGGTTGTGTCTCTGGTTTCATGGCATGAATGTTTGTTCTTACCTTGGAGGGGCACCTTGCAGTAATGGAGAAAGAAAACAAGGCACCAAAGGATGGGCTTTGTTTTGGATGGGGATTCCAGATTGCTCACACATCAGTCAGGTGAGGGCAGACCTGGGGTTTCTCCTTTGAAGTGGCTGGATCTTTGCCTGGCAGCCAGAGTAGGAAATACAGATTATTATTATTATTAATTTTTTTTTTCCTTTTATGACTGCCATGTGTTTGACAGGCAATTGAATTCATTGTGGGGAGCTTCCCTCCCCTCTGTCTGCTCTGGGGGACTGTTTGAGACAGAATGACCCTATTAACAATTAAAGAGAAAAGCCAATCCTAAATCTCTCCCTTTTTTTTTCTGTGTTGTTTATAACCAAACAACATTCCTGCCTTCATTCCTTTCTTACCCTACAGGCCTCTAATGCCAGATGACTTGATTCCTGCAAATACCTTGTGTAGATTTTCAGAGGTGCTGACTGCTACAGCTCTCTACAGCCAAAAAACCTGCCCTGGATATCCCCTGCGCACCATCACCCACCCGTCCTGCTGCACCACAGCTCCTCCCGTCTGAGCAGCATCCACAAAAACAATAACCCAGCCTCAGAGGGGAGTGTGGGATATGAAATTTGGATGGCTTTTGATGGATATGGGCAGATCATCCTTCCACATCAGTCTCCCAGCTGCTGGCAGGGAGGACCAGGTTGTTCCCATTGCTGGGAGGTGCATCATAGGTGTTTGCAGGGCGGGCCAGCTCTGGGCTGGGAGGATCTGGCAAGGTTGTAGGGCTCTTTAGGATGCTGCCACTCATCCCTTGGAAATCTTGAGTTTAAAGGAGTGGGTTATTTGTACTTGGACAGTGGTTTTGTTTGCTTTATCGCAGCTGTAGCCATTTCTTATTGGGATTCCTGGTACTGACAGAGGCTAGAGCTCTGCCAACCTGTTCTTCATTCCCGTGGCAAGCTGAGTGGTACCTGGTCCCAGCCTCACCTGCCTTCTGCCCTCCTCCTGCCCCTCAAAAGCCTCCAGTCTCTCACCCCGGCAAAACTCCTTGGCCTCCATCTTGTTCTGCAACTGCAAGATGTAACCATTCCCTTGAGCCAGAAAACATTTGTTCCTCTTCCTCTTGGAGCAGAGTCAGGAGGGAGTTTTGGGCCTGATCTAATGTGGGTCCCCCCTGCTCCCTGCTGGGCTCCACAGGGGCAGGGATGCTGCAGGACAGGGCAAGGGGAGCCAGGTGCCTGCCTGGGTCGGTTGCCCTTGGCCGTATGAGGTTTTTTTAAGAGGCTTGTTACTGGTGCTTAGGAAAACACAGCCCTTGGCCCATCTGAGGCGGAGAGGAGGTGAACTTGTGTATGAAACAAACCACGCTTTCAACACCAGCATGCGGGGAGCAAGCGGCTCTGCGCTCGGGAGCCAGCCGAGAAGAGGGAGAGCAATTACATCTCAAACTGTTTATTAAAACTTGTGGAAATTACTCATAACTCCATGTGTGCGACGGCTTTGTAGTTGAGTGATGCTCTTTGTTTGAACGTGGGGCTCTCGGAGAGGGCGTGAGCGCGCGTGTGTGTGTGTGTGTGTGCGCGCAGCCGAGCCCGCCAGCGCATTATGTCATGGACCAAGCAGGCGCTGCACTTGAGAGAGGGAGAGGGAGAAATGTGTTTTACAGGGTGAGGTACAAACTGAAATGGCTGTGAACATCTGGAACTGATATTAGGCTTGGAAAATGTTTTCTGTCACTCCAACACTCCTCTGGAGGAAGGTTTCTGAAGTTAAGAAGCTCCAAAGGGGATGAGGGGGAGGGATGAGAGGATAACATGGCTGTGGTGCAAAGTGCTTTTCATGTCTCCATTCTCTGAGCCGGGCTGTGTCCCTGCATCTGCCAGACATGGCACCTGGGCCGTCCCATCACCGCTTCTCATTGTTGTGGGCCTGGCTTAGGAGGTCCCCATGACCAGCTGAGCCCGCCTTGCCTGGGCCAGCCCTGCATGGGGAGTGCAGCATCTTCCAGCCCATGCTGGAAGACAGAAGGATCCTTGCCCTGGTTTTAGGGTTGGGACTGGGGAGCTAAGCTGGGAGGCCTTGTCTGAAAGCTGACGGGTGAAATCCTCAGGAGGGAACGGGCAAACCTGTGCCTGGTTTAACACCACCTGGGCCTTCTCCAGGGCCTACCTGAGAGGTCAGACCCACCTGCATTTGTGGAGGCTGCTGTGAGTTTGTGTAATGCAAGGCTTAGAAGTAAAAAAAGGGCTTTTAATGTGATTTTAGAACATTTTGGGGGATGGCTGGGGGAGGAGGAAGGGCTGGGCTTGGCTGTGTGATCAACTGGGGTTTGTGGGTTGGGCAGTATTGCTCCTTGTTGCTGCTGTGATGTTCTCAGTCCCTTTCTCAAAGTTCCCTCCCTGGTGCAGTTTTCTTCCCCTTGTGCCCACATCTCTGTTGCTGCTGGGTCTCTGAATATTCATTTTTGGGGGCTTGGGGGGCTGCCATGTGCCTGCACAGAGCACAGTGAGGAGGCTGGGGAGGGGGTGGTTTGAGGGTATCTCAAAGAACTTTGCTGGTGATAAGTCAGACCTTGCACACTCTGATGTAGGAATGGACTCTTCCTTAATCAGATGGAGGGGACAAAACAAGACAAAATTCCTTCCCTGAGGTCACACGAGCCGTGAATTAATCTCAGCATGAGAGCCTCAGCATGGGGCAGAGACAGGGGCAGGTCCTGGCAGGTGTGGTCCCAGCTTTGTGCCCTGTCCTGTGTTCACTCCTCCATCAGGACCCTCAGGCGGACCAGTCTGCATCTCCCAGTCTTTCACCCACACTGAGCAGCCCTTGACCAAGCACAGCTCATGGAAGAGCTGCGTTCTCCAGCATGAATCCACCTCTTCCTGCCTGTGCTTCAGTATCAAAGTGGGAGATACAGAGAAACAAAGCATCACCTGCTGTCCCCATGGCTGAGGGTGACAGTGAGTGTGAACGAGATGCTGTCCCAATACACTGCTGGCTCTGTGCTGCTGATGGCAAATCACAGAAGGATTAGGAGGCTCTTCCCCTCTCCCAGCCCTTCATCCTCTGCCCTGCTCTGTGTTGGCTCCCACACTGTGGTTTTGCCCCTTTTCTGTGGTGTTTCACAGCTCGGTGTGTGCTGACAGCTGAACCCGGCTGGCTGGGGATGCTGTGGGGAATTGGCTGAACAAAGTGTGCCACAAACGGGTAAACAGCTCATCTGCACTTGGTTTGGGATGCCATGTCCAGGCAGGACAGGTGAGATTTCAGCAGAGACTCCCAGGCTTTAACTCTGATGATGTAAAGGGATCCCGGCTGCTCTGGGGTCTTTTTGCCAAGGCAGTGACCACGCTCATAAGGAGAAGGAGCCCTCATCCAGAACAGCTTGTAATCCTCAAAGAAAGGAGAGCAGGAGCACAGGCTGCTGAGTGAGCTGTTGGCTCACTCAGAGCAGGAGAATGCAATCTGGCAGCGAGCTCAGAGCCTTCTGCTGCCCTGGGACCCTCGGTACTCAGGACTGGGTGTGGAGCAGAACCAACAGGTAACCTGGGAGGGTGTCTGGACGATAGACAGGGCAGGGAGACATGCAGGAGTGGAGAGGATGGTGCTATAAAACCTGTGCACATCACCACACCAGCTGTACAGACTGCCCTGGAGCACAGCTGCTCTGCAGAGGAGCCTGTGCGCAGCATCATGTCTGTAAAAGAAAGCAAAAGAGGTCAAACTCAGAAGGCTGAGTGTTCTGTACACTTGCAAGTTGTGCTCTGAATTGAGGCTCAGGAGTGTCTTATTTATACCTTCACAGTTGTGCTGGGTGTGGATGGCTGGGGGTGTGTGGATATAGCTATGGCAACCAGCTCTTCCAGACACCCTGCTGTGTGCAAGTTGTGCTGCTGCTGCCCTGTGAAAACCTGGGGCAGGCTGGGAGAAGAGGAGAAAAAACTGTCTGGCCAGAGCAAATGCTGTTCTGTCAGAAAGGAGTCCACGTTGCACTCCCGTTATAAGCCTCAAAATCATCTTTAGGAGTGCTGAGTGACAAAGTGGCCAGCACAAAGAGCAGCAGGAGGAGCTGACACTGCCCTTAGGAAGCTGTAGGAGCTTGAGGTCCAGCCAGGAGCTGGGTAAATACGTGAACATTGCTCCTTCCTCTTCTGCAGCTAACACATGGGTAAAGAGTGCTTCTTGAGTGCTGAATCCACTTCACTTGTTAGCAGAAGGAAAGATGATTCAAAAAGAAGCCTTTGAAGTGAAGGTCAGGTTTTTGGAAGCTGCTTCCTGGGATGTGTTGTGTAATAGCACCAAGCCAGTGCTTAATTTTGGCCATTACCCTCGCTGTGAAGCTCTGATTTCTCCCTCCCTGGGACAGCTGTAGTTATTTCCACCTACCAGTGTCATTTTTGTATCCTGGAAAGCAGAAGGGAGGTGGAGGGTTCTCAACTCTCAATTAGGGTTGAGTCAGTTGATGAAAAATTTCATTAATTCACATTTCCATATGGTTGTTCCAGGGTTTTTTATTTTTATCTGCCCAGACACCTTTTGGCCAGAACTGGGCATTATCTTTGCTTTCTCCCAAATCACTTTATAGGTGGAGACCTGGAACCGTCTGCCCTTTTCCTGCTGTCTGCAGAGGATGGAGCAGCCTGGCTGGTGCCACGAGTGTGTCATGCACTTCAGGAGCAGCGTGTTTGCCAAGGGCTTTGTGCTGTCTGCTCAGAGCTGCCTCTCCCTCAAGGACAGCTGTAGATGCTGCCTTCAAGCTAAGAAGCCTCTGAACTTCTTACATGGCAGTTAATGAGGCCAGTCATGGAGTTGTTATTTTTTTTTTTTTACTAGTCTGTAATTTTATCCTCTAGGATTAAGTTTCTCCTGATCTGGAAAAGTCAAGGCCACAAATCCATCTTGTCAGAAAGCATCAAAAGCCAAGGCTGCTAACACAGCCAGACGGATCACGGCATGTGAGTGCAGAGCAGTGGAACTTTTTCACAGGAGCCTTTATTGACTAGACAGGCTTTTTTAATCAATAAATTGTGGCTGGAATTTGGAGGGAAGCTCAGTCTGTGTTTGCAAAGCTGGTGCTTGGCAATGCAGCCCCGTGCTATGTGGAAAATACAGGCTCTGGGGCATCTGTGGATGCAACACAACCTGCTCTGGGAGGAAACTTGGGCATTCTCACTGAGCAAGGAATCTGGGTCTTCCCTTTGGATGGGCTCTGAATGACGCCCAGACTGAGATCCTCTGCCAGGGGAGGATCTTCCTGGAGATTTTGCATATTGCTCTCATTCTAGCCAAAGCCTGGGATGATATCCTGAATGGGATGGGGAGTCTGCTTTCCAGTCCTCTGGCTGCAATTGAGGTTTCCCATGCATTCAGTGTTGTCAGGTGGCTGAAATACAATCCAAAAAGTTAGCCAGGGTCCCTCCACACTTCTCTGGAAGGAAATAAGGATAGAAAAGAGATCCAAACAGGCACAAAGACTGCCTTGGGACAGCTATTCTGTCCTGTTTGAAACTCTTAGGCCCAGCACAGGAGGTGCCCTGGGGATGTTGCAGTTTTCTTGGGCTGTGATCGTGTCTGGTGTCTGCTCTGTCCTGCCAGCACCAGCTCTGCTCTAACCCTCACCATTCCTCAGGCCCATCCCTGTTCAACGGCACATGGTGGCACCAGCCCTTCCCTTCTGCCTCTCCCAGGCTGGCCTGGGTACACTGTGTGTCCTGAGAGCCATCATCACCTGCTCACCAAAATGACAGGGCCTCCTCTCATTGGGCAGTGGCTCAAGGTGGGGCCTGCCATCCATTCTCTGTGTTGCTCGAGTGTGAGGGAAGTTCAGTAAAAATGGAGAGGGATTAAACCTGAGTCAGGGGATTTACCAATTAAAATATCTGCTCCTCCTGCAGGTTTCATATGATACAAGAGAGACCCTCCCCATCTCCCCCATGACCCCTTCCCAGTTTGTTCAGCTTGCCAGGGATTGAGATCTGGTTCTTAGAAGTGATGGGGCAGCTGGGTCTAGGTTACATTTCATGCTGTTTAGATAGGATAAACCTTTCTTCCCTGTAATTGGGTGATTGGACTTGTGAGGTTTCCCAGATATTAATCTGGAGACCCTAGAGGGGGTCAGATTAGGTTAAGGAGACATAATAGGAAATACTGCTGTGCTAGTTTGGGTTATGGGGATAGGGTGGATACTCTGCAGCATTCCCCTGCTGGGTTCCCACTGCTGGGGCCTGCACCGTGGGGTGAAGGAACGGGCTTATCTCAGCATCGGGTTGACTTAGGCTTTGCTGGGAGTCACTCTCCGTGAACTCTTTCCACCCCTGTAATCCTGCTCTTCCAGAGGACAGGACCATGAGCCCTCCTTTGGAGAAGGGAGGGGTGGCTGGTGCTGACCTGCTGCTGCTGGGGCTCATTCACAGGGGAGAGAGTGTCCTTTTTGAAATGGGTGTCATGTCCCCAGGATCCTTGGGATAGAAACACTTTTTGTACTCTGAAGTGTTGTTGTTTGGACCAAGTAAAGATCTTCCTCTTTGCTCCCCCACGTAGTGCCAGTAGTGGGGAGGGGGTAGATGCACCCTAGAGGGGATCGTTAGTGAACATTTAAGTGCATGTTCCCTTCTGTCCCATGTCAGAATGTATTTGAGGAAGGGTGTCATGCTGATCTAGTCAGAGCCAGTGCGATGAGCTTGTCCCTGTGGCCAGATCAGTGTTGTGGAGCTGTGCTGGGGAGGAACCCTGCACTGAAGCAGCACCCCGAGGTGTCCCAGGGAAGGGAGACCCACCACCTTTGTGCTGCAGGGCCGGGGGTTGTGTGAGTTAAAAACCCTCCTGTTCCTGCTGTGTCCTCCTCCTGTGTCTGGGAGAAGCTCTGCAAAGTTGCTGGACACAAGTTCTGCTCAGACAAGCCTGGCTCCAGCACCAGTCTGCAGCACTCCTTCCAGCCCTGGTTTCTTTTTATTAACAGTGAGATGACTGATAGGGGATGGTCATTAATTTAATAAAGGATGTTTCTGATCACGACTGCAGAAGCAAGATCCTGAGGTTTTCCATGGTGGTCTGATGACTCACGCTGATGAAACAGGGTGAGGCTGGGATAGGAAATACCTCACTGGAGCTTGGGGTATGGCACTGGCTCTTCCCATAGAGCAGCCAGGCTCCTACAGTCATTCTGCCATCCTTAGCTGGGCTGTCCTAGTGCCTTCCCAGTAGGATGATTACCCCCACTGGGAAGAGCTGGATTTCAGAGATATATCCAGAGATAGCTGTGGACCCAGTGCAGCTGGGTGAGGCTCACTTCCTGTTCCCAGCCCTGAACACCTGCCTGGGGTGATGCTGGAGTCAGGGAATGCTGAGGTGTGGCTGGGGAACCCCATTCCCCACCACCCCCTCGGTGGCACACTCAGGAGGGCAGTGTAGGCTGTGCTATGAGAGGAGAGCTGGTACAGTGTAACAGATAATCCCTGGCTTTCCTTTATCCTGTTCTGTCATCTGTGGAAGTCAATAAATCTCACCAACTCCGTTGTTCAGATTGGGAAATTGAGGCCAAAAGTCAGGTGTGGACTCTAAATCCAGAAGTGCCAGTTAAGAGCAAGGGCTCATAATTCATGTACAACTAACAGTTACTGTGCTGGCTGCTCTGACACCCCACAAGTTCACACTTTGGCAGCAGATTTTTTCAGATCTCTGTTGACAGTTTCTGTAGAAAGCCTTGGAGTTGTCGTGGTAGATGGGGAGTGTTGAACACAGGTGGATGTGTCCATCCTGCTGGGGCACATCGAGCAGGAGTGATAGCTACCCCCAACACCAAAAAAGCCATCGTGTCTGCCCCACACTGCTGCTGAGCTTTTGTGAATGGGGCGTGACCACCCCCTCTGCCTGCCCTGGGTGTGGCAGACCCTCTGGGGACAGTGTGCAGGGATTGTTCCTCCTCAGCATCCTGACTTGACTGTTGGTCTTCCCCAGCCTTGTAGCTGGTGGAGCTTCCTCTGTTGGATACCCCCAGGGTGGTGGGTTGGTGTCTGTAAGCACAGCCCCATCTCAGCACCCTCCCTTCTAGGGATAAATGAGACCATTGTCCCCTTTCTGAAGTTAAGGGACTTCCTCTGGTATCTCCCAGATCACAGATGAGCTCAGAGGAGCAGCAGTAGATGCTTAAAATCGGGTGCTGCAGCCCTCAGGCCTCAGAATGGCTGTGCATTCCCTTCCCAGGGAAGCTGGGAGGATTTTCGGTGCTGACCCTGCCTGGCTGCAGCTCCCAGCCTCCCTGCTCCCTCCTGCTCCCAGAGCGGGCGAGGCACGTCAGGGCTTCTTGGGAGCTGCAGAGAGGAGGGTGTGAGCCAGAGAGATGGCCTGTGATTGGGTGGGGGACACTGGAAAGCCACCAGTTTGCTGGGATAGTGCCAGAGGTGGATGGCTGGACAGGCTGGACTCCAGCTGCTCGGCATCTGCTGTGTCCTCCAGCTGCAAACAGCTGGAACATCCATGGGAACACTGCACTGGGAGCAGCCCCGCTCCAGGTCAGCCAGCTCCCCCTGACTCCCAGCCCTGGGCTCCTCCTGCACCCTGCGTGCTGCATGGAGGGTGCTCTGCCCTGGGCTTCCCCATACAGGTTAGATCTGAAAATAATCTGCAGCCAAAGTGTGAACTTCTGGAGCTTGAGAGCAGCCAGCACAGTAATTGTCAACTGTGCGTGAATTTAGAGCCCCTGCTCTTAACTGGCTCCTCTGGAATTAGAGTCCACACCTGATTTTTGGCCATTACTGCTGAGCACCTCAGTTTCCCAATCTGTGCAGTAGAGTTGGTGAGATTTATCAGCTTTCCTTCTTGGAGTGGTCAGTGGTGATCACACAGTGCAGTAGGGGCAGAACCTGGGTTGGGATGGGAAATACCTTCTTCCCTGCCCCTGTGCTCATCCTCGAGCATGACAGATCCCTTTTATCTGCTAATAAATATCAGTCATAAAACAATCCAGATCTATCCATAATCCTGTTAGAGCCTTTGACTCCTGCTCCTGTGACTCCCAGCAGCTCTAATTACGGATACTCACACTGGTGATTAATGACTTGGTCCATCCTCAGTGGCACCAGTTTTACATGTGCAGCCCGACTTCCCCCCCCACAACAATTTGTGTGAGGGAGGGAAATAATCCCTGTTAAAAACCAACAGCACAGAAATGTGGTGCTGGCACTGTGCCTCCATCTGGTCCTTCCGCATCCTGCCCATCCCTTCACTCATCTCCCCTTGGCGTTTCATCTCCAAGAGAACGACCCTAATTGCTGCACGCTCTCATTTTGCTGCGCTGTGTCCCATAAATCACTTGGACGCAAGGAGCATTTTCCTGCTCCTTAACAAAAGGAGTGGGATTTTCTCCTCTGCTGCATGTTTTACAGGTGACTAATTACATCAAGGCACCTTTGAAGCAATGACTTCATCAATTGCTCATCCTGCAGACACATTGCTGCTTTTGTATGCCTGATCAGAATCCTGCATTTATTAGGATTAATTTATTCTCCAATCATTTTTCATCCACCACAAGGACAGGAAAGTTGAGTGATGTTACTTGCTCAGCTACGTAAGCACGATTTCTTGCCTCATTACTGAGCCTGAGATATTTTTGCTACACACTGAAACTTCTCCAAATGAAAATGAGTAATGTTATGTCTCCGAGAGAAGTGCTCCCAGAACACTGAAGAAATAAAGTTATTTCAGGGTGCCTACAGATGGGCTTTGGGTCTTCATCATCTTCCTTTCTAATTTTGCCCCCCCGCATTTGTCATGGGGCATGTCTGTGTGAGCAGTAGCACATCCTGGGCTCCAGACAGAGAGAGCTGGGGTGGGTAAGAGGATTTTTCTCCCAACTAGAGACCATTCAAAATGAGGGGTTCTTGCTGTCCCATGGAAACAGGCTCAGAGAGCTGGGGTTGTTCAGCCTGGAGAAGAGAAAGTTCCAGGGTCCTTCCTGTAGCTAAAGGGGCTCCAAGAGAGCTGGAGAGGGACTTTGGACATGGGCTGGGAATAACAGGACAAGGGGGAAAGGCTTCAAACTGATAGAGGTCAGGGTTAGAAGAAATATTGTGAAGAAATTCTTGACTATGAGGGTTGGCAGGCCCTGGCACAGGGTGCCCAGAGCAACTGTGGCTGCCCCTGGATCTCTGGAAGTGCCAAGGCCAGGTTGGACAGGGCTTGGAGTGCCCTGGGACAGTGGGAGGTGTTCCTGTTCATCACAGGGGATTGGAACAAGATGGTTTTTAAGGTCGCTTCCAAGACAAACCATTCCATGATTCTATAATTCTGTAGGTTAGCAAATCCTAACGAGGCTTCAGGACACGCTCTGGGTGTGGGGCTGAGTGTGGGGTGTGGCAGGGCTGGCAGTATGGAAAGGGGTGCAGTGAACGCAGGCTGAGCATCTCCCGGGAGGAGGATCTGTAACTGCTGGGGACAGAGAGCACTAAACACAGGCAAATTCACACTTTTCTTAAAGGCTGGGGTCAAGTTTTTGTGGGAGTAGTGGCTGATAATAACTGCCGGAAGACCTTGACTCAGCAGCTAACCTCCCACCCCCACAAAGGCTCCTCTTTTGGGAAGAAAGGAGCTTGTTTACATCCAGGCAGCAATTTTGCCTCTGCTACTTCCCCTCTGGTGTTCATGAGTTCTGGAGGGTGGATTTTGCAGCGTAGGTTGTGGACCAGATGGGGTTGCTTTGAAGGAGAACTGGGTTTAGGACTGGTTTGGGGCAGGTGTGGCAATGGTGGGGAGCCTCACCTGGGTGATGTGCAGAGCTAGGATGAGAGAAGGAGAGAGAAGCACTAGGAGCAGATGACTTCCTTCTGTTGTACTGGGAAGAAGTGCACCACAGCACCAAGGGGCTGGGAAAGGGCTCATGCAGTGCTAGGAGCTGGGCTTGGTGAAAGACCAGGGAAAAATAGGTGATGGCTTTGGAGAGCCTGGAGAGAGGACCTGGGAAACACACCAAAGCCTGGCTTGTACAGGGACATGCTGGTTTTATTTTGTCACAGCGAGCTGGTGAGGTATCAGCTGTGTTGATGGCAGATCTGGTGTCCTGTGGGATGTCCAGCCTCAGTCCACATCACGTGTAATGGGGCTGGCTACAGAGCCGCGTTCCCCAGCTGGCACCAACACTGCAACCTCACTCTCCCTCTGGCCCCGTGGTGGGGCTTGGGTTGGGGAGGATGAAGAGGGGTCGGGGAGGACAAAGAGGGGGTGAAACAACGCGTCAAGGAGCAGAATGAGCTGGTGACTGTGGGTTTTACCTACAGAGGGGGCTCCTGCACTGCCCAAGGCCATGTGGGCTGGGAAGGCAGGAGAAGGGATGCAGCGGCTGCCAGCTGACCTTTCTCAAACAGTTCATGGGTTTCCAGAGCAGCCGAGGTGTCAGCGGTGTAGAGCAGTCACAGCTTCCCAGTCGCTGGAGGAGGAAGGCAGGGGGCACTCGAAAGGGGAGGAAAAGGCTCCGTCCTGGAAGGGTGGAAACCTCCCAACCCATTAACTGTTTCTCCACGGGGAGCTGTGAAAAGCAAACAACGAGCTGCTTTTCCCCTGCACCAGCTCACCCACTCCCATCCTTTCTGCCCTCCTCTCTCCTGCCCCTGCCTTGCTTTCCCTTCCTTTTGTAGAGGCAGGGCCTGGGATGGTGAAGATTTGGTTGGAGAATCAGCTCAAGCCCAGCAGCCCTGCCCAGAGCAGCGTGCTGGGAAGCAAATTCTGCCTTGGCACCCAGAGCCCCACATCCCCGGCGTTGTGTCCGTGTGCAGAGCCCTCTGCTTTGATGAACTCTCTGCAATCAGACTTAATTAATAGGCAGGGACCCACAGAGTAACCTCTCCCAGCCCTTTCTAAGCAGCATGTAGCGGGGTGCTCTGTGCTGTCAGATCTGGCTGAAAGCACATTTGTCTCAAGCCAGGGAAGGGGCCGAGTTGTTCCATGGCAGCCTAAAACTGAGACACTTTTCCTCACAGATGACAAAGCTCGGGAGTAAATTAGCAGGCAGAGTCTGTGAAAGGAAATGTTTCCTTAAACGTTTCCATAAAAGCTAATTGGCCTGTGAGAGCAGCATACCTGTGGGCCGCTGCCTCCCGGGGTTCAGGGCCTGGGGAATCTATTCCTGGCTTGACTAATAATTTTCAGTGTGACTTTGAGCAGGTCATTTCAGTTCTTTGTGCCTTGGTTTCCCTCTCTCTGAAATGAGGAGAATACTCCCTTCCAGAGCACTGATAAGTTTTAAGTACTAAAATTTTATTGCTCCGTTGAAGATCCTTGGCAAAGGGATATTATACAGATAGAAGGTTAATGATGATGATAGGGAGAGAATAAAAGAAGAAATTGCTGTTTTATTTTTATTTTGTTCTTTAAATGATGTTTAATAGCCAGTTTTCGATTGAAGAATAAAACCCAGTCCCCTGTGACCACCAAATTATCTTGCAAATGCTGTTTTTTGCATGCTCTTAAAGCTTGCAGAGAGAATGAGGAGCCATACCCCTTCTCTTTGTAGGAGCAATCAGCGAGATTGTCTTTTCCCAATTAGGGAGCTTGTCTGGATTCCTGGATAATTGAGGGAGCTTCCCAAGAGTCCTCCACACAGTGTCGGGTCTGTTAGGGGCTGGTGGTTCCTGCAGGGACCAAGCTGGGTGTGTGGTGGGGCAGCTCCTTGCCTGTGGCCTGAGCAGCTGGAGGCACCTGCCTGGGGTTGTTGAGTAGTTCAGGAAGGCCGGGCAAACAGGGCTTTACCTCTGCCAGAGGGAATCAGAGGCTGAATGAGCCCTTACCCCCACGAATTCACGCCACACCTCTCCAGAAGAGTTTCTGGGCAAGCACATCCCACACTGTGATGACCCACAGAGCCAAGGCACCCGCTGCAGAGCCTGTGAGTGTTTGCAGCCATGCTGAGGAATCCCTGCAGGGTGGGGTCCCTTCACCGACCCCACAGCCCTGCCCACGGTGCCCTGCGTGGCAGCACCTCTGGCCTCCCGTTTGTCATCCTCACCACAGCCACCGTAGGCTGTAAATGTCAACCACAGCAGAACCCGCGTGGTCTGCAGCCGGGCCTTTGCTTATTTATTCCTTTTCTTGTTTGTTTCTTTCACAAACATCAGCTATGTCAAGAATGGCATGTTCGGCACCCCAGACTGTTACAAAACTTAAGGTCAAATTCATGGTATAATTGTGGCTGGGGAAAAGGACAATACAGATGTGCTGGTCCCTGATGGGTGAAGCGTGGGGGCTGGAGGATGCTGTCCCCTATTTTTCCCCTGGTTATGGATGAGGTTTTCCTGTCCTGTCCAGCCACAGGGTGGAAGCTGCATCTGTGAAGATGTGCTCGTGGTGCCTGTGCTGACCTTTTCCTGCTGAGTTCCATTCTGGAGAAATACCAGTGAGATGGAGTTTGTTAGGGAAGGTTATAGCTGTTGTTTGGCCAGCTGTTCTACTGGGCGAAGAAAATGGGGAAAAAAGGACCAAGTTCTGGACACACAGCACTCTGGTAGTCAGCAGTAATCCCAAGCACCATGGCCCCACCCTCCTCATGCGTTTGGGAGGTGTGAGACCTCTGCCCACTTCTCCTGCCTCCTCACTCATGATCAGACCCCTCTGGCTGCCCACACAACCTGGTGCTGTCTCCCCATGGAGGCTCTCACTGTCACAGCTCTGGTGCCTGTTCACCATCTGCCCATGCCAGGAGCTGAGGAATTGAGGATGGGAGAGCCTGGGGCTTTGTACTAGCTCTCTTCTGGGGGAAGGGTCCAACGGGTCCCACCCCAGAGCCTGTATTAGGATCATGGAATAGTTTGAGTTGTAGGGGACCTTCACAGACCATGTAGCCCAATTCCCCTAAAGTGAGCAGGAGCGTCAACTCGACCAGGCTGATCAGAGCTCCAGCACTCAACCCTATAATGTTATCCCATCCCTTTTCCTCTTGGATATTGACCTATTTAATATCCCTGAGTTTCTTCTCAACACTTCCAAATTAATCACCTCCACAACAGGCTCCTCAACAAGGATCCTCTCACTGTCCCTATCTCCTCTTCATGTTCTCTCAAAGCTTTCTCCCAAAGCTTCCACATGTACACAAAGTCATTTTTCTCTTCATCCTTGTGTCCTTCTCCCTCATTCCTCCATCTCTCTCTGGATTCTCTGGGCTGTGACTGGGAGGGGTTTAGCTCAGGTGCAGGGTCTGTGCTGGGGAAAAAGGCCATGTTCCCCTTAGCCCTCCCACCTCAATAAATACCATTGTGGTAAATTTGTTGAAGACATGGGTTGATTTGGGTTTGGGTTTTTTGTGGGGTTTTTTTGCCATCTGTATCTGAACTGTGATAGTGACAGTATTTCACAGACTATTTCAGCTTGGAAGGGACCCCTAAGGATCACTGAGTCCAACTCTCTGAGGCAGGAGTTGTCTGCTCATATGTATGCATTTAAAACCTCTCCCAACAGGACCCTGGTCTCTCTTGCGACCTGCAGGATGAAACAATCGATACCCTTGCCCAGGAAGAGGTCACACTGCATCAGTAAAACTCCTCTTGGTAAAGAACAGGAGCTCGGTCTGTCTCTGTTTAAGAGCCAGGCTGCAGTTTGTTGCCGGAGGAGCTGTTTGGGTGCTTGGTTTGTGTGATGGATGATGGGGAAAGGCTGGAGGGAAGATCCCACAAATTGTGGGTTTGCCTTCTGCCCCCCTGCAGCCTCCCTGCCCTGCTCTGGGTGCTGGTGCTTATTCATACCAGTGATAAACCCAGCCTTTTTTTGACCTTAAGTGATGTTTTAAGATTTCTTTTATTTGTGGACCTTGCCTTGGCCTTCTGTCACTATTTGTCTCTCCAAAAAAAGGATTCTGCTCTTTCAATTTCTGTCCAAATTGGAGGGGGGATATTACCAATGGGGGTCAGTAAATAGCTCATCTCACTTCATAACACTTAGCATTTAGACAGTGCTTTCCACTGCCAGAGCCCTCTGCAAACTCCCAGTAATCCTCCCTGCACCCCTCCAGTTAGGTAAGTATAACTAATCCCAAACAAATAGCTTCAGTGTGGAACTAATGTAGAGAATGCATGAGAGTAATTTAAGGTTTAAAAGAAAACTAGTGGGTAATCTCACAGCAAAATTAGGAAAAAAGGGCAGAGAGAAGGAAAAAAAAAAAAAAAAAGCCTGAGTTATTGAATGTGAAAGTTAAATCAGACTGGAATATGTTGTTAATTTGCATTTCAAGTAGCCATGAGAGGTTGTAGATATTACAACTACTTAGTGTAGGCTGTTTGGAAGTATGAAATACATCAAAGATTCAGTAGTATGTAAAATAATAAAATGTAAAATGCCCCCAGGTTTAGCCTTTTGGTGCCTCTTGGATCTTATCAGGTTTTTCATATATATATATATATAGATATATACACACATATATATTAATGCTGCAAGCATTACTGAATTCCATATTTTCTATGTGTTTATATTCAGTAAACTGTAGACTTCAGATTCCAGAAAGTGCTCAAGACCAGGCTGGATGTGACTGAGTAACCTGCTCTGGTGGAAGGTGTCCCTGCCCATGGCAGGGTTTGAACAAGATGATCTCTAAAGTCTCTTCTATTCCATGATTCTATTTACTTACTGGAATCTAAATTTCCTCCTCTTCCTGCCTCTCATCTCTAATGACTGGGAGCTCCAGAAGCTTGCACAAGTAATTTCATCAAAGTCTTGGGATTTGTGTTCATTGCTTCACATTTTCCCAGGTTCAAGTGAACAGTTGCATTTGGCACCAACAGAATTGATCAATGCATGTTCCATTTGGGATAAATTTCTGAAAGAACTCAAAACCAGACTTCCTTTGGAAACTGAGTACCTGATCTTGGTTCTCCATAATGACCTGCCTTCTTGTGCTTGCTGCCCTACATGCAGGAAATCCCATCTGAAGGGCTTGTGAGGAATCGTGGAATCATGGAATGCTTTGGGTTGGAAGAGGCCTCAGAGATCACATTTTCCAAGCCCCAGCCATGAGCAGAGACACCTTCCACTAGACCAGGTTGCTCAGAGTCCCAGCTGCAGTTAGAGGCTGAGATTTCCAGGCTGATGGCTCAACAGGCCACGTCCCATCTGCTTTCCAGTGTCAGCCCTGATGCTCGACCGGACCCAGAGCTCCAGACCAAATCTCCTGTGAAAATACTTTTGCTTTTACAATTATTTGCCCACCAGGAAATCTCCTGGCAGACTCAGGAAGATGGAGCCAGCAGTTTCCCTTTGTGCATTCTCTGAATGGGTCTTGTAATGGACTTTAAAAGATCATCTCCATGTAACGGCACCTTTCTGGATTTCTTGTACCCAGGTCCTGTGCTGTGTCAGGTGTCACACAATCCATCAGGGCTTTGCAGAGACATTTAGCTGCAGATGCTGTTGCAGGTGCAAAAACATCTGCTAGTGCAGATGCAAACCCAAGGAGCCCTTAAGGAGATCTAGAAGATCATAAGGACTTTTTGCAGCCTGTTTTTGGTCCCAAGCATTGCCCTTATCCAGGTCCCTGCCACAGTGAGCACTCACAGCCCTGGTGTGTGCCAAAGACACAAGTGTCCTTCCTGAGGTGGGGGGGTTAGATTAGGTCTTTAGAAAAAATCTTCCCTGGGAGGGTATGGAGGCCCTGGCACAGATTTCCCAGAGAAGCTGTGGCTGCTCCATCCCTGGAAGTGTCCAAGGCCAGGTTGGACAGGGCTTGGAGCAACCTGGGATGGTGAAAGGTGTCCCAAGAAGGAGGTGGGAACAAGATGGACTTTAAAGTCCCTTCTAACCCAAACCATTCTGATTCTTTGATATGATGCTGATCTGTGATCCTGGTTAAATGCTGGTGAGGTCCTGCAGGGCAGGACCAAGGTGTGCTGGGAGAGTCCTGGCATGGGAGAGGGCACCAGGAGGGTGTGGTGGGGCTGGGAGTCCCAACTGGGGCATCCCAGAAATGGAGACTAAAGGTGAGACAAACTGTGATCCGCCCCAGGCTAAGGTATGAGAGCAGAACTGCAGTGGATGCTCTTCAGGGGCTTTTAGCACTTACACTCACCTAAATCCAAAATCCACTGCCCCAGGTACGTCCAAACATTGACATATTTACCCCAGACTTCTCTTCCCCTTCACACCCAGCCACATGTTTTGAAAGGAGAGTAAAGAACCATGCCTGAAGAGGACTAAGCATGACCATTTATTGCAGAGGTCAGGTTCAGGAGAGGCAGGAGAGACCCCACCCCTCCCTCATGTCCCTCACCCTCCCCTCTGCCCGCTGTACCCCTCTGCTGAGAACTTCTCAAGAAAAAAGAAAAATAAAGGTTTGGCCAGGTCTATTCACAGTGTAAAATTGAATTAGTGGAGGTATGTGAGGAACATGGCTCGATTTCAATGGGGATGAGGAGATTTTTATCAGCCCCCCCCCCCCCCAGGATTATCCTGTAGAGCACAAAGCTGCTTTTGGTGCTGGCAGGTGGGCATCCCCCCTGTGAGTCTCCTTGGGGTAAGATCAGGGTGATGTCTGAGTCAGGCTGGCCTTGCCGGGCTGGGGTCTTGCCAGGGTGAGGAACTGAAAGGGGAGAACAGAGCTCAGGGGAAGCTGGGATGAATGTCTGCAAAGATGGAGGCTTGAGACCAGGTGACCAAAAGAAGCTGGGAATCCCCAGTTGTTTTCTGCCCCCTCTCATTTGACAAGGTTGAGCACCTCTTGGTGCTCTGTGGGGTTTGAGAAAGTCCTGAGCTATGGCCAGGGCAGGAGGGACTGTGCCAGGTGCAGGCAGTTGAGGAGATTGCATCCTAATCCCAAAAACAGCAGGACTGCTTTCCCTATCCATTGCTGCTGAGCTCCACCCCCTCGTGGGTTCAGTGTCAGCTGAGAAAATGTCCTGGACCCAACCTGTAGAGGTTCCAGCCCTGCTGCACAGGATTTGTCATCTGACTGTCCCAGAAAGGTCCCTGCAACCCATTCTGGCCCTGTCCAGCCCAGCACACACCCATCAAACCTCAGGGAGGAGCTGAGGCTTCCACCTGAGCATGGGTGGCAGTGCCACAGGACAGACGTGAGGGTATGAGTGGCAGGGGAGCCATGGGAAAGCAATCCCAGATTTCTGGGCTGGTGGGCTCCACGTTCACTGCCCTGGACAGTGAAGCGCAAAGAGGAAAGAAAAGGGAGAGGCAAGAGCCCTGTCTGCACGCCCACCCCAGCGCAGGCCAGCCAAGCCTGGGGCCAGCCAGCCAGAGTGAGCAGCCTCTGTGCTTCCTCCCTCCCCACCCTGCAGGGATGTGGCTGGGTGGAGATCTGGCCAATGCTCCTGTCCTCTCTCTCACCAGCACAGCTGAACTGGGGCAACTGGTGTCCAGCCCCGGCCTGGTTCCATCAGTGGCAGCGGGGAGGAGAGATGTACATCCCTACAGTGCAATGGGGACCAAGGAAAACTCCTCGAGTGGGATGGGAGAGCGTGTGGGATGGGAGAGCATGTGGGATGGGGTGTTGTGGCTCTAGGGTGTGCAGAGCAGGGTTTACAGCAGAGTCCC
Organism: Bombycilla garrulus; assembly: GCA_013400315.1. Classification (NCBI taxonomy): domain Eukaryota; kingdom Metazoa; phylum Chordata; class Aves; order Passeriformes; family Bombycillidae; genus Bombycilla; species Bombycilla garrulus. Next base: position 69,818 of record VXBU01001034.1, read on the forward strand.
ACTGTGGCAGGTGGGAAGTTGTCTCCTCACTCCATGGACAGCATGGGAAAAGGTGCAGGGCCAAGGGAAGGGGTTGCTCAGGGCACAAGGGCACCCAGAAAGAGGAGAGGGAAACCATGCAAAATCCCCTCATCTTTATAATTTGGAAAAGGCTTTTTCATTTTGCTGTGACCCTTCACCGTCTTAAATATATTATTTTTCAGAGACTTGGGCACAATCTCTATGGCTGGGACAGTTTCTGACTCAGCATGGCCCCTTAGGGCCTCATTCACACCTCCATCCTCCCCCAAAATGACAAACAAGGGCTCTGATGCTTTATTTTTCCAATGAGGAGCTGCTGATAACCCTACACTTCTCCTGTACAGAACCTGTGTGCAAGGATCATGCAAACCCTGACATGCAAGCATTCTCCAAAATGGATGAGAAGTCTGCAAGGGGCATTTGGGGAGCTGCTGAAGGACTTCACCCATGGAGCTGCTTCAGCAAATGGGGTTGTAGTAATTCAGTTTGTCCCTGCACGTTGGGGTGACGCAGAGCAGCTTTTCACCCCGCCTGATTTCTGTCACTGTGGCTGTGACAGCATCAGGGGCAGGAACAAAACCCATCCCTGCCTTTTGGCTGCTCCCTCTCCCCATCTAAGGCATCTGTCCCTGTATCTCGCAGCCTCACAGGGCTCCTTTCTGATGCCAACACACTGGCTCAGGTGGTGAAACATTCAATTCCCAGACTAACAAAGGGTTAAAAACAACCCTGTCTGTGGGCACAGTGCTGCTGTCCCAGGGGCCCCTGGGTGCTGAGCCAGCCAGGATGGGGAGCATGGGGCTGCCCAGCTGCTGTGCCAGCACAAGCCCTTGGCATTTGCCACCACATACCTTCCTTCATCCCCAGGAAGCAGAGCACACGACCCTTTTGGTTGTTTGGTTTCATCCTGTAACCAGTCTGTTTACTGTTCTGAAAAGGTTAAATTGGTCAGGGAAAAAAAAAAATAAATAAAAAGGATAGACTTTTTTTTTTTCTTCCCCTTTCTAATGAGAGTCTGGGGACCTTTTCCCTGCTGACGTCAGAGTCATATCCAATAGCCTTTGCAGTGAGGCCTGATTTGCAAAGGACACCCTGGGGAAAAGCAAAAATCTTGGTGAAACCTTTAAAAAGCAAAAGCACCCTTTGAGACAATTTTCTGCTTCTTTTATGTCCTGATTTCACCTTCTAATTACTAATTCCTTATTCCTTCTTTTTCCCCCCACCAAGCTGAGGGAATGTTGGAGGGGAGGGCGTTTGCAGCCCCCTGTGCATGCACACACTCCCCGTCTCTCCCTGTGCTTGGCTCTCCCCCCCAGTTGCCATGCAAGGAGAAGCCAAGCCCCAGCAGCTGGGCTGCTCCATCCTGCCTTGGCCGGGAAGCCGAGGGGGCCCCGTCTGGGTCGCTCTGCATTCAGGCAGCCCCGGCTCTGCCATTCACCGTGTGCTGCTTGCCTTTTCCCTGCCTTCCTGCCTTCCTTTTCCCTGCCTTACCTTTCCCTGTCCTGCCTTGCCTTTCCCTGTCCTGTCCTGTCTTTCCCTGTCCTGGCATCACAAGGGATGTGTGGCAGCATCTCTTCCTTTCCTCCCTCCCTCCCTCCCTCCCTCCCAGGATACTCGTCACCTCCTTTCCACTCCTGCCAGATGTGTGGTCTGCTCTGGCAGACNCCAGGCTTTCCAATCAAGGCTGGCACCTCTGGCATTGTGTCCAGGCCATGCCCTACAGATGTGCCCTCTCCACAGCAGTGCCCTGTCCCCACAGCAGGACCAGCGAGGGTGTCAGTGCTGGGACATCATTTCAGCTCATTTCAGCGATATCCTGTGTGGACAGTGAGGCTGTGGGAGATGCCTACACTGATGCAGGGACAGCGGGAGCTCCTGGCCAGAGGTGACATTTCTGAGATGCTGCTGTGGTCACTATTGCTCCCTCATAGGCACAGCCCACGGGTGGCTGTGGTTGTGGTCAGCAATTTGACTCAGTGCTCTTAATTACACCCAGCACAAATGGTGATTTCTGGTCCCACGTGCTCAGGATGCCCAGGGCTGAGGGGGCTCCTTTGCACAGCTGAGTCATTCAATACCCTTTGGGCAGAGTTCTGCATTTACATTTAAATATTTTACATTTACCATGCCTTTTCTGCCCAGGGATAGAGGATCCCTGCTGCAGAGAGATGGCCTTGGAGTGCTCCTCTGCCCTCCTGCCTCACTGCAGCAGCCTGGGATGTGCAGGCACACCCTGGCCCCCCAGATGTGCCTCTTTGATGGCTTTCTGGATAACTTGTTTGCTGGTTTTGAGGAGGTTCAGGGGAAGATGTGTCTCATACTCATTAAATCTGGCCTTGGTGAGGTTTGGTGGGCTCAGAGGTTTCTTGTTCACAGAACACAGTGATGATGGCCACAGGGTGAGGGCATTTGTTACTCTCCTGTGTCCTGAGCATGAAGTGGATCATGGATCCACTGATCCATGGATCACTGCTGGTTGGTTGGAGCGGGTACAATTTGGGTGGGTATGAAGGCCCCACCTGCCATCAGCAGTGGGTGCTTCCTCATAGGATGGGTGCCAGCAAAAACCCAGCAGCACAAACTCAGTAAAATTTAGCTTTGGGTCCAAACTTCATGTCCATTCTCTTCCTAAGGAGCCAAATCCTTTCCCAGTTGAATACATCCAAACTTTGATTGAGCTCAGCTCCTGGTTTGGCTCTTAAGCCAAGCTCTGCAGATTCAATCTCTCCTTTCTCCTGCTTTCCTCTGGACATATTTCAACACTAAGGAGGAGATCTGGGTCCAATAGCCATGTTGTCTTCATCCTCCCCAAAGCTTTTCCTGTCTGGCAGCAGTGGAACCACTTGGATTTTGTGTGCTGAGCCTGGTACAACTCCTTTACAGAATCACAGAGCGGGTCACATTGGAAGAGACCACATTGGATCATCTGGTCCCACCCCCCTGCTCACACACAGCTTCCCAGATCATGTGGCACAGGGTTGTGTCCAAATGGTTCTGGAAAATCTCCAGTGAGGGAGACTCCACAGCCTCAACCTTGGCTCTGCTCTGGTGTGCAGGGTCTGGGCACACCATGGGCACTGGCACTGCTGTATGGGACACTTGCACCTCACTGATGCAATTAGCAGGACTTGCTATGAACATCCCTAATTAACATTTTACTGCTTCCTGCGTGCAGGCTGTGGCCATGCACTCGACTGGCTGCAAACATCCTTGGTTGGACAGACCTGCTTGTTCCTCTGCTGAGTGCCCCCAGTGAGGAAATCCTGCTTACAAAAGGGGTTTCCTGGAAAATAAGTCTCTGTGTGCCCTGCTACCAGGACTGTCTGTGTATGGGGGCTCTGAATGCGGTGCTCTGGTGATATCCAGGACTGTACTGCAGACACTTCTGCAATAAAGCAGGTAACTATGGGGGTGGCAAGAGGCTTCACAAGAGCAGAGGACAGGGCTTCATTATGATGGAGAGAAGCTCAGCATCTCACGTGTCTACTTTAGGGCAAGATTGATGTCATCGTGTTTGTGTCAGAACATTACTCTTTGGGGTGAATTAAACAAGTGGGGAGCAGCATCTGCCTCCAAGAAAAACACCCTGGCTGCTGTGGTCAGGCAAGAGGCTGGAGGGGATGATGTGGTGGTGTGACACAGGTGGTGAGGAGGCCTTGGTGACAGCTCATCCAACCCCACTGCCCTCTCATTGAGTTGCTCCTTGCTGTGAAGCTGCTGCCCAGCCAAGTTTGTCTTGAACAGCCACAACACTTTGGGAGGGTTGGGAGCACCTCCTCCCTGTTTTCCCTCGTCTCTCTTGTCTTCTTCCTCCCCCGCTGCCCCACCATCCCTTTCTGCCGCTGCTTCTCGCTCTGTTACCTTCAGCAAAGCCCGCTGCTCCTGCCCCAGCCGGCGCAAAAGCAGCTCCAGCCCCGTGGCCAAGTGCAGGCTTAGAGGCAGAGCACAGACACAGCTCCATTAAGCCAGGCTGAGCCTTACGGGAATCGTTCCTGGCCAGGGCTTGAAAAACAAATATAGCACGTTGGTTTGCTTTGGCTGCGCCAGGAGGGTCACGCAGGGACGCAGGTTTTCTGTTCGGATGGGAGGCAAGGTCCAAAGAGCAGCGTAATAGGCTGGAGAGCCGTGGAAATGGGATGTCATTATTTACATGTCAGGGACGGAGCCAAGCAGAGGCGGAGGATGTGCTCGGAGGGATGGCCGCGTCCGTGCTCGTGCTCCACACGTGCGGGGAGTCCTGGAGGCTGGAGGGATCTCAGCCACGTGCTCAGCCAGAGCAGGTCCTGGAGGGCAGGGCTGGGTGGCAGCCAGACCTTGTCCTGGCAGGGGAAGGCAGTGTCCCATCCATTGGCATTCGCTCTGCACCTCTACACCCACCTGGGTGTCTCAAAGCGCAACAGCCACGTTCCAAGGCAAAGCACACAAAGGTTTCCTGGGTTTTAGCAGAGGTTTGTCCACCATGAACGTGTCCCAGGTGCTTCTCCTGCCCTAGGTCCAGCAAGGGCACACGTGGAGGTGTTGGCAGAGATGGTTCAGTCCTGGAGGCTTTCTCTGAGCACAGGATTTACTCTGCCCCTGGCCACACAACCTGGGCAATGCGACTTTTCTCCCAGTTTTGTTACATCTGAACTGTTTAAATTGCCAGTTCTTTGGGGTAGGAATTATTCATCCATAAAGCATCCAGCATGTGTTGGTTATTATTTGGATATGTTATTATGAGTCAAATAGGCAGCAATAATTTATGCTGGAGCTGGAGCTGACCTTTGTACACCAGGGAAACCAACCTGAAGAGGGAAAACAGTGACGACATCCACTGTGTTTACTGACATTTTGGCTTTTTACTGGCATGTTTTCAAGCACCAAAAAAAAGTCAGTAAGTGAATTCACCATAAGTACACTTAGATGTAGTGTATAAACATGATGTATAAGCATGGGCTTTAGTTCTGTATCACTTTTTTGTGTGTGAATACATATTTATATATGCATAAAAATGCAGGCATCAGGTTTGCAATATTAATATCTAAATGATTTTCTGTTTGCATGTTTTCTATTTATGACCAAAATATGACTTCTTTTTCTTTCATAGCCCTGCATTTAACTGAAAAACAAAAAAAACCCCATAAATCTAGATTTATATATAAAACATTCTCATGTCAGCTTAGAGAAGAGGGGAAAAAAATACCTTAAAGTTAATTTACCATTTTTATTGCTTGTGTTTGGGGTGAGGAAAGGAGGAATATGGACTGGTACCAACCTCAGCCTTTGATTTCCTTTCTTTTCTTTACACCTCCTGGGGGTGATTTCAGAGGTGGGCACGGACGTGCCTGTGGGCATGCACACATGCACAGCCCATCTCTCTCCTCTCTTCCCTGCTCACATCCAGCCCAGCCCATGTTCAGCTGTTCACTCATCACCTTATAAATAGCTTTTCCTCCATGCACTTGGCCAAGTGCATAATGCACTGAGTGATACCCAGAGCTCCTTGGATTCTGCTTGCAGGTTTGCTGCTGAGCCTTTTTTGGGGGGTTTAAGCTGTTGCTTTGCCCCTTAGATCCTAATTCATCCTTTGGTTTGTTCTTTTGGGATCAGGAACTGTCCAGGACAGGGATCGTGTCTACATGCCCAGCACAACCAGGTATTAATTAAACCTGGGGAGGGCCTGGATGTTGAGTCTGGAAAGAGGTGTTTATGGATATATACATGTGTATATATGCACAACATGCATGTATTTAATTATGACCAAAAGGAACAGTTCCCCTTCTTGCCTTCTAAAATAACTCAAAATATTCCATTAAATAAAATCTGCCCTTTACAGCCCCTGCCTCCCATCCTTGCCCACTCGTAAAACCCACTTAGGGCTAATTTAGAGGTTTTGTTGGGCAAAAGTGAAAATATTTTTTCTCTTCCTGACCTTTAAAAAACTTAGTATTTTTAACCATTGATGATTGTCTTTCAAAAAAAGTAATTTTGAAAGCCAGAATAGCATTGTTCCATTACAAAAATGTCGTAATGGGGCAGTTTCAATGCTACCAGAGGGATTGCCTCACTTTGTTTCCCCCAACCCAAGATTTCTTTGACCTGCATGTCTGTTTCTAAACCTGTTATTTTTAATAGAAGAATTTTTTTGCTGTACAGCTGGTTTTGACTTCAAATTCCTAAGTAGTCCTTCTCATAACTGCTGCCTGGTCTCTGGGAGATCCTGGAACTCCTTGGGGATGATGCTGGAGGTGGAACACCAGTTTGGGGATTGGTTGAGTTCCCTACCAATGCTGCAGGGCAGGGGAGGCTCTCGGGCTTGGACATGGCCCCGTCCCTGCCAGGTCCCACTACCCACGAGCCCAGGAACTCAGAACTGCCCTGAGCTGAGCTGAGCTGTGCCATCCCGAGGCAGAAGTGGTTCAAACACTACTGAGAACTGCTGGCCCCCCAGGAGAGCCCCCACGCAGGAGCCTGGAGCCTTGGTTTGTTGTCATATAACTGCCCTGGGTTAGCCAAGGACGTGTCCTTCTCCTCCTGTGCCACAGCTCCCAGTTGCTTTCCCTCATATGAGGGTTTTTGTGTTTGCTCCTGTGATCTCTCCAGACAAAAGGGCTGGGGTTTCTCCAAGCCTGAGGTGTTTTTCTGTTCTTTTGCTGTAATTTTTTTTTTTATTGCTTTGCATAACTTTGCAAGGTGAGCTGCTCCAGCTGACAGGCCATGCTTTCAGAACTCTCCTCCTTCTCCTGCCCATTCCTCATGTGGACCCTTGACATCCCTCCCTGGGTGTCTGTGAGCCCAGGAGCCCCTCTTGGCTGCCCCCAGCCCCACGTTGTGAACGTGCTCGGAAATAGCTCCAGCAGCACCTTTCTTAAATCATGTGCATTACATCCAGCCTGGATGTTCGCTGGGAGGCCACTGGAATGGCTGGGAGGGATTTACCAGGTCCAAATTCACTTGACAGAAAAACAAAATTCCAGCGTAATTTTAACCAGCTGTGGTGGGAGAGTGAAAGAGAGAGAGAGAGGGAAGGGGAAGGAGAGCTGGGAGTGGGGGAGAGGAGGAAGAGAGGTGGGAGAAGGGTGCTTGGTGGTGTGAAAGGGCTGCTCTGGAGGAGCCTGCTGAGGGCTGGTGACACTGGGGACTCTGCCTGCCTTGCCCATGGTGGCCATGGGCTCTTTGCTGTGCCAGGGGGTGGCCTTGTGCAGCTGAGCCATCACAGCCCTTTTCCTGAGGGGTGATGGGCTTCCCCGTCTGGACAGAGCAGATCCACACCATGCTCATGTCATCTTCAGTACCATGGTGGAGAGTGTGCATACGGTGTTAAAAAGATTGTCTAAAAATCCAGCTGATGTTTAAAAAGAGGAAAAGAAAAGGTAAAAGACAAAAGAGAACTCCATGAGTTCAATATTTAGCTTTATTTTTATATTATTTGGTAGTTCAGGATGAGGATGGCATGTCCCCTAAATACATATGGAAAAAAATACATTTAGTTTCAGTATGATTTTATTTTTAAATTTAATTTAAATTACATAAAAATATATTTTACAGTGAAATAATGTATTTTATACATGTAAATGTCATGTGTATTTTGTAGGTGTAATTGGAACAATGCAAATTTAAATTAAATATGAGCTACTTCTCAGTCTAGCTTTATAAGAATACATGTTCATGATATCAAAAGTTTGGGAACTTACAAAGAGAGATTTGTTTCAATAACCTGAAATGTTTATAGACATTTTTATTACATTTTATTATGTTTCCTATCCCGTTTCCATTTTAGACTGTATGTACCAAGCAAGTCAAACATCTGATGGATCTGGGGACTCCTGTTTGAACCCTATTGCTATGTAATAATTTTTCCAGATCCATAAAACATAAGCACAGCCTCAGCCTTTTCTGCAAGCTGCTGCTGAAAACCTCATTGGAACCAGGAAGATCTGAGGCGTACACAAAGCTGTGCCCGTGTTGAGAATTTGCAGGATGAGGGCAATGTGTTATGATGCATAAATGTTGGTAAAAATGAGTTCTTGTAGGACATAAATTAAGGAGAATGTTCACACCATTTACAAGGGAAAGCTGCACTGTTCATGCTGGTAAAAGTACCCAACTGAATGCTGTCCTGTGGGGAGGGACATCCTATTCCATTGAGGTGAAATTCATTGGAGAGAAATGAGCTGAGCATCCTGAGATTCCTGCTGGTGATTTCCATTGATGTATAACAAGCATTCTTATTTTATTTTGTTTTACTTTTTAAAGAGGAGCAGCACAGCATCGTGTCACCATGTTTGGCTTGGGGAGGGCTCCTGTGGGCAGCAAATTTGATGGAGGCAAGAAATGGGGTGTGGTGGGGCTGGGCTGCAGCAGGGGCCAGAAGGTTTGGTGGAATCTGCTTTATCTGTGCTGCACAAGAGGCTGTTGCTGGGGCAGCTGTCCAGGATATCCTCAGCATGTCGAGGTGGCTGAGTCCTTGTTCCTCCTGTCTCACCACAGCTGTGCTCTCCTGTTTCCCCTGTGCTGTTGGGGAGGTGTGGGACAGGTCCATGTACCCGTCTCTAAGTGTGGCAGTTGTGTCTGAAAGCCCCAACAGACACTGTGTCCCATGGACTGTCCCCATGGAGGCCTAGACTGTGTGCCTGCCCTTGTCTGTCCCTCATTTCTCTGTCCTGTGCATCACACAGTTCCTGTCAGAACAAATACCCCAAGTAGGCTTCATACAATCATTTTTTACCCCGATATACATGGCTGACTTTGTTTCTATGTGCTCCTCCATGACTGAGGAAGACATGAGAGAATTTAGGGAGGTCAGCTCTGTCGTACACTGGACTGTTTTACCTACAGCAGCATCTGTTCTACTCATTCCTGTTCAGCACCCAGCAGGTCAGGAGCAGGGAGACTGAGACATGGCAGCAAATGAGTTGGGATGTGAATTTCCCACAGATTTCTGAGGTGCCCCTTTCCTCCAGCTGTCCTGGGGATGTTGACATCACCGCTTCTGGAGATGCTGCTGTCTTAAATATGATTTAATGGGAAAAAACTGAGCTTAGATGTAATATGTCTAAAAGGATCTGCCTTCCCCTGGGAGCACAGAGGTGTTGACTCTCCCTGATCACTCAGTCCTGGGCTCTCACCCACGGATAATTACATTCTTCCATGCATGGTGCAGAAGGCCAAGAGCTGCTGGAGCAGGAGGACGTGCAGGTGGGCAGTGGTCAGCTCTTTACCTCGTGCTTTGTACAGCTGCTGCTGCAGCCACTCTGGTTTTCTGTCTAGGGAGGGTCAGAGAAGGGAAAAGAAAACATTGATGTAACTGTCCCTCTTTTCCCCATTCAGTAGCAGCAGTGAAATTCATGATCCATTCCTATTGGCGCCGAGCTACCCTTGATGGCTTCTCACAGGAGCACTCAGGACTTTGGCTCAGCCCGAGGGGTGACACAAAGCAAAACACTTTGTACCTCAGGCTGCAGTGATCCCTGGACTTGGAGCCAGACTGCTGTGGTGACCACCTCCCTGGAGATGCTTAAATCAGTCAAGCAGGGACACATCATCTCTGGTCTCTCAACTTTTTCCCAGTTGCCCTCCCCCATCCCATCTCACTGCATGTTCTGCGGATACCTACCACTCCCACCCAGTAATGACTTCCACATGGGGCTGGACCTCGTGGACAAATCCCCCGTAACAATAGGAAATGTTCCTTGGTCTCTCATTGTGTCTGTCTTTGGGAAGGAGGAGAAGGCGTTGACGACAAGCCGAAGAGCTCTGATATTCCTCCCGGACAGCTGATTAATTCCATCCTCTGCATCCGCTCTGGACCATCCCGCCCCGCCCCGCGCCTTCTGCTTTTTATTGTTCTCTCCACCTGGCTCCCTCTGGCAAGGAAACCGGTGGGAGTCTGTGCCACATGGAGCTCCAAATGGAAAAGCCGAGCTGCAGGAGCCTCCTCTCCCCCCGCAGACCAGGCCCAGTGGCTCCTGCTGGAGGAGGAGAGGCTGCACCTTCCTCGCAGCCAAGTCAGAGCACTGGAACGGAGACGCAGCATTCCTCCCCGGCACGTCTGCTCCCGCCTGGGACAGACGAGACCCTGCCTTTCCTTTTCCCACTCCTTCCCCCACCATCAGGGCAGCTCCTCTCTTTGTGGATATCTGCAGGCTCACTCTCACACTCAGACCTTCTTCCTACATGTATGGGTACATCCCTCCTTAGAAATGTCCAGGATCCTGCCAGGATATGCCCACCCTTGCTGGCTGGAGAGCCCCCTTTGCTCTTTCCTTCTGCTGCTCATGTCATTTGTGCTCTCAGAGGTGACATGGCCAGTGCTGTGGTGTCTCACACATGCATGGGGATTTGCACACTCTCTGCAGTTGGGCTTCACCTCCAGGCCAGGCCATTCCCTCCCACCAGACTCCTGCTCCAGCCTCACTCCTCAGCTGTGATCCATGGAAGAGGAGGGAAAAGAGAGAGACAAGGGCATTTTGATTATGGAGTTGATTTATTAGAATCATTTTAAAACACAAAGCCATCTGTGTGCCTCTTCCCCATCCAAGATTTATAAAAGACGAAACCATCCATCTGACCCCCAGCTCTCCCTCTCTTCCTCTTCCCCCGCCTCATCCTCGCCTTCCATTCTCCTTTGCGGCTCTCTTGCCAAAACACTTGCCCATACTTAACTCTCCTCCCAGAGAGACAATACTTTGCATTCTTGCATTGGAAGCCAAAAAAAAAAAAAGACAATTCTATTCTGTCTCTGCTCTGCTGAGTTACTTTCCCAAGAGCCTGTGTTAAAAAAAAAAAAAAAAAAAAAAAAAAAAAAAAAAAAAACTGTGTTAAAAAAAAAAAAAAAAAAAAAAAAAAAAAAAAAAAAACCATAAAGGAAAAGACAAGCTGGTGCTGAAAGGTGCTGGAACATCATTTCGTGGGGGTAACTTTCCCATTCACTCCACATATCAAACAGCCACTGGCAGGCCATCCCCAGGCAGGGCATGTGGGACCACAGCCTCTCAAAGGGCTCACCTTTAGGGCGGAAAGGCACTTCTGGACTCTGTCTCCCATCCTTCCTTTGCTCCCCTTTGAGGGCCTTGGCTCAAGCCCCAGTTTTCGGGGGTTGAGGTGTGCTGACAGATTCTCCAAGTCAGAGGAGCCAGTGGCTGAAGTCCAGAGCAGGAGGAGAGCTGAGGTCTGAGTTTCCTGGACTCGCCTTGTGACAAGCAGGAAGAGGCTCAGCCCTCCTCTTCCTCACTGCTCTGCTTGATGTCAGCCCAGCCTCCCTGGGGCACTGACGTCAGAGGAGCTGTGTTGAGACCCCTCTTGTCCAGGCCCCACCATGACCCAGTCTTTTCATCTCTTGGTGCCTCCGTGTGTTCCAGATCTCCAGTGCTTTAGGCATTTCTGTGGTCACCAGAAAAACTCAACCAGTGCTGTCTGCTGGCAGTTGAGGATTTTTATGTCATCCTTCTCACAGGGTTGGAAGATTGGGAGCAGATCTAGAGCTCTGGAGCTCCTGGAGCTAAAGGGAATATTAACATGCAGTTAAAGGAAGTTTGAAATTACCTAATGCGTGTTCAGCCTTTTCTTATTTACACATCAGGGAAGCATTTTCCTCAGTTTCAGCAAATTAATTTGTAGCCAATGTCCAGCATTCAAAGTCACAGTGATGGTGGGAAAAGGTCACGGGTGATGGTGATCTCAATTCTGAACAGCACTGTTTTGACTTGGATTTTATTTGTGTGTGCTTGGGTACAAACAAAACCTTTCTGGGGTTTGTAACTATTCTTTTGAACTTCATTTTTCCATATAAATCTCATTTTTATGTTGTTAGTGATTCCCATATGAGATCTGACATTTGTTATTTGATACTGGCAGAGGAGAATGAAACCTATTAGCCGAGGCTCATGGGTTCAACAGGATCCTAGGGAATAAGAGCAGGGCTTGTGAAAAGACTGAGGATTTAGTGTCACTGTCATCTGCTCGAGCTTTTGAATCTCTTTCCTGACCCCTTTCTATCCACAGAATTGTCTGTCTTCAGTTTTCCTGTTCCAGGTGTGTATTAATTGAAGCTGATGACTTACCCACTTTGTTGGACACTAAATCACCCAAGTGCTGAGTGTCCTCCAGGACCTCTTCACAATTCCCTTCTGCCTGCTTAGAAAAAAATAGGCATAACCTCATGCATTTCTTTTGGAAAGAGCAAAAAAGGAGTTTCACTAAGAGCACAAAACTACTATGGTTTGCATGGCACATCTTTTCACCAAGGTTCCTCTCACTCCTCTTCAGGAAAGACATCTTGTAGAGGAAGGGCATTACTCAGCTGGCCTGCAGTCTGTCAGGAGTGCTATGAAGGAGCTGGAAGTCAGGGTCTCCAGGCCTGGAGCCAAATAACCCTGCTTAGACCAGCCATGCCAAGAGTCCAACCAGCAGCTTTCCCAGAGCATCCCATCTACTCTGAAACACCTGGACATGAGGGGGCTTTACAGGTGATTCCCCCACTTATAGATCCAAAAATGAGCGAGGTCACAAATCTCGTTCTAGGATCAGAGTGCAAAGATCCCTGGTTGCTCCATGAATGCAGAAGGAAGAAAGGGAATTTCCAGGCTGTATTCCTGACATTCTCAACTCATTCCCTTTGGTATCTCTTGAATGCGCCGTTCATCTCCGCGTCGCTTCAGCGCTTCTGTCTCGTGGATTAAACAGCTGCCACGTCCCACCCTCGAGGCAGCTGTGGCTCGGGGCTGCCTCAGGAGCACAGGGCTCTGTGCCCTGATGCTGATCCTGTTCTTCCAGCAGGATGCTGCCCTGCCATGGGAGCAGATCTGGCTGGAGAGATGAGGCAGGACTGTACCAGGCCATCCCCCGCTTGTCCTTCACACTTTACAGTCTGGTACAGAGATGCCTTTTCTCCTCATATTTTTCCCTTTCCTTTTTTTTTTCTTCTTTATTTTTCTCTCTTTTTTTTTTTTCTTTTTT
>VXBU01001034.1:82874-141031 GCA_013400315.1 Bombycilla garrulus
CTTCTTTTTTTTTCTCTTTTTTTTTTTTTTCTTTTTTTTTTCCCTTTCCATTGGTTGTTTGGATTAAGGGGCCTTAAAGGGGCCAGACATTTTTTGTGTTCTTTCATACCCTATAAATAACCGGCACCTCTCCAGTGCTCCAACTCCACCCTTCAGTTGCAGATTCCACTGTCTAGCTGCCACCGCTCCTCATGGCCTTTCACACTCTTCCTTTTTATTTAATATGGAAATATTAGAAAAAAAAAGCCGTTGCTGTCACCAATCCTCCAAGAGGAGGAGGGAGGAAAGGGAGAGAGAGGTGGGAGCTGGGAGGAAGGGACACAACCAGCCAAAGAGTATCCGAAGAAATATTCTTCTCCCTCCCAGGTTTATAGCAATGCCTTTCCATCCCAGAGTCATGTGTTCTGTTTTCCTTCTCCCTCATCCTGAGAGTGCTGCTGCATTATCATGTAATGTTGCTTAATGGGACGGAAGGCTGTGAGTCGCCTCCCGAACCCGCAAGCATAGCCCAAATTCCAGGCCAGCAATGTCCTGATGCCTGCGGTGTCTCATGAAAGCAGAGGACTTCCAGCCCTCTGTCTGCCCCATGAGTGGTCGCTTGGGGTTTTGTTTTTTCCCTTTTTTCCCTTTCTTCTTTTTTTTTTCTCCCCAAGGGCACGCTGCCACCCTATCTGGGCAGGGATTTTGTAACCCAGGCGTATCTGGGAGGTATGCGTGGAATCTTTCAAGTGCTTGGTCAGTGCTCTGTGGTTTCCTTTGAGCAACTGCCCACCCTGCCAGCTCCCACCAGCCCTTCCCAAGCCCCCTGACATGCAACCGGTTGCGCCACTCGTGCCAGGGTTTCACATGACAGTTGTCTCCTCTGGATTTCTCTCTGCTCCTTCCTCCCGGCATGCTTCCTGGTGCTGGTGAAAGAGCAGAGGGTAGGAGCCCTGAAGACTGAAGCTGTCTTGATGACCACAGAGCAGACACGAATAAAGAACAAGCTTGTACTTACCAAGTGTCCCAATTTAGGGAGTGAGATGTAAGGCCCAGTGGGTTCTAGGTGGCACCAAGAATTTGAGTGAGGGAAGTGGGATACTCCAGCAGATGAATTTCTGACTTCTTGCTCTGAGGTGTTATTCCATCAGTATTTTATCTCTCGTGATTTTTTATTTTCCTGAGCACCCATCTCTGGGACAGGGAACTCTTGTGAGTGCCATTTGGGGAAGGGAGAGTTGAAGCACACAGCCCTGGAGAGAAGAGTTGGCTTGAGCATTGCTCTCTGCCTGGGCTTCCCAGCCCAGCTGGTGCCCACGGGCCAGGCTGGCGAGCTCTGACCCTGTGGGTGCCAGCTCTCATGGGGCAATGCCCACGTGGCTCTGCAGATGTGCTGCTGGGTTATGCTCTCTGTGATTTTGGTCTCTCAAAGTGGGTGGCACGTGGGCCTGGGGGATGGCATCTGATGGTCCTCCAGGCAGGGACACCTTCCACTATCCCAGGGTGCTCCAAGCCCCATCCAGTCTGACCTTGGACACTTTCAGGGATCCAGGGGCAGCCACAGCTTCTCTAAGCAACCTGTCAGGACCTCCCCACCCTCACAAAGAAGAATTTCTTCCCAATATCCCATCTAATCCTGTCCTCTGGCAGTTCAAAGCCATTCCCCTTGTCTTGTCACTCCAAGCCTTTGTCACAAGTCCCTTTCCAGCTCTCCTGGAGGCCTTCAGGCACCAAAAGGCCAAATCCAGGTACAAATGCCACATCTATACTTTGAACAGTGTAGCTTCATAACAAAAGGTGTAAGTTGGTTTTAGTTTTTCACCTTTTTTTTCCTTAAATCATGAAGAAAATTGTATTTTCTCCCAGCTGCCTAGCTGGAATTGGCTGGACTTCTTTTAATCTGAAACTTTCCAAAAAATAATTCAGCCAGAGGCAGATACCCAGTGTGGAAAATTTCAACCCAAACAGCTGAAGCTTGGCAGTGTTGTGGGAGCTGAGCACAGGGAAAGTCTTCAGGCAGTGGGCTGAGGCCACGCTACCTGCTCAGCTCAAGGGGAGTTCTCGTGGGGATCCCCATCCCAGGCAGCTGAGAATGGATCTGGCCTCGTGCAGAGGGGCAGTAAGGGATGGAAACGGCGAGATGGGGTTATAGGAGTGTGCTGGTTTGAAAGCAAAACCAGTGAGACTCCAAGTCAGAAATACAATTTAATAGGAAGAAGTAAAATACATACAAAAGAAAAACAACCACTGAGAAAGTCAGAATACAACCTGACACCCTGCTAGTTAGGGTGGTGGGAGCAGTCCAGATGAAGTGGTCTTGCTGAAGTGGCGATCCCATAGAAAGGTCTGGTAGCTCTTGCCCTCTGGAAGCCAGTGGGTAAGGGCAGCTTGTTCTGTCCCAAACCCAGATTATATCCATGTGGGAATGCTTGGCTCCTCCCCCTGGGCGGAGCTTCTCACAATGGTCTGATGTCATTCTATGAGTCATGTGGTGGGTCCTTAATGGCCCCTTAACAGGAATGGCTCCCGGAGGGAGTTATCTATGACTCATGGGGCAAGGTGTTAATGGCCCATTATCAGGAGATAGTCCGGGAAGGAAAGCACTGCCCCTCCTGGTTTCAACAGTTAATGAAGATGGAGATAGAATACAGACCTTCTGGAATATTTTACATTGTAACCTAGGATAGGGAGGCTGACCAGAAAGTAGGAATTCCATGACTGGATCCTGCTGGGTCGCCTTCACAGAGGTGCTGCCATGAAATGAGCCAGGTGGGCTGGATCACACTGGCTGCCTTCAGGGCAGGATGGCTGACAGAATGAGGACAGGAGTGAGGGGCTCTCTGCCCCTCTAACAAACTGAGGATGACACCAGGTGCTGGCTGGTGTCATTAGCCTGTCCGAGCTCACGTCCCACATGGCTGCTCACATCCTACTGGTACCCAAACGTGTCTGCTGTGCTGGAGAGAAGTTTTCAGCAAGGGAGCAGTTGTTTTATGTTCCCTCCATGGCATCAGCATCCAACAGAGCCATGATTTTGGCCAGGTACTCGAGCAGGATGAGCACTGCTGAGTACTGAGGGGTCCAGCTTCTGTGCCAGCTCCTTCCCAAAACCCTGTGAGCCCCAAGACTCTTATCACTCCAGTTTTGCTCTTGGGTTCAGAAAGGAGTCTGTGAGGTGAGGGTTGGGGGTTCTGTTGTTGTGGTGTTTTTAATGAAGCCTGCAACCTTTTTGAGAGAGTGGCTAATCATGTTCAGAGCCTGTTTGGGTTTCTCAGATGGGCAGAATGCATTGGGAATTTATTTTCCCCAGGCTGTGGGGCAGGAAGAGGGGATCTGCTGTCCTCTCTGCCTTCTCTCTCAATGCCCCTGTCTCAAAACACCCAGCCCTGAGCAGTGCTCAGCTTTTCTCTTCCCTGCTCAGCACACCCTCGTGCAGATCACACTGTCCCCATCATCTCCTTAGGAGCCACAGCTGTCCTGTCACCATCCCTGCAAGCTGTACAGGGCACAGGATTATGTGTTACCACCAGACAACGCAAGCGATGACTTTTGTTAATTAATCTGACTTTCCTCCCCTCCTTCTCTCCTATTTCAATCCCCAAAGCATGGCAGCAAGCACCAGTCGCTGTCAGATGATTTGCACAGGCAGGGTGACATCAGCTCCTTTCCTTTGGGATACTGCTTTACAGCCATGCTTTTAGGGCCTGTTTTCATCAAAAGTAGCATTTGAAAATGTTTAAGTAATAATTTGCTAAATCAGGCCCTGAGGTGCTCAGTTTAACAAATTGTTATTTATTTTTTAAAAGGAATACATGTAAAGGAAAATGGAAAATGGCCAGGTTGGAGCAGGCTGGATGTTAATTCCAGCTCAGTGTCACCACCATCTTCATGGTCATGCTTTAGTCATGTCCTCCTTTGCATAATAATTAAACTGATGGGTCAGTAAGTGTTATAAGTGCAGACTTGGATACTGTTTGTTTTTTTGCTTCTGCAGTGCTGCTTTTGCAACATTTGTTTAGTTTTCATTGGATGCATAAAATATGGAGGGAACAAAAAGCTCATGCACATTGTATTGTGTAATTAGAGGAGTAACCAGATGTTAATTAATATATGAATATCATTTTTATTTCCAATCGTCTGGCTGTGGTTTGAGCAAACCTATGTCCCCCAGTTGTTGCTACACGAGACACAGCCAGAGCAAAATAAGAGCTCGAGTTCAGCTGCTGTGTTCCCAGAGCACAAAGCATTACCCCAGCTGAAAGAGGAGACGCTTGGGGATGTGCTGTCCCCAGACATGACACAGCAGTGTGACATTCTGCTGCTACCCAGTGGAGGGCAACAGGGGACACGCTCCCAGCTGTCTCCTCCAGCCAGTTTGGGCGCCCAGGGGTGCCCTGGACTTCCCTCCTGGACACCTCAGTGGGATGTCAGCTCCTGAAGAGTGGTGCTTTAAACACCAGCTGTGTGGCTCATGGATGAGTCCCCAGAACTTTCCAGAATTCAGCCTTGAGCAGCCATGCCCCTGTCTCCACTTTTGCTCCTGCTTTGGAGAGGTTGGACTGGAGACTGTGTGATTTTCTGGTGAGGCAGGTGGTGGGCCACCACTGTCAGCCTTTTGCTGTCAAAGGATTTGATTCTTTCTATTTGACCTGGAAGATCTTTTAAAGAGATCCAAGATCTTCCTTTCCTTTTCTCGAACTTCCTTTCCTTTTCTCCAGTTCTCATGTGGTTTTTCTGAGACCAGCATCCAGGTATTCCTCCTTCTCTTCCTTTGTTTCTGTCTGGAAAAGTTCCTGCTAACAAAAGAACTACTTTATGACCATCTTTAACCTAATTTTCATTTTTAAATATTAAAATTAATTCCATTTCATTGCTATAGCCCTCAAGTTATTTTAATTTCTTTTGACTGATCCTCTAGTGCCCTAATAATGCATCACTTCATCGGTGCTAAAACCACTGCTGCATTTCCAGTGAGAAATAAGATTGATTACAAGGCTGATAATTGAGGAGCTCTGGTAGTGATAACTCAGTTCCCATCACTCTCTTCTCAGCATTGCCTGTTTCCATCTGTCCATGCTCAGTCCCTTACCTGCTGTATAATTCTGCTAATTCCCATCTTTTGAAGCTTACCTAATAATTACGTGTGTCGCATCACAGTGCCTCTGGATACCCAGATAAATTAGATTGTACCGCAGTTCTGTGTCTAGGGAATGAACTGAAGAAATGCATCAGGCTCATCTTACACAATTTACTAAACCTGGGGTTGCAGTTTATTCTCCTTGTCTTCATCTCATTAAAGGAAGGAAAAAAAAAAAGAGGGCTCTTTTTGATATAAATTTCTCTCTCAAAGCTACAGCTGTGCCTTGAATATCAGCAAGGAAGGCTGGGCTATCCAGCCTCTTTGCCCATCACGTGTCCATGGAAGCATTGACCTTCTCCAGGCACCTCATCTCCTGCTAAGCCAAGATGAAAGCCNGAGAATAAACTGCAGTAGAATCACCCACATTGCTGTGGTCTGTGCAGGTTTCTCTCATGTTATGTCTAAATAAATATTAATAAGAAAAATGGAATAAGAGCTCATTGACAAATTTGGCAAATATTTGCCTCTGCCTTCCCTTTCCAGCCACCTGACTCCCACAGGGAAGTTTTTCCCTTTCTCAGACCAGCACATTCAGGAAATAAACACTTGGTTTATTTTCTTGGGAGAAGGAGGAGGAGGAAAATGAAAATAGCATTATGGGGCCTGAAGTCCACCCCTCACATTTTGGGTGGCTGGAAACAACTGCTGCCTTGAGACATGGCTTTTGTCTGTGCCTTCCAGTGATAAGTTATCACAGAAGTGGCCAGGATGGCCTTGAATGGTGCCCATGAGCCCACCCTGATGGCCTGTGCATTTCCACAGCCATGGAGGAGCTGTGTGTCTAAAAAGCTCCCAGAATTAAGTGACTGAGTCTTAAGTGATCACTGCACTTGAAAAATTGAAAGAGCAGCAGTGGGCAGAAGGAATGAAGAGAAGGAAAACAAGGATGCAACTGTGCCTGCTCGGTGGCACTCAGTTCTCTGACCCAGTTGGCAAGGTTGGTCAAAGCTTGGATTTAAAGATCTTGGAAGTCTTTTCCAATCCTAATGATTCCATGATTCTATGATGCTTGCCTGGCACCTGGCCAAGGCCACAAGGCATCCCAGCTCCCTCCTCCAGCCTAGCCTTGGCTGCTCCCTCCCATGGCTTTCACTCTAGGTGCTTGCTGAGCAGAGAGTGGGCAAAAATTCTGCCTGGGATACCATGTGGTGGCATTCTCCAGTCCTCCAAGGATGGAGCAGTGCATCCCACTGTTCTCTTCACAAGACCCATTTATTACAAAGGAGGTTGCAGGAATCTCGGGTGGAAACTACTCCCCAGGCCACCTAACTCACACCTCAGCTCCCCAGGCTGTTTTCAAGGCACAGCACATGCTGGAGGGATCAGAGCTGCTGCTGGGAGGCTCCAGGAGTGGGACCAAGGCTGGTTTATCCATGTGTGTCAGTGGTTCTGTGTGTATATATGTATGTGTATAAAAAAGTGCATGTGTGTCTGTGTGTGTGTGTATTTTACTATGTTAAGCCATAAACTGTATGGGTTAGGTATGAATTAGAACCTTATAAAATGTGTTTACTCATTCTGTGTAACTCAAAGCAGGGATTAAACAGTAGGAAAAACTGACCAGGAGAATTTTCCAAGCAGAAAAAGTTTTACAGCTCTCATTGTGAAGTGCAGAAAGAAGACTTTTTTTTTTTTGTTCCCCTCNTTTTTTTTTTTTTTTTTTTTTTTTTTTTTTTTTTTTTTTTTTTTTTTGTGTGTGTGTGTGTGTTTAGTTTTTTTTTCAGGGCAAGTATTTTCTATTTGAATTTTTATGGTTATTGGATAAAAGGAGGGTGAGGGGGGCAGCTGAAGAGGAAGGAGGAATGGAGGAATAGCAGGAGAGTATTCTGGCAGGCAGAATTCACCCCAGGCACCTGAGCCCCACATTCTCCTCTCCATCTCTTGTGGCAATGTATTTTCTATGCCAGTGGAGGCCCTCCCCATGGCATGCTGTGCTCCTAAATAGGCATTTCTCATCTCCTTGAAGGCATCTTTTATAGGGAAAACAGAGTCACATAATGCTGCTGAGATTAAAGGGAATGGGTGTGGGAAAGGAACAGAGGAAGCAGAAGCAACAGGGAGATGAGGCTCTCAGTGAGTGAGCTTCTCAGAAAGGGGGAGAAGAGGGAGAGGAGCAGGAAATGGGGGTATATTGAAGTCTTACAGGCTGTTGGCTCTCCTTCTCATAAAGAACGTCTGGACAAAGCACACAGCGAATAGTCTCACCATTATCGAGTCATCCCAGGTCAGTTGAGTCATGTTTGATAAAGAGCAAGGTGTCTTGCAACATGAAACCATTTAATTTATTATTTCCTTCTCTTCTTTGATACAACTTTGGTTCTGCATCCTCTTTCTGGTCTCTTCTACCTTGCAGTTCTTTCTGCCTTGGTGAATCATCCCTGTCTGCATAACCGGTGATCCTTGCATAGTTAACGGAGCCTGACTCATTCTCCTCTACATGTTATTTCCACAGAAGGTTGGGTTTGGGTTGTTGGGGTTTGGGTTAGGTTTGTTTTTTTCCACTTCACTTTAATTTTCCAGGGGACTGGGGAAAGGGAGGGGAGAAGAGAGACCTGAGAGGCTTCATTGTTTGGGTAATTTTCCCTACTGCTAAATGTCAACATCCTATGCTTGATGCTTCAGATACGGAGTAGCAGGGCTTCTATTTCAGGCTTTGCAAGGGATGGGAGAGACTCATCTTATCTCTCTAACATGGCCCAAGTGATGTTTGGGTTCTATTTAGGGATTTGAAGAAAAGAGGGAAGTGATAACCTCACTGAGCTTGGGGTTGGGTACCTGGCCCTGGCTTCCCTCTCCAGCACAGATCCTGGAGCAGCCCTGGAATCCATTTAGCACTTGGACTAATCCTGCTCTGCTCATTCTGGAAATCTGTCTTTTGTCATCTGAGGGGTCAGATGCTGCACAGTTGCTGGCGATGACACGTCTCCAATGAGCCATCCTGGAGGGATCAGTGGTGCTGGGGGTGGGAAGTGTGCCCGGATACCTCACTTTGCCAAGGTCATTCAGGAGGCAAAGGGCCCACCACAGAGGGCCTTTGGTGAGATGGGCTCCCAGGGCACATCATCCACCAGATCTGACTACTAACATCTCCCCTTCCCTGTGGATGACAGGATTGATTTGCTGTGGTTTCTAGGATGATTTAAAATTGGGAGCAGAAGAAAATCCATGCCAACATCCTGCTGTGTGCCAATGGCAGGTGTCCTCAGTGCCTGGAGTTTGCACACTTGTAAGACAGGATTAATACTTTCAGGGATGATAATCAGCTATTAGTGGTGAGAGAGCTGGACTG
Source organism: Bombycilla garrulus (assembly GCA_013400315.1). Lineage (NCBI taxonomy): Eukaryota > Metazoa > Chordata > Aves > Passeriformes > Bombycillidae > Bombycilla > Bombycilla garrulus. The sequence goes on from VXBU01001034.1 coordinate 91,283, forward strand.
GGCCTCTGGTTGTAGCCTCAGATTTGCCTTTTCCCTGCTACATTGGAAAAGTAATTTCTCTCCAGCCCTGCTCCTTTGCCTGCAATCTGTCCCACACTGCAGCCACTGCAACACAGGTCTGTCACAATGGAGCTCGTGTCACGACTGAGGGGTGTAAATGACACTGCCTGAGGTATCAATGGCCTGTGTGGAGTCTCCACATGTCAGACACCTCACTGGCATGAGTTTGGCCCTCGAGATCACCTCAGTTTAAGAATTACAGATTGTATTCTGTCCTTGTGAGCAGAGGGTCTGTGCAGTGGGGCAGGAGATTGTGTCTTGCCCTGCAGTCTTAGTGGAAACAATGGAGGGATTGCTGAGGTGATGATGGGTGCTGAGGTAGACTCCTCACAAACAAGAGATTCCCAGCTCTTGACTCATTTCTTGAGCCTTCTAATGGATGGAAACTGTGAAGAAAAATGTTAACTCCATTATTGGAAAGTTAGTAAGTGTTTTCACTTAATTCATGAGCTGTGTTAAGAAAGCTGCTGTGTATTCCTTCAGTAATTCAGGTAATTCCTTGTCCAAGAACTCATGTCAGCTCTTGCATATGTTAGTCCTGACCAACTGGGCCTTTTCTAGCCTCTGAGCTGGGTCAGATAATTACTTATTTTTCAGTTTTATCTTGGTATCACCTTTGGCTTCTCTTGTGAAACCTGCTTGGATAAATGAAGACTTATGGGAAGAGGCAGAGCCAAATGAGAGGCTTTCTGCTCTGAGTCTGAGGTAACAACGTATCTACAAAAATATTTAGAACTCGCTGTGTTTGCACAAGTTTTAACCTCGGTTCTGCAAGCATGTACATTAGTTTATCTGGCACATGAGTGTAATGGAACAACTCACATGAGTAAAGCTAAACATGTGTAAATGTTTGCAAGATACGGGTCAATAATTCTTTGGAAATCATAGCAAACCAACCCTCTATTTTCTTACACAGCGCTGTTCTCTAGTCCGCCTCAGACAAGTGATCAAGAATATCTGTAATAATCATTATGGTGTCGTCGTTCCAAAGAGCTCACAGCCAGGACGCAGAAACTCAACAAGTGTAAATTGTTATTGTTCCATTGACTTCAAGGGAGCTACAGGAGATTTTATGAGCTGAGGATCTGCCCCCCCTCCATTCTCAAATGTCCAAAACTGCAGAGTAGGGCCAAATGAGAGGTCTGCTTCCATGCAGGTTCCTCCATAAGGACCAATTTTTTAAGTCTTGGTTGGATAGCAGCCTGCAGGTTTGGCCGCAGTTGGGTTTGCTGAGTGCCTCGGAATGTGTTGGTCCAAAGTCTTATCAATAATTCATCAGCATCTCTGCACGTGACCTCTATTTAGAATAAAAGGGGCCAAAACATTTAAATATTCAAAATATTTAAAGAAGACTTTCTTTAAATTTGTTGCTATTACAGGTCCACTGTCTAGGACCAGGCTGTGACATGTAAGAAGGGACTGGGAACAGGGTCAGCCAACAAAAACGCCCCAAAATTGCTCTTTCCCAATAAGTGCAAGGAGATATGAAGCACAGACCAGTTGATGACTTTTCACTATAGGTTTACATGAATTTGATTTGACATATTACCCAACATAATTATAGTTTTAGCAATTAATTGCACACAGGGTTTCATTCTAGGAATTGTCCCTGTCCCTTCCTGCTGGTCTAGTATTTCAATATTTGTGGCCTTTCTTTAGGAAGCTTCCCAGGTTTGTCCTCAGACATAGCTCATGGTGAAAGCTGCTCCCCTTCAAATTTACCCATCGGAATCCCAGCAGAAGATGGAACTCCTCCAGCCCTCTGGGCTGGTGGAGCTCAGGTCCTCCAGGCAGTGTTTGCACCCAAAATTTGGTAGTCATTTTCGGATAGCAGCTCATTCCCTCATGAACTACAAGAGTGCTCTGGTGCATTTAAGAAGAGTGAGATTATGATTCAGGTGTTGTTGCCATCTCTGCAGTGTGTGACACGTCAGTTTGTGCTGGAGAAGAGTGGCTCTGGGGCTGGAGCAGGGCTGCTGGCATTCCTGGTGAACGTAAGGCTCTGTGCAGTCCTTGGGTCTGCTGCAGGCTGCCAGGTGCAGGCCTTGGGAACCACCAAGGGCTCTGGACCATTGGTCCATTGTTAGAAATCTCTAATGTAAAAGAAGCTAAATATGAAAAGAAAGCGAGAATGAGGGTGGGAATGAAATCTGTGGTGATGAGAGTGAGAGCTCGCTCTGTAGTGATGGACAACATCTCCTGCCAGACAAGAAAGATCTGAGGATAGAGCTCTGCTTCGTGCCTGCACAAGTCCCAGCACAAAAGGGTTCCCACTTTGCCTTGAATTTAAGTAACTATTTTAACATGCTGCAGAGCCCAAGACAAACTCCAGGGAATAGAGACATTCACTTGAGCTCCACCGTGCTAATGTGAATACGTGGCTTTGAGATTGGAACTGGCTCATGCCTGGATGTCTCCGAGCATAGCAGAGTCAGCTCGTGTCTGGCTGGGGCTGACCCTTAGCAACCTAGTGAACCTTGAGAAATCCTGGAGGGCTCACAGCACAGAATGAAATGCTTTAATTCTCCCTCTCCTCCAGCAGCACGCTGCCTTGAGGATGTGTTTTTACATGAGTGAAAGCATTTTTCTCAGGTCTTAGATATTGATGTGAAAGACCTGGGATAAGCAGTCTGAGGAGTACAGATGAAGGAGAAGGGAGTCCTATTGATGATCGTGAAAGAAAAATACACTCATGATTAACCTTGTGCATCACAGAATATTTCAGCTCATGAAAATTAAGACCTTTTCCCTCTTTTTGACTGCCACTCTTGATGAGAACAGCTCATCTTCCAGTTCCATGTGGTGACTCTATGCAAGTTCCAGCCCTGAAGAGCACCAGTGAAGGCATTTAAGTGACTTCTGTGACAGTGGAATGCAACTTTTGCTCTTAGCTCAACTAAAGCCTTCCTCCTTAAATTTAGCCATCTAAAAATGCTGTCTTCCATCAGCAGAGGACCTGGTGATGGAAACCTAGAGGAGATGGAGGCCCAGAGGAGATGAAAGCCCAGAGGAAAGCTCTTCATCATCATTAATGTGTCTGGTAGCATACACACATAGGAAGCAAATTCCCTCAAAATTCATGACTTTAAAAAGGTGAAGCTGTTCAGTGAACTGCAATTTGTACCTTTGTACAAGTCGGGAAGTGAAACACAAGCTGTGCCTAAAGTTGCATGATAATCACTGGCTCTTCTGCCTCAGCCTGGACAACCTGTGCCCAGCCAGAGAGATTCCTGACGGATGTGTCTTTGAGGCAAGCCATGACAAAGAAATTATTTCTAAGGCTACAGAGTTTTGGGATGTGGGATTTAGGCTCCCATCTAACATGAGAGGCTGGTGTGCATGGATGCTCCCAGAATGTGGGCAGAAAATTTTTAGTAATAACTGGGCCTTTTTATTTCCTTTATAATCTGGCAATCCATGTAGGGAAGGAGGTTTTGACATCATTCCACCAGGATCAGTAGGGATGGTTTGCTTTTAATGATCTAGGCAGCGAGACAGACCATCTGCTGATGTAAATCGGAACAGCTCCGTCGCCTGAAGTTATGTTACACTAATTTAAATCAGCCCATCATTTCCAAGACAAACCAACCACCTTTCACTGCCTTCCCCCACTGAGTGCCAGATCCAAAGCACATTAAACCCAGGTACAACCTCATGGTGGAGGAACCAGCCTGCCAACCTGTGCTCCACATCCACTCATCCAAAAACCCGGTCCAAGCCTTCTGCTCACAGCCCTCCTCTGACCCTCCCCTCCCTGGAGGGAAAACCCCAGGAGAAGAGGAGGATGAGGCAAGGACCCCCAAAAGGTGACAGACTTGGAGGGCCAAGCATGCCATTTGTTTCCTCATTTCAGGAACCAAAGCCTGGCAAGGGGAAGTGGAGTAAGGTCTCTTTTTCCATCTGCTGCCCTGGCATTACTCTGGAGGTCACTGCTGGGGACGGAGGTCCTCACTGGGCCCCATCTGCCTTCTCTTGGCTCCCTCGTTTATGCCCACTTGGGCCTCTGACATTCTACTCTGTTTTTCTTTCCTTGAAAATGGATCGGGAATTGGGAGCCGCTGCGCAGGAACGCGCCTGTTCCCCATTACAGCTCCACCGGGGCTGTAACACGATCGTGCCTGCTCCATACCCACACAGATATTTATTTATCCATACAGCCTTTCTCCTTGTTTTCATTAAGTTAGGCAGAAAAGGTTAATCTTTCTTCTGCTAAAGCTTCAAAACCAACCAAACTAAATAAAATATGATTTCTTTCATTTCTTTTTTAAAGGACACTCTCTCTCTCTTTTTTTTTTTTCTTTTTCCCCCTTAAGTACCAGAATGAGGTCACAGTCAAAGATGCCACAAGAGTAAATTGAAAACAGGTTGAAAAAAAGCAAAGGGGAGAAAGACAGGGAGAGAAAACCACAATCAGGAGAAAGCGCCTGGTAACGTTGCAGAGTTGGTTTTATTCAACCCAGTAAAGAAGCTGTCAAGACAGAGACATTGGTGCCTTCCTACTTTCCCCTTTGTGCTCTTTCTAGGAATCTTGAAGGTGAATGGCAGCAGGGAGGTCTCCTCTCGTCTTAATTTCCACTTTGCTTTGCAGCGCCTGGGTTTTCTCCGTGCTGCTCTTGGCACAGGGACGCGGGCTGAAGGTGTGGGAACGCCCGTGAGGGTCCCAGAGCTTCCTTTTGCTCCTCGAGCCTCCTGGAGGCTCCTGGCCTCGCTCTCTTGTTTAGTCTGGTTGAACTCAGCGCTGTCCTCGGTGGGATGGTTGATGGGTGATTCATGCAGCCTGCTGTCCACGACTGCTGGGCGCTGGCACAGCCGCAGTGGAAGGACTGAGGCAGAGGGAGGCTGTTGGATGCTGTGTGTGAGCAGTCTGAGCCTGCTCCCAGCCATTTTCATTCCTCAGCCCCCGTTCCTGCCCATCTGAGCCTCCTGCCACGAGAAAGCTGCTCTCTGGAGAGAGTGTTGCCAGCTCAGCCTTGCAGCCAGGCAGCTGAGCTGGGGATGTCCTCCTCCTCCCCCTCCTCCTCCTCCTCCTCCTCCTTCTCTAGAGATGGAGTTGAGTTCCTGGGTGGTTATTCCAGAGTGCCACCAGTGGGATGAGCCCTGGATATGCCTGCTGTGACCAGGAAAAGTCTGCAAAGCTTCCCAGAATGGGAACCCCTCTGCAGGCTCCAAGTTGGGTGTTATTTTCTGTTTTAAGGAGAGCCACACCACCAGTCAGTGTGAAAGATGCTTAGAAAACCAAAAAGAGATTTGCCAAACTCCACAGCCTGTGGGTGTGGATGAGGCAGTAGCAAGGGGTTGCTCTGGGGAGAGAAGGGAAACGCCACCTTCAGGGAGCTGCATCTTCCTGACAGTTATTAGTAGAGCAGAAAATGGATTTTCAAAAGCTGCCTGGGGAAGTGGATGGTTTGGGGCAGATTAGCCTTGGGAAGGCATGAAAATGAGGGAAAAGAAAGTCTTGCAAGGATATTAACTCCTTGCATTTAGGAGTGCCAGCATCCCAGTGCTGAGCACTACAGCCCCATAATTTGTAATCAGTGAGCAGCAAGTGACATTTTTTTGCTCTGTGCACAGAATTTTCCATAGTGGTATTGAGCTCTGCTCCGGGTTTTTTTACTACTGAGAAGTGAACACAGGTGAGGCATCCTCAGAGGAGCCAGTTATTTGTCCTTGATATCTGTAACAGCTTATTGCTTTATTTAGTGTGACATCAATTATTTATTACTATTAATGAAGGACACAGATGTCTGTCTGGTCAATAAAATATCTCCTACTCCACAGAGATGATCTACTTAGCTATCATTTACTCTGCAGAGAACCTTCGGATTCTTTCTGAAATTTAATAACACAAGCAAAGATACTCAGGCAATCTAGAAGGTTTGTGCTTCAGGGCTGCTTTGGGAGGCTGAAATCCTTCTTTATATTTGCTGGCGGGATGTGTGAGAGCACAAGTCCAGATGGGAAAAAGAAGCCCCTTTGCTTTCCATCATGAGCTACTTATCCATATAATCCCTTTTATAAAGTGATCAAACTCCTTCCTAAAAGATTGTTGGGTAATTTGCCCTTTGCAGGAGTAGACCAACCATTTATCCATGTCCAATTTACTTCCTCTTTCCATTACTGCCCATTAACCTAACTATTCCTTTCCCATCTGAGTGCCGGCCCTGTGGATGTGCTCACAGTCATGTGTCTCTACTTGCCTTTTCTCCTGTTTTTATTGGTAAATTTGGGCTTTTTGTTCTTTCCCTGTGAAATCTTCTGACCTGCTTTTCCTGTGCCTTGGTGTTGAGCACAGTTGAGGAATGCTGTGCACTTAATTCTCACACGGCATTATGATCCCAGGATCACTTTTTTTTTGGTAGGGCAACATTGCTGGTCAATCAAGTGGCCCAAATGTCCAAAGCCAGGTTGGACAGGGCTTGGAGAAACCTGGTGTAGTGGAAGGTCCCTGCCTGTGGCTGGGGGTGAGGTGAAAGGAGCTGACCTTTCTTGTCCCTTCCAATCCAAACCATTCTCTGATTTATGATTATTCTCTCATCATTCCATCAACAGCAGCTGCAGCTCTGTTCCACTGACAAGGTCCCAGTCTAAATCTAGGGAATAACTTGTTTTCTTCTGCTAAAGAAAACTCAGGAAATTTCACTCCAGCTGCTCTTAGAGCACTGAGGACTGAACGGTCTCTGCCTTCTCTTTTGTGAGATGAACAAATACAGTGTCTGCGTGCTCTGCTTTGCCCAGGGGAGAGCACAGAATGGCAGCTCCCTGCACTGGCTGCAGACTGACAGCTCTGGGTGCCTGCCTTGTCCCCAGAGTGTCCCTTCCCTGTCTTTGCTCCGTGGTCTGGACAGTCTGATCTCACTGCTGCTTGTACAGATACAGAAAAACTCCCAGCCTTGGGGCTCAGGTTCCAGCACCTTTGTTAGCATCTATTTTTCTGTTTTCATAATAACCTCTTTGTTTTGCAGTGCCAACAAGAGGGGAGAGGTCCCCAGAAGTTCGGGTTTGAGCAAAAAGCACCTGCTTGCTTTGTGAATTTTATTGAGAGGGTTTTGGCTCAATCCAAGTGGAGACACTGTTGGCAGACCCTGAAATCATCATTTCCTCCCATGCAGGGGGATAGAAATGCACTCCACTGCCTGGGCAGGTCTGATCCATGGCAAAGCAGACCACCATGGGAAGCAGCAGCTGCTGCGTGTCAGGGCAGATCTCCCTGCCAGCCTGTTCCCTCAAAACTACCCAGAAAGATCATGGAAGATGAGCTTTCAGACGCTAGTGCACATCCTAGAGAAAGTTAGCTGTGCAATTTAATGGTAGAATGGTCTGTGTTGGAAAGGACCTGAAAGATCATCTCATTCCAACTGTCCTGCCATGGGCCTGTCCTGCCCTGCCACTACACCAGGCTGCTCCAAGCCCTGTCCAACCTGGCCTTAATACATCCTTTGATTCAGTGGTTGCACATTACATTTTCCACCTCCTTTCCAGTCTCCTGCAAGTCTGGTTCCACCCTCTCCCTGACTCAGCCCATCCCATCTCTTGTGCTCCCTGGCACAGATGTCCTGGCTGATGCTCCTACCTGGGGACTGCCCAGTCCAAATCTTGGCCTCGCCCAGTTCCCACTGACATCTCTGCACAGCTGTTTTCTGTCCTGGCCCTCATCAGCTGCTTAGAGGAGGCTGTGAGATCCCACAGCATTCATCCATGGGATGATCTGTCCCCTCATGAATCTTCTTTGTGGGCAAAAGCGAAGTTGCTTGAGGCTGGAAGAGCCTTAAAGCCCCTTGCTCTACTTCAACAACACATTCTGGTCCTGCTTCTTTGTTGGTGATTCATCAGGTTTGTAAGTCACAGCAGAGTCTGTTCTCAATGACTCCTGGTGACAGGGAGTTCCCCAATCCAGCCCAACATTGTAGGAAAAGAGATGGAAATGAAAATTGGAAATGAGTAATAGGGGTTTGTTTGTTTGCTTAAATCATAAACCCAGAGCTGAGGGACTTGCTGAAGGCTGGGCAGCGCTCGTGACTTCCAGGCAGGGATTTTCCTGCTGCCAACCCAACCTGCCTGTTGAGTTGTCTTGGGATTTGGGAAAGACCTGTGTCCAGGAGCGGGGCTGAGCTGCAGAGACCAGTGACAGAGCTGCCTGAAAAAGTTTGGAAAGAACAAGTCATGCTGGGAGCATTCAAATGAATAATTAAGGCTTGGATTTCTTCAGGGAGGAAAAGAATTTATTGCTGCTCTTTTCTTTAGCCAAGGGGAATATTTGTTACTGAGTTGTGTATTTTGAGACAAGACACAAATGTGGTTTAGGGGGCTGGGGATGAGGGGAATTTTTTTATTCTACCTGGATAATTCAGCTTCACAGTGGGATGTTCTGGGCTGGTTATACCACTGGCTTGTTCCTTAGGGTCTGTACCAAGAACCTGGGCTGGTGCTCGGTTTCAGCACTCCTCAGTCACTTTTGCCTTTAGAAAAACAAAAGTGCTGAGAAGGGAATTCTCCTCCTCCCTCTGCTGCGATGTCCTGACATTTCCGCAGGCTCCAGGTTCCTGGCACAGCAATCTGGGCCCAGGTTGGCTTACACCAGCATAACAATCACCTACAGCAGCCCTTGCTCAGATTCCACCATTGCACAGCCTGGGCAGCTGCTCTGTCTCATTTTCCTCCATGGTACCTCGGGCTTTCAGTTACACCAGTGTGAAATGGGAATTAAATGCAATGAGCTCGAACCAATAGACAGGCTGCCCACTGCGAGGAGACAGGTTGCACAGCAGTGGACATTCATGCACAAAAACCTTAATAAATGGAGCTTTCTCAGTTTCAGCTGGGTCATGATCTAAGGGTTTAATAGGCTTTATAAACCAGAAGACCGAAAAGAAAGGTTTTTCAGTATTTTTAATTAGTGGGTTTTTTCTTCGAATGCCTTTAAAAAAGCAAATGTTCTTCAGCACGACTGAAGGAGCTCCAGTCGGAGCTCCAGGAGCTGGCAGAGTGCAGATGAAAGGGAATGCAAAGCTACTGGCTGTCATTGAATTAAAAAAAAATATCACATTGAGAGCAATTCCACCCAAGCAATAAAAATGTCTTTTTTGCTGTTAGTCCAACATAGCAGAAACACCTTTTGCCGTGGCAGATTATTTTTGGAAAAGGCCATACCCTGTTTAAGAGCTGGACATGCAGAAAGGTCAGGAGATCCCTGTTTAACCAGGATTCCAGATCTTCTGGAACCACCCCTGGATGGTGGTTCTGGAATTACAGGATGGTGGTTCTGGAATCACGGGATGGTGATCTTCTGGAGCCCACCTCTGGATGGTGGTTCTGCCTGCAGTGTCTGCTGTGACCCACACGTCCCCTCTGTGCTGTGACTGCAGCTGGCCAAGCAGTGACTTAGCCCTGGCCCCTTTCCTGCAGAGGGTCCCTGGTAATGCTGATGGCCCAGCTGTGTTTCCTACTTGCTTAGGTGTGTCACCTTTCCTAGGTGACATTCTCCACACAGACTTGAGGCATTCCACAGCCACAGCCAGCTGGAGTTTGCTGGTTGCATGTCCTGTGTGGAGATGTTCCTGTAGTGATTTTTCAGTGCTCAGCAGTAATTCCACACCTGTGTTGATGTTCTGTCTCGCTCCTCTCTTTGCTCTGCAGGAGAATCCTTGAGCTTTGCGGATGATTTGCTCTCTGGCCTCGCAACCTCCTGTGTGGCAGCGGGTCGGAGCCATGGAGATGTCCCTGAAACCAGCCTCTATTCTGTCATTTTCAAGTGCCTGGAACCAGATGGTCTGTACAAGTAAGGAGAGACACGTGGGGAGCTGCTGGGGCAAGGAGGGATCTCCAGTGCTGTTACTGAATTGTTACTGACCTTTTTGTTCACCACTGTGTTACAGCAGACACGGGGTGAGTGGTCAGACTCTTCCTGTTGCTTTGGGTGTTGCACACAGCTGGCGAAATGGAAAACCAGTGTCTGCCAGTACAGTGCTGGAGGCACTGGGACACTCCAGGATAACAGTATTTACTTATATACTGTCAGTATTCTGGGTTTCCAGGTCCATGCCTGGTGGACAGGGCTGTGTCTCATGGATGAACTAAGCTGATGTGGTCAGAGTGGAGCAAGTTGCCAAGTGCCTGGTGGGATGAAATAGATGTCAGAAGTGTGACAGGTTGCTGTTTCTCTCAGTAGGACGTACTTCAGATCAGAGAGACACCAAGTCTTTCTGCCCAACAGCCACATGTTGTGGACACTTCACTCTTCTGAGATGCTTTATGGGAGTTGAATTTTCTGTTTGAATCTTGTGGATTTCCAGAGCAAAGGTATAATGTCAAGATCTCCTTTAGTGTCATTTGGACAGGGTCTGGGCTTTCCAACCGGGCTCATTATCCAAGGCATCGTTTGTCTTGAGAGGCATATGAGGAGTCAGATCAGTAAGAAAGGAAAAATAGAGCAAAGAGGCAAGGAGACAGAGGAGAGACAGAGTAAGCAAGAGAGAAACACCCAGGGCTTAATGTCAGAGTGACTGCAATAATTAAAACACATTTTGTAGTGAGTAATGAAACTTTTTATGGGACCACAAAAGCATTTAAAGTGAGAGCTGGCAAATAGTCTGTCAGCGAGAACTTTTTAAGACCTTGATTAATACTTTCCCTCCACCACCCCCCAGTTAAGTATGTTGACAGCCTCCAAAGCCTTTATTGCACATCCCTGGAGCAGGGCTGTCTCCTGGAGCGGGCTCCAAGCGATACCTCTTGCCATTTAATAGTATCAGATATTTTCTTATTAAATATCTATAATGCATAAATATAATTATTTATATCTCTGGGAACTGGGCTGTTCTGAAAACGTGCCAGGGAGAGGCTGGAGGAACCGCAGAGCTTACTAATAACCCAACGCCCATAAAACTGGCCCGTGGTGAGCTCTCAGCTCCCAGCTGCCAAGGGCACTGGGAGAGGGAAGAGCCACTGGTTTTGATGGAGGCTGCTGCCGTGGTGAGCACATGGAGCTGGGAGCCAGCAGGTCTGCCTCTTGGGCAGCCTGGGCTGCCAAGGCATCTTGCCCATCTGCCACGCAGGGGTAATTGCACTCACCCGTGGCTTTAGGGGCTCTGTGATCTAATTCCCGGTGTCTGCAAAGGGTTGGGAGAGCCTCGGGTGGAAGGCAGAGGGCTTTGTCCAGGGTTTTGTCATCCCTGTGGTCCAAGCCAGGCTTCTGCTTCCCAGCCCCGAGGCACATTGCCATGGAGGTGGTCAGCAGCGCTGGCAACGCCCCGTGCCCTGGGGGTGGCTCTGCTCTGTGGGTGCCCCTGGGCAAGGGACAGCAGCTCCTGTGGGGAGGCTCAGCTGCAGGCAGGCAGCAGGCAGCAGGCCCCTGGCACCAGGCAGCTCTGGAGCTTGTCCTGTGTGGGGACAGGCCCCAGGGTGATGCACAGTTCTGGCTCTGCCCACAGCTAATGCTCAGCAGGGCCTGGCTCTCTGCTCCCAGGGTGGTGCACACAGTGCACGTGGATAGGCACGTGTTTGTGTGGGCACCTCCGGCAGACAGACCCACCTTCCTGGGCATCCAAAAAAGTTAAATGGCATGTGGGCATACGGCAGCAGCCCCTCCTCACTGGCTACTGCTGCCTGCCCCAGCACGAGGCATGGACTGGTAACCCCCTGCTCCAGGCTGGCATGAGCTGCCGTGGGTCCTGTCTGCCCAGCACACTCCCACTTGCTCCTGGGCCCTTCCCAGCATGTTTACTGAGCATTCTCACATACACAGGCAGCCCCATTAAATATTCCTCTGCTCAGATGTCCACACAGTTGCAACACAGCGTGAAGAAAGCCAGAGCAGTGAAATGTGAGGCTAACGCTGTGCTGCGCCCGCACAGACTGAACAACAACACAACCGCGGGCACGGGGTCATTTCTTAAATTGAATTTCTTCTGCTTGTTTCATTTGTTTCTGTGGAAAAATAGCTATCTATAATAGCTCTGAGCTGGGTATAATCCTGATTATGGCCACTCGCAGGGCCCTGTGCTGTTCTCTAGGCTGCGAGGTAAGCACACAGTCTCCAGCATCAGAGCTCTTCAAAAACAAATATTTGCTTCTGCAGTAGTCTGAGCGTATCACATAACCCTAGCAAGGGTACTGTGAGATTTGGGAAGTCTCTTCTGCCCTGTAAATGTGTCGAACATCCTGTCCCTTTTCTTCTGTAGTACCTACAGCAATTACTCTCTGCTGTGGACCATTCATTTGGAGTACTACCAGCCCGAGATCAAAGCTGGGCTGGAGTATGAAAACAAACCCAAAAAATGTTCTACAAGCAAACAAATAAACAAAGTCTGATTGATTCCTTTGCTTTTGAGACTTCTGTAATTCCAAAACATAAATGAACAAAAGGAGAACTAATTTCTTTGTCCTTTGCAGTTTCAGTCTGACGAAAATATGTTGCCTGTCAGCCCTTTTCTTCCCCTTGCACATTGGGGTGAAGATGCCAGTCCCTGCATAGAGGGTTTTCCAGGGAAAGCAGATCTTGTCAACAAAGACACATGCTCCAAAGGCTCATGTCCACGTGTGGACACCCCTGCCAGTCTGCCACACAGGTCCCCATCCATGGAGATCCATGGGAATGCACTCCCATGGACCTACACATCAGGATGGTCCTTGAAGACTGTTGAGTTTTGTTGCAGATCTTACAAAGCAAAAATCTTATATTCTTGTGAATTGGAGAAGGGATTGCTCTCCCCTGAGGTCAGCTAGACCTGAGCTGTCTGTCAAGCTTCCTCCCAGGTGGATCTGGAAGAGGATGAGGTGAGGAGGGCAGAGGGAGAGACGCTGATGTGTCTGAATGCTCACCTTGCATGAACCAGGCAGCCTGGACAGCAGCCAGTGCCACTCAGATGGATGGTTTGGGAGCCTTGGGAGCACCAGACTTTGACAGGCAGCTTGTGATGAACCAAAAGCAAAACAACAGTGAGGAGAAAGGACTCTGGCTTGTCTCAGAGATCAAAATCAGCTTGGAGGATGGAACACCCCACAAACCCATCCAATCTCTTCACTGAGGAGGCAGGAGCTTCCCCTGGGCACCCCACAGCCTCCCTGAGCCTTCAGCCCAGCTCAGCCATCTTAGCTCTCACCCCATTGCTCAGGGAGTGCCTGGGGATGCCTCATGACTGAGCTGTACCTGCTTGGTTACCAGAAGGCAGCTTTGCCAGCCCAGCACATTTGCTTCAGATACTTGGGGAGACACCAAGTATCCCTCAGCCAAAAAGGGAAATTCTGGAAAGGGAAATGAAAACCCCCTCCAGCTCCTCAATGGAGCTGCAGTGCAAACACACCAACCTCTTCCCTGCGCCACAGATACTATAATTATAGATTAGATTAAATCCCAATGTTTCACTTTATTTACATTCCTGACCTAGCCTATTCATTTCCAGTGTTTGTGCCAAGAATCAGCACAAAATTTACTGGAAATAATATGGAAGTCATCAGGATTCCTTCCAGAGCCTTTCCTTGGAGTGTGTTCATATGCTGTGAAGAAGCCTTGACTTTACATTCCCTCTGCTGGCTCAGATGGGGTTTCCCCAGGGTGATCATGAACCAGCCCACAGGCTCTGGGAGAGTACGTTTCAGGGCTGTTGGAAAGGTGAGAACCTCTTCCTAGGAGCTGAAGATTCAGGCCTGCTGTTGGAGGGAAGGGGATTCAGTCAGAGCTCAGAATGACAACATGAGGCTCCCATCTGCAGACAGGACCCAAGTCCTGCCCAGGCAGTGTCACCCTCTGCAGGGTTTGCAGGCCATCAGCAGCGTGGCCAGGCTCAGCTTGGGATAACATGGAACATCCCTTTTTTGGTGAGCTTAAGGAAAAAGGCAGAGGTGTGGAGCGGAGAGAACCCATGAGAGCATGGAGAGGCAGCGGCTGCAGTCCCACAGTCTGAACGTGCTGAAGGAGCTGGCCCAGAGCAAGGCTGATTAATGCAGAGTGACCTCTGCTGTGTGCAGAGCTGGGATAAAAAGTGGAACGGAAAACCCTTGGTGCTCCAGAGTGTGTTAATGCTGGCAGCAGTCCCCTGCTCCTTATATGATGCTAATTGTTGTTGTTGGTCTCCCGTCAGGAAGACGCGTGAATGAGCGCTGGAGCAATCGGAGACAGATCCCGAACAGCTCCGTGGCATGGGTTAAAACACATCTGTTACAGCCTTTGGCTGGGTCCCCTGTGTGAACAGGAGCTGTGCTGCTTCACTGAATCCACCTCTCCCATTCCACGTGCTCTCCAGCTTCCCAAAGCCGAGCTGTAGTTTCTCCTCAGGCATTCCTGTCCTGCGGAAGTTCGAACAAGGCGAGTCAGGAGCTGAAAAGTGTTTGCTCAATCTTAGGCCTGTACTCCAAATGCAGGCTTATTCTTTCTCAGCCCTTTGGGGTTGTGGCAGAGCCAGGCTGCCCAAATGCTGGCTCAGGTGTGTGATTGTTCTGTTGTTTTGGCTGAAGTGGGTCCAGTACAGAGCCCTCTGGGCTCACCTGGGCTGTTGTGGATCACTGGCTTGCATGGGGATTGGCCCCATGAAAGATGGTCTGTAAGGGAGATCAGGGGCTCAGCAGAAGGGTCAAATCTCCCTGCACTGATTTTCATGAAGTCCCATTCATGGAGGTGGCTCCAGCATCAGGAGGATACACATCTAAAAACCTCAGAGAAGACATTCATGGCTTTTTCATGGCCAGTCACATCCTGGAGCTCTTCCCAACTTCACCATTTACTCTGCTGAGTGATTTAAGGAGATCATTTTGTCTCTCTTCCATCATCACCTGTTTACCTGTCCCCTTTAAAAGCTCAGGTTTTAATCTCTCTCGTGCTGTCCATGTGTGCAGCCTGGCCTGGGTGGCTCAGACCAAGGCCTCCAGGTGTGCTGCAGTATTGCTAGGCTATTTTCCATCATCCTACTAAAAGTTGTATTTGTACCTGAATTCTCCTTCTGATGTGCCTCTGCACCAGTTCCCAGCCCCCTGGGACAGATCTGGAGTCAGGAGATGCCTTTCTCTGTCCTCAGTAGAACCCTCTTTAGTATCTGCCAAGTTTATGGGTGTCTCAAACCTTTTTGCTGAAAGAGCAGGTTTTCCTTCCCAAATTCTCTGCTTCTGCTCATACCCCACGCCACAGAGAGCAACAGAACAGCTTTTGCTGCCTCCCATGTCTGTCTCCTCTCTGCCCCTTCCTCAGGACAATCACGTTGAAACAGCATTATTGGTTTTGTCCCTAAAAACTGCCAGCATCTAAACTCCAAAGTGGTCTGAGTCCAGGCCTATTGACATTGTCCCTCTGGAGGGGGCTGGAGGAAGGCTGGCAGTGATGTGGTGAGGAAAAGGAAGGAGGAGGAGGAGGAGGCATGGAGGGATTACTTTGTGGGGTATTGCAGCTGGGGGCGTGTGCCAATATAGGATTCTTCCTGGGAATGGCAATGGGGTGGAGAGGAAGATTTTGGCCTTTTTGCCTGTTAGTAGACAACTGGATTTTTACAATTCCACCTTTTTCCCATCAGCAGTCCCATATCAACAACCCCTTTTAGTCACAGACTTGGAGAGCATTCTTATTCCTGACTGTGTAGAAACCGAATGCCACTCCACATCCAAGTGTTATCTCATGGACTAATGGGAGAGGGAGTGCAAGAGCTGTGATATAAATATCAACACAGGCGTTGCTGGCCTTGATTTGCTCCAAGCCAGCCAAACCTGCATCGTGCTACTGCCTTGGAGCCCTTTGTTTTCTTCCTCCGGTCTCCATGGTGCAGAGCACCCTCGTCCTGGAGGCTGGGAAGCTGAGGCCCATGTTGGTTTGGTTCTTACAGCACAGTTTGAACACTGTCCTTTCCAGGACACACCCTGCTTTTCTTATCTTGTGAGAAGAAGGGAGTGAGGAGAAGGGCAAATGTCCTTGTTGGCCATGTCCTGGAAAGGAAACTGGAAGGGAAAGGTGTGACATGTCTGTAGCTCCTCAGTGACCTAGAGCTGAGCAGAGCTGAGGGATGGCTGTGCTCACTTTTCACATAAGCCCCACTTCACGAGAACACTCAGGAGAATTGCTTTTTTTGGTCAGGTGATTAAGGGATGCTCCCTGCAAAAAACTGTATTCCCTTTGTAATTTCCTTGTACAGTCTGGGACCCAGGTACCTGAGAGTGGGAAGTTTGGCAGCTGCCCTGCACCCATAGCAGCTCAACCAGACAACTCAAGATTTGGGGTTGTTCAAGCTTTAAGGAGTGCCCAGAAGCAGCACAATTCTGTCCACGAACATGCCGGAGGAAGGATGTGCCCAGCTCCTGTAGTGCCCAGGTGTTCAGTCACTACTGAACCCACAGGTTTATCTGAACCCAGAGCCATCCCCACAGCCTGGGGGGTCAATCAGCTCAGACAGACTCTGCATGGGACCCCAGGCCCTCAAAGTGCAGATATTTGGCAGTAATACTTCTCTGAATAAAAGGATAAGTCAGAAACTAATCCTACCTGCCCATCTGTTCATTCACTCTCAAAAGCAAAGTCTGGATGCCATGAGCTACAAGTTCTGTCCCAGCTCAGCCCAGCAATGTGCATTTCTCTCACATATGCCTGCAAGTCCATAAAACTAGGCAAACTTTTCTGTTTGTTTCATTTTTCCAAAGGACACCTGCAGCACATCCCAGCCCATCCTTTTTTTTGTAACAACCATAGCACAGAGAGTCCTTCACAGGCCTTGTCTCCCGCCCACCCCTTTGTTATTTTCATTTTCCTTTTGTGTGTGTGTTATTTATTAAAAAAAATAATCTCTTTAATCTCTTTGTGCAGAAAGTTACATGAGTAAGCACCCACCTCCTGATCATACCAAACTGGAGTTTATCAGCACAAAGTGACCTCTCCAGCTCTGCCACCCCTTCTCCCCCTCAGGACCATGGCTCTTTCCCAGAGAAACAGGGAGTTACTGCAGGGAGTTTGTCACGGGAGAGCTGCAGGCAATGGAGCCCCTGCCCAGATCTCAAATGGCTTTAATTCATTCCTTGGGGTTTGGGTTGTTTCCCCCCCTGCCTGTGCTTGCAAAAGTAGCCAGTAAATTGAGACATCTCCATTTTGGGAGCATTATCTTCAAGGCTTCACCGTCAGAGCCGCAGCTCCTGTTGGCTTTGGCTGAATTTGTGACAGAGTAAAACAGACATCAAAAAAATAACCTCTAAGTAGCTGCTTCTTTTTTTTTCCCACCTCTAAAACAGATGCATTAAAACTGAACCACGCCCTTTTCTGGGCTTCCAATACAGTGACGAGATCCACAGTAAAACGGCAGAAAAAGCTGAGGAGCAGCTGCAGAGATGGCATCCACGTGGTGAGGTGGGGCTTGCTGTGGGTGATGCTCTGTGCTGAGCTGTAGCCCACTGGTCTCTGCTTGGTCATCCCCATCAATATCCCAAGGATATTTCCTTGGAGAACCTTCAGAGCAATTGCTCCCACGACACGTGCCCTCATTGCTCCTGGTCACCTCACCCACACACTTGTTTCCCTCATCAGGAATGAGATAAATTTGATCGAACAGCAATATGGTTTCTGTTATGAGAAGGGGAAAAAATACCCTGGCTTTCACTAGAAACCCTCGGAGCCAAAACTTATGTCATGATGTAAAAGTTTCTAAAAAATAAAAAAGAAGTAGGGTCTGTGGGATGCTGGTTGTTCAAAGGGTGGTGGATGGAGGGGTTGGTGGGGTCCTGTTTTCACTGGTGGAGTTGGGTGTGGAGACACTGCCCTGGAGGATGGGTGTGAAGGGAGCTCAAAGCTGGGTCACAGGGACGTGCTTGTCCAAACACCTGGGCAGTGAGCTGGCCCTGGGTGTATCTTGCCACAGCTCTGGGCTCTCATACCCCTGGATTAGGGTCTGTTGCTTGTCCTCCATCTTTTCCTCTCTTGATTTCTGCCAGGGAAACCTAGGGCAGCAGCAACCTGAGCTGGGTCTGAAGTGTGCCAGTGTTCTCCTTCCCTCCCAGCATCTCCCACTGCCCTGCAGCTATAGGAGTGGCCTTCCCTCCTAATCTCATTGCACAACCCCAAACAGAAGACCCTGCCACGGGGCTGGGATACTTTCATGTTTTCCTTCCCTCTGGTTTGCATTATTGCAACATCCCAGTCTTCCAGCCTTTCTGGGCAGGGCCTGTGGGGATGTGTCCTGCACACAGGAGGCTTTGCACACTCCAGTTTCTCACACAGATGCTGGGGTGGGTCTGCTGGGGAGGGCTGATTGGTCTCCAGCAGACCCACCCCAGGCTTCTGGGAGAACCTCTCAGAAGAAGCAACTGAAACCAAAATACTTGTTCAGTGATTTAACACGTCACTGCTGATGCAAGGGGATGGATTTCAAGCCATTTCAGCTGCCACAAGTTGTACTCTTGGCCCTGCATTGCAGGACAGTCTTTGCCCCTCGTGCTCCTCCCCTCTAGGTCTGGGGGCTTTGTTAGGCTGGTGGATGTTTTGTGGTGTTGCACCCCCATGGGTGCTGCCCTCCCGAGGGCACTGAGGTGGATGGATGAGGACCAGGGTGCATTTCTGTCCATGCTCCTTACAGCTCTGGACCTGGGGCTGGGGCACTTTGCTGAGGGTCTGTCCCGTACCACAGCAGGTACCTCAGTGCTCCCCAATACCCCATAAACACACCAATCATCCCATAAGCCTCACTCCACAGCCCACAGGGAAAACCATGCCCAGATCCTGGTGTGAGTGACCTCTGGGTGTGTAGGTGAATTTGGAGGTGTTTGGTGGAGCACTGTTTGCCTGTTTAGACCCTCACTGGCAGCTGATAAACTCTGGGCTTTGCACATTGCTGCAGCTGAGAGGACGCAGGCAACAGGATGTCCCAAACTGTTGAATCCCAGCAAAACGCTGCACCTGAAGTGCCCTTGGCAGTGCCCTTGGCAGTGCCCCTGGCACCTCCCTCCCCAGGCAGCAGCTGGCAGTGACCCCTGGGGCTTTTCCATTACCTGTCCAAACCCTTCTGATCCCTGCTCCAGCACAGCCACCCCAGTGAAGAGGAGCTCCAGAAGAGCCACCCCACCCCACAGCATGAAGCCCACCCCATAGAACAAAGCAAATGGAATGAAGCCCACCCCACAGCATGAAGCCCACCTGCATCACCCCACACACAGCTCCTGAGCTCTTCCAGGCCACCTCCAGCTCTGGGCTCTGTCCCTGCCTCGTACCTGCTGCCCTGCCACAAGCTAAATTGTTTTCCAAGTGGAAACATGAGTTGAAGGATTAACTCCACAGGGGTCTTTCCGTGCAATGCACTGGGATTAAATATTTATGTTGGCAAAAAGCATGTAATGGGCAGCTCCAGATCAGAGATAATGAAATTGAGGTGTGTGGAGAAAGCAGGGGGAGGCAGGGGGCTTGCAGGAGCAGACGGGAGAGGGACCCAAGTGGGTTGAAGTATGTGTGCCTGGGCGATTATTTTGGTTTTATTAATACCTCACCTGTTTGTGGGGGGACCCCAGCCCCATCGCTGGAGCTCTGCAGCGCACAGGGGAGTGCAGAAGTCAGCCATTCCCATTCCTTGAGCACACATTCCCATTCCCACTCCTTGTGTGCACAAAACAATCAGGCAGGAGGAATTGTCACCCAGGTGGCTTTGACTTAGAGCCTCCTGACGTGAGGGGGGCAGGCCCTGTCCTGGAGGAGGTGGCTGGGTGGGGAGTAGGGATGAGAGCCTCTCTGTGTCATCTGCAAATGATACACGATCCTAAATCATTACTAGCAGTGATACAGGATCCCTGGCTCTTCCAGAACACTGCAGTCGAGGTTATTTACCGGTGACTGTATCGTGTCAGGCAGCAATGTGGTTTGGATTATAGGGAGGGCTCCTGATCAGGTCAGGAGAAGGCTCAGGGCAGCAACCACAGCATGAGCAGGAAGGTCCATGAGAGACTCCATGGTGGATGTTAGGGAGGAGCCCTGGCAGGATGGGCCGAGGGGAGCACGAGGAGAGGTGATGCAGGAGGGAAGACCTTCCTCTGCTGGGGACGAAAACAAGGAGTGCATGCAATGGCAAGAGCTGCTGTTCTTTCTCAACTCATTATTTTTATGAGACAACAACATCTCCCTCTTTCCACCCAACAACAAATATCGCAGAAGGCGGCACAAGGAGGGTGGGAGTCCCCGGCCAGTCTCGGGGCCCCCAGGGAGGTATGAAACGAGGCATGAATGGAGTGTTAGGAGAGAATGGAAATGCACTGGCTCCCAGGCCGGCTGTCCTGCGGGGGGTCCCTTGCTCACGATGACAGCGCTGCCTCTCATAAACACGCATTTCCTCATCCCCATTTGTTTCTCTCTCTTGTGCAATCTCTTGTACCAGACGGGAATGGGAGTGAGTCCCACTGGTACGTGAATGTGTTACAAAAAACCTTCCCACCCTGCCACCAACGAAGTACTGAGAAAGAACAACAGGGTTTAAAAGGAAAAAAAAAATAGAGAGAGAAAAGGAAGATGGGGCAGCTGGATGGATTTGCTACTGGCCATGACTTATTGTTCTGAGTGTAAACTCAAGGGCATGGCTGTGCTGGTAGTTTGCAGCACTCAGAAGCCCCACTGCACTTGGTGCTCTGCGTCCCTCTGGGAAATGGATGCTCCTTCCCCAAATAATTTTCTTGGGTGGAAAACTTGTGACAAAAATAGAGGCAAAGTAACTTGACTGAAATCACCCAGTGCTGAAATCAGCAGATATCCCAGCTTCAGCCTGCCCAGCACCATTCCTTGTGTTGGGTTGTTTCACTTGGGGTGTATGAGCAGCACTGCTGCTGCCAGTCCCTGGGCATGGACCAGGCTGTCCTTCCCGATCCACACTGCTGGGACACAGCACAGCTGGGCTGAGTGTGACATTAAGGTGTGGGAACAAGGACAAGTCTCACCATCAAACACATCTCCTGGACTGGTGGTGGAGGTTAGAAGGTCTCCTGGAGCAGGGATGGAGGATCAGCTGTAGCTGCAGAGGAAGAAAAGCTGCAGGGAGTTGCAATCCTTCCCTGCAGAGCGAAAAACAAGAGAAGAAACCTGCAGGGAGTGATGCCTCTGGAGCAGCATTTGCGGGAGAGCAGGGCTGGCTCCACACCTCTGGAAGCTCCCAAGCACAGTCTCTGCAGTGGCAAGGGGCTCTCCCACGGCACAGGACAGCGAGTCTCCACTCCTGGCTTCTGGGGTAGCAGGGCTCTGGCCCTGGGCTGTTTGGCTGTATAGGCATCATTTCAATAAAGAAATTATTAAAAGAGGGTGGGGAGGGGGAAAAGAAAACCCCAAAACATCTGTTTTACTTCAAATCAGAGAAGATTCCTTTGCTCGCAAGGAATGTGTAAATCACGCCGGGCTGGGAGATGTCCATAACCCTGCCTGAAAGCTCCTCTGCACTTCAAACGAATTCTAACATGCTTACTGGGATTTTGTTTTTATTATTTGTTTCAGGCCCCTTGCCCCCCCACCCTGCCCTCCACCCTCCCTGTCTGCCTGCTGGAGCTGTGAGAGTCTCCTGCCCACTGCCAGTTCCATGCCCTGTGCCCTGGACATGGGGGCCTTGGGGCACAGGGACAGTGGGCACTGCACGTCTGGCTGGCATCCTTCTGGCTGGCACACAGCATCCCTGCCTGCCACCATCCCCATGCCACCACCACCACTGAGGCCATTACAGGGCTCCATTGGCTGCTCCTGAGCTCCCAGAGCCCAGCTGGAGTTTGTCTTATTGGGATCCTGCCTGGGATGCTCAGAGTGTCCCCCTGTCCCTTATTGCTGGGCTTTGTTCTGCCCGGTTGCCTGTGGAAGGTGAAGCCAGGGCTGGCCAGCGGTGCTGGGGACACACCCAGTGGAGACAGATCAATAGTTCTGCCCTCGGGGGTGCACAGCCACCTCCCTGTGCCAGCTCACGGAGGTGACTGTCCCTCGGGCGAGGACAGGCTCTGCTCCCTGCGGTCAGCACAGCCCCTGCCTTTCTTCTGAAAGCAGGGGGCCCTACTGTGGTGGCTTTTATAAGAACAGCCAGCCATCGACTGGCCTGCCATGGACCACCCACTACTCCTCAGACGACACTGCCTTTTGAAGTCACTACCAGCCCGGGCTGGATTTCAACCAGCAGTGCAGATGGAATCCAAGCCCCCAGGAGAACGAGAAGCCCTACCAAGGGGATATCCAGGGGTAGCAGCTGTGAAGTGTCTGGTTCTTGTTTAGAGGGACTGTGAGGTTGGGAGGGGCAAAGATTTCCCAATCTGCCAGAGGTCACAACCTTCCTCTCGCCCATGTCCCCAGGGCCGGTGATGGCCAAGCTCTGCAGAGTGTTGGTAGGCTGAGCAGCAGGGATATTAGCTGTGAACATTTCCATTGTGGAGCTCCCTGCGGGGTTCCAGGGCTTTGCTTGTCTCTCCTTTCTCCTTGGCACATCTGGAGGGCGAGTATTCTTTCTCTCTCTCCTTCTGAATATTCATTCCCTCTCTCCTGCTCATCCCCTGCATCCACAGCCACCCCGAGCACTGCTGTCTCTTCCTGGAGGAGGGTGGCAGCCATCCCATGAGTGGCCCAAGGAAGGTACTGAAGGGATGTGTCACTCTTGGGATAACCCACCTGGCACACAGGACTAACGCTGCCAGATGAGGCTGAAATCCTCAGCCACAGATCAGTGCAAAGACAAGGAAAACCTCCGCGAAAAGCAAAATTTACCCTCAAAGTCCCAAGCTCAGCAGAGCAGGTCCTGTGGCCTGCAGGGTGTCTGTGGCTGAGGGAACAGGGTTGGGGTGTCCCACACTGATGGGGACAGCAGCAGGTACTGCACAGGAGGAGGTGAGGAAGGGAGGATGCAGGTGCTGCCCCTGGGGGATTGATGTGCATTGCAGTGCCCTTGCAAAGGCTGTGGCAGGGCCTTGGGGACATGTGGGATGCAGAGCCTGAGGAAAGCCCTCCTTTGCTGTGCCAAGGACAGCTCCACCCGTCACCAGCTCTCACTGATGCTCTGTAGCCCGAGCGGGACCAGCCCCTCAGCTGGCAGCCTTGGACACCAACCCGAGCTGTGGCACAGTAGGAATTGTTCCAGCAGCGCAGCGAGTCAGAGGCAACTCATCTGACCTCTGTCCAAGGGCTTTGTTGGGCATCCCAGCAGAACGGGGACTCTGGCACTTCACAGACTGTAATGAGCCGCTGTTGCTTCACTGGAGACAAAAGCACCAGCCTGCAGTGGCTGATTATCACCTCCTTCTGGTTCTCCACTCCACCAAAGGATGTTACAATTCACATTCTGGATAACATGGGACCTTCTGTGGCCTTTCCAGGCAGGGGGGAACACCTTGCCTCAAGCCCTGAGGCAGACAGGGAAGATCGTGAATAGCTGGGCCAGTTCCTACTGCGTTGCCTTTAGAGGCACATCTGCAAATCTTCATCCTCGCAGCCAGAAGGATGAAAGCAAGGACATGATGTCTGCCAAAAAATACGGACCTCAAACACCCTCTATCCATCCTCTCCAAAGCTGGTAATTCCATGGTGATTCTGCTTTTTCTGCCATCGTTCTGCCTGGGAACCATCGCTGTGGGACACCGTAGAGTTCTGCTGGGGCATCTTCAAGCTAATTAAATCCTCCTTGCTCCTTGGAGAGTGCCTAGGAGCTAAAGCCCGAGCATTGCAACATCAGCTGTGTTAATGTTATCTCGTGTCAGGGTGGCTGTTTTGGGTGTGTTGTTCTGCTGCTACGCCAAGGAGCTGCTCTCTCACCCACAGCCCATCTCCATCAGAAGCTCCAGGCTTCTCTCCAGAGAAGATTGCTCTGCTCTTCCTTCTTCAGTGGGGTGAAAATGCTCCTGAAAGGATGTCCTCCAAGAGGGAGGGATGAGGGAGTCATTACCTGCTTCTTGCAACAGCTGGTAAGGATCAGGGGTGAGCCAGGGAGTCAAAAGGCAGAGAAAAAGGCAAGGAGGGACAGTGGCACGGTTGGAGCTCTCAGCCCCGGGGTGGTGATGAAGACACTCTGGGGACGCAGCAGCCAGGAGGGTGTCAGTGACCTTCTGGATGAAGCCATGGGCTGGCTGGCATTCTCCCCTCATTTCCAGTGGAACACGTTTTCACCTATGGCTGTCTTGGCACAGCTGCTCACAAGGTGTCCGGCTGGCAGAGGGCTCCGCTGGAATCTTGGCCGTCCAACACAGCTATCATTCAGGAGCAGGGTTCTTGGCAACAGAAGGTGGCCTGTGTATCAAGGCCTTCTTTCACAGCCATGGCAGTAATGGGAATCACTGCTCTGGTGCGTTATTGACAGGGTTTGGAGGGAAATCTTTGGAAATTGAGATGCCACGGTTGAAGCTGGGAAGGTGAATACCCTGCTGGGCATTTCTTTGTTAGGGAGACAATACATCCAGGCAACAGCAAAGAGTGGTCAGGATTTTTAATTTCTTTCTTTTCTTTCTTTCTTTCTTTCTTTCTTTCTTTCTTTCTTTCTTTCTTTCTTTCTTTCTTTCTTTCTTTCTTTCTTTCTTTCTTTCTTTCTTTCTTTCTTTCTTTCTTTCTTTCTTTCTTTCTTTCTTTCTTTCTTTCTTTCTTTCTTTCTTTCTTTCCTTCTTTCCTTCTTTCCTTCTTTCCTTCTTTCCTTCTTTCCTTCTTTCCTTCTTTCCTTCTTTCTTTCTTTTTCCCCTTCACCCTTTGTTTGGATCTTGTTTAACAGGGATCTGAAACAAAAGGAGGTTGATGAAGTGCTCAAAGGAGGGAGAACTGAGCAAATCGGCGTCATAGCTTGGCTCAGGTACAGGGCAGATGCTGCCCAGGGTTGAGAGGACCAGCATCCAGACCTGCCTCCTCCAGGTTTTGTCTCTCTATGGCCTCACAGCTCAGAAAGCAAGCCCAGGAGACCTGGGACACAGTGTGGGATGCTGTGACACCAAAGTGACACTGTCCCACACTGCACCCTGTAATTCATCAGCAATCACTGGCCCTGCCCTCCTCCCTGTGAGAAGTACCATGCTCTCCAGTCATTGTTTTTGAGCATGGCCATGGCATCTGCTGTAAGTCAGGCAACCTTGCAGCGTGTGTAACCCTGGGTGACTTTCCCAGGGTTGACACAAAGCAAAGATGGACCCCAGGCTGTGCAAACCTGTCCCCAGCTCCACCTGCCCTCACTGTCTCAGAAATCAAGTCTCCTCTGCCCTTTTCCCCAAGTGTCTCTGATTGAACAGCTTCTTGTTGTGCAGAGCAGCCTGTGCCTTCTCCTCTCCTCCTTCCTCCAGTACTTGATGGGCACTGTTTTATCCACTTCCAAAAGGCATCAGACACCTGAGGCACGTCCTGGCAGGGACATCTGACAACTGTGCTTTGTTTATGTTGGGAGGCATTTGTTGAAGGATTATGATTAGTCTCGCAGCATTTATCCAGGACAAGATAAAAAAAGAAGTGTGAATTGTGAGAACAGTTCACTGACTGCCCCATGTACTGGTGTAATGGCAAGGCCTCCATGCTCCAGTGTGGCACCAGTTGCTGCTAATCTGTTCCTCCATCACGCTGATGGGAGCAGGTCACTTGTCACTGATGGTTAAAAGCAGCTCAGTTATAAAAGGTGCTTTTCTTGGTTGGTAGAACAGTGAGGAGAGCTTTCTAAAAGATGGGATTTTTTTCAGGATTTTACTGTCCACTGTTTCCTTACTGTGGAAAAGCAGAGCTGGAAGCAAAGACAATGAACAACAGAAGATGCTTGTGGCAGTGCCAGCCCCAGGGAGATGGCACAAGGGTGAACACTGCCCTGCAAAGCTTTGCCCAAATCCCAAGCCTCCAGCAGGGCCTTTGGCAGGGATGCAATGTGGTCGGTCCCCTGCCAGGACACCAGCCCTCCCCTGGCACCATGGACATGGGCATGGCATGAACAAGCCCAACAAACAGACCAAGGAATCCTCCCCTTCCCAAAAACACCCCTGTTAATTGTCTGCTCAGCATTTGCTGCAGAAACTGGGGGGGGTTGCTCTCATTTACCTCTCTTAATTGTCGCAAATCACAAAGTCATCAGTAAGCTCAGCTGCATTCCTGTGGCTTGTGTGGACCGGCTGCTTTTTATTTGATTTGATTTTTTTTTTAAATTCTAATGGTTTCTGAATTGGAAATGCTTGCACTAGACACCCACACCCCTTTCCATGCCTGCCCAGGCAGCTGCTGGCAGGCAAGCCCCACTCCTGCTCCATGTTCCTCAATGGAAGTAGCTGAGAGGCTCTGCAGGGGATGTACAAGCCCACGGCAGGGAGGCAGGAGTGGGTGGGTGGCTCGTGGACCACGCACAGCCCGTGGCGTGTGGCTGGGGGTGAAACACCCACAGCTCTGCTCCACCCCTCTGCACCCCTGGGTTCCCACACTGCTCAAGAAGAGTCTTTTAGGGAAACTCTGTGTGTAATTTAGTGATGCTTTTAGCTCCAGGGGATGTGATGAAGGTCTAATGCTGCTCACCTGTGGGTATCAGGACAAGGACACACACTCCCCCATCAAGCCTCCCAGCCTCCCTCCAGCCAGTCCCTCACCTTGGTGTCTGGGAGCTGAGGACACTCCCAGACTCCAGGAATGGGAGAGAAAGCTTGTTTGGGTCCCAGGAGCACAAGGACATGCATGGTGCAGGGTCTGATGGGTGTGTTCACACCCGGCTGTGTTTGGAGCACCGTTCTGGCAGCTCCCACTGCACGCCCTGGCACGGCCCGGGCCCGGCCCCCATCCCTCGTGCCCAGTCTCCGTGCTGAGATCACAGGGCAGCAGGGAAGCGGGGAATGCCAAGAGCTGCTCCACTGAGGGCTTTTAAAGGGAGGCCTCGGCATTGTTTTTCAGCTGGAACAGGAAGCGAGAAGGGCTGGCAAGGCAGGGTGTGATGTGTGTGTGTCAGCACGCTGGAGCAGCCTCGGCAGAGGGGCTGGGTGCGTGCAAGCCCCGAGAGCCCGGGCTGTGCGGGAGGCACGGACAGGCTGTGACCAGCCAGGGAGGGATGGCAGGACGTGCATGTAACACCTCAGCCAAGTCAGGATTTGTGTTTTCAGGCTCCGCATAGCGGGTGGTGGGAGCCACGCTGCCAGAGAAGGGAGAATCCATCGCGCTGTGTGTGGGATGCCAGCCAGGGTTGCCCTTGCCGAGCTGCTGGAGTTAACAGCAAGAGTCTCATGGTTGCAGGAACACGGCACCAAGCCCAGGCAGATCAGCCAAGCTCAAGGCAGCCCCACTGGCAGGAGCATCTTGTGGTTGCACCACTTCGGAAAGCTTGAGGCCATGTTTTTGCATGACACTGGGCTCTGGAGCAGCATCTCTGCCCTGTCCTTCCCTCACACGGGCTCCTCCCACAGCCTGGGCTGGCCACACAGCCATTGCTGCTGGATGAAGCCAGCTCCCAGTGGACACACGTTAATTAGTGCAGGAGTTTGGCATCTGTGGGAGTGCTAATTGCTCTCCTTATCAGAGCCCTTCTGTGCAGCCCGGGCAGCCCACTGGGGCACAGCATCTCATGGAGCAGCTGCACCAGCCCAGAGGCCTCAGGAAGAGAAGACAAGGCACACCAGAAATGCCTGTGGTATCTCTGTAGGATGTAAAGAAATCAGCAGCCAGGCTAAGGAAGGTCAGACTCAGGAGTCCTTATCTTGCTTCCCGCAAATAAGGATCATGAGTAAAGCACTCAAACGTCATGAGCATCATGAGAGGGAGTTAAAAAAACCACTGTCTATAAATAAGTAAAGTGTTTTGAGCTTTCATTCTCAGTCTTAAGAGTTTTGTTCTTTTATAAATTTGTATTTTGGGTTATTTTCTGTGCATTGAGAAAGGATAGAAACATTCTTTTTTGGATTTTAAATCCCTTGAAATGCAATGGACAATCTCAACACTCATTGGGTTTCAGGAACCAAAGCATTAACATCCCTCTCTTGCTTTCTCTTCCTCCCCCAAGAAGCAGATTGAGCCTAGTGATAAAACCCAGCCTTCAGCCAGCACTGTGTGGGGAATCTACAAGGCATTGACATTTCATGAGGCCAAATGCTGATTGGTTTCCATCTCTCCCTGAAAGTTCCTTCAGGTCCCAATAGGTTTGAATTTAGAAGCAAACATTTAACCAGCATTACTTTATAGGACTTTGTCTGCTGTGATTTGCTGCAGAGGTGGCAGCATTTCCAGGCATGGAGGGCTGATCCCTGCCAAGAGCTTATGTGTTTGCACCTCTTTGAAACCTCTTCAGGTAAAATAAATTCTAGTATTTCTAGAAATACAAGTCTTCGTGTAGATCTTACTGAGGGCACGGATGAAAAAGAGGATCAGCTGTGAGACAGTAGCAGGGAGCTTGGAGCTCCTTTGGAAAGCACAGGGAGAAGATGAGGAAATGTTGTGAGGAAAGTTTATCACTAAACAAAACACCTCCAGGCCATAAAGGAGCTTCTGCCAGGTCGTAGCTACCATATGGCATTCCAGGTTGCCTGACGTGGTTTTGGGCAATGACTGTAGGTCTGAGACCTTTTAGTTTCTGGCTTTGACTTCACCCCAGGGATCTCTGCCTTGGGCAAAGCGCTCAGAACCGCTCTTTGACCTAATTTATTTACAAATTATCAGGGTTGGCCTATTGAAGTGCAGCTCTATCCTCATCAGTGGGGAGATGCCTGGCTTGGTGCTTGGCCCACAGCACTGCAATAGGTTTAAGTGGGGCAGGAAAATCTCCATGGAGTGCTGCAAAATCCCACCTTGTCCCTTGGCTTAGCTCCCTCCCTCAGCACAATCACTCCGATTTTCCCCTGGTTTGTCAGGTAGAGGCAGAATCACAGTTTGGGTTAGAAGGGACCTTAAAGCTCATCTCATTCCAACCCTCTACCACGGGCAGGGACACCTTCCACTGTCCCAGGTTGCTCCAAGCCTTGTCCAACCCGGTCTTGAACACTTCCGGGCATGTGGAGACTACAATCTCTTTTGGTAACCTCACCACCCTTGTTGTAATGAATTTTCTCCTAATACCTTATCCAAACCTACCCTCCTTCAGCTCAAAGCCACATCCCCATCCCTCCCATGCAGTGCTGGTCTCTCCTGACACTGCCCACCCCACTGATGTCCCATTGGGGCCCCGGTTGCTCCTGCCTGCATCTGCTGAAGGTTTCCAGCAGGATGTGAATGCTGGATTTGCACAAAGACACAGAGACACAGGTCTTTGCACTCCTTTCTCTTAATTGACCATTTCTGGGAATAAAAGAACAAAACTAAACCCCAGCACTCTGCACAGTGCCATTAACTGGCCATAAAAGTGTTTTGCTGTAGAGGCTAGGTGGTCAAGTGGTTTGAGAACAAGATTGGAAACCATCATCTCCTGAGTTTTCAAACTGTTCATGTCACTGAGCCTCTCCAGGGCATGATGCTTCACCCCATATGTCTCTGTTTACTGTCGATAAAACAGGGCTATTAATACTGCTGTTCTGCAGGGTGATCTTTTGGACTGTAATTAATGTTAAAACCTTCTGAGGTCACTGGCTGGAAGGAGCTGGAGAGGTGCAGAGGCTGTGGGCTGCTGGGCTGCCAGCCTCCACCACAGCTGGGGTGATGGGTGTCGAGTCCAAAACATCTCATTCACAAGGAATGGAGATGAAAGAGTTTCCTCTAAGGTTTTTGAAAGAGGACTGGCTCCAGGTGAGGTAAAGCAATTGGATTTGTTCTCAAAAAAAGAATTTTTGACAAGATCAAAATCACTTTGATTCTGATGGTTTTCCATTTACATTGTTTTTTGTTTGTTTTTCTCCCTTACATCATCAAAAAAAAAAAAAAAANNAAAAAAAAAAAAAAAAAAGAAATGAGGGCTTGTTTTTTCACATCTGTTTTTTAACCCAGGCCTGACCAGGAGAGATGCTCTTGCTCTTGGCAGCTGGGTGACTTTGTTCTTGTGTCAGCTGAGAGAAGTGCACTCAAAAGGCTCACACAGGTCTTCAGTATCGCCCAAAGGGGTGGATGTACTCCAACACCCAACCAATCCTCCTGACCCCACTGGTGATGGAATAGGTGAAATGGGCACTAATTGCTGAATATTACAATTATGTTTTGATAAAAGTCTTCTGTTTTCCAAGGAAAGTGCCCGAGCCGCTGCAGGCAGAGCAGAGGTTACACATTAGCTCTCTCACCCTTTTCCCAAAGCACACTCAGCAGCACAGCCACTGTGGCTCGGCAGGGGACCCCAGGATGGGGATGAGGAGCAGCTCCCAGCAGTGCCCTGATTGTTAACCCCTCCTGCTGCTTGTTGTGCTCAGCTGGTGAGCGAGAGGAGCCCTGCAGTGGGTGGGCAGCAGGACCTGCCCTGTTCTCCCACTGCAGCTCCCCATCTCCAGAGGCTGGAGTTCCCCTGCCCAGCACAGGGTGCCCCTGCTGGTGCTGCTGAGACACAAACCTTCCCTCTCCCAGCAGGAGACTCCTCACTCCCCTTGAACCTCCTGTGTGCTGAAGGGAGGGAAAGGACTGATGGCACCTCAGGATGGGATGCAGAGCCCGGCAGTCAGACTCCTGCAGGGAATTCTGTGCTGCCCTATTGCTCCGTGTGGCCCTCAGTGAGAACAGCCTGTGTGTGGTACTTGTGAAGTACCACAGTGTGGATGTCCTTCTTGAGATGCTCCCACTCTCCTGGTAAATGAAGGAAAGTGCTGCCATGCCAAAAGGATGAAATAGCATCTCCTGCGTCCCCTGCGTGCCCCATTTGTGAAAACGGGAGTTGTCCCTGCACACAAGTGAGTTCCCTGGCAGTCTGCTGGCATCCTTTCAGACAGCAAGTATTGTTAGGGAGCTCGTGTGAATTGCTTGGAGGGAATGTGTCCGACCCTGGGAATTGCTACCGTGCAAATGTCAGCTCTTATCAGCCACATGTGGGATGTGCAGGGCCTGCAGGGAGGAGAGAGGGAGCTGGCAGTGCTCGTGGGGGGGGTGAGGAAGAGGGAGGCATTGCTTCTGTCACCCCCAAGGATGCTAAGGACTTAGGATCATTCTTTAAACAAACATACCTCAGGGTCTCAATCCCACTTAAGCTTCAGCTGCTTTTATGATACTCCTTGCACTCACTTGCAAGAGCTGGTCAGTTTTACCTTAGGCTAAGGAGGGGTGGTGTGTTATTTCTCAGGCTGGGTACCCCACCACCAGGCATCTCAGACCTCTGAGGGGTTTCAAACCAGCCCCTGCATTTTGTCAAAGCCAGCTTGAGTTGCCATGCCCAGCTCAGAGTGAATAAATATTAACTGATGCCCTTTGGGAGAGTGGACAGAAGATTGTCACCCCTGCTGTGAAGAAGCATTCTCATCTTGGAGCTTTGATGCTCTGAGCAGGACTCTGAGCTCAGCATCCCAGGACGTTCCATGCAGCCACAGCCTGTTTATTCAATGCTCCATCGGGCACAAAACCCATATTTTACTGTCAGATGCTCTCCATTAGCTTCAAGTGTGAAATTATCATTCCCACCCTTTGGCCAGCCCCACCCTTGTGAGGAAATGAGGGAGCAAACAACTCAAGGGCCGTTCACAGGATGAGTACGAGCTGTCACTTGTCAGCACAGAGCCCACTTACAGCAAGAATTACTGCTCTGCTCCCAGAAGGGCCAGAGAGGAGCCCGGCTCACAAACACCACCGTGTTGTAATGTTCACATCAGTGCATGGCAGAGCAGCCCTGAGGTGTTTGCATCTCTGTGCAGTCAGGAGGATTCAGGGTGCAGCCCCACAGGGGTCCCTGGGATGAGGGGAGAGGAAATGGAGCCCTACAAATTCCAAAAAGGGATGAAGTGGCCTGTGCCCTCAGCCCTGGCTCCTGTCCCTGGGTTCTCTTCTGTTCCAAGAGATCATCTCACATCTCCTTGAGATGCCAAAACTGACTGATAGTGGCTGGACCACATTTTTCCCTTCTCTTCTGAAGGCCCATTCCCTTAACAGCCTGATGGTGTGGGACTGAGGGGTAAAGACATTGTTTTTCTTTTGCTTCCTGCCTTCCAGATTTACCCTGTACGCAGTGGATACACGGGGGAGACACTCAGAGCTGAGCACAGTCACCCTGAGGACAGCGTGCCCGCTTGTAGATGACAGCAAGGCAGAAGGTCAGTGTTCAGGTGCCTCATGTTCCACACCAGGAGACATTTCCTGCTAATTTTGATTTTCCTCTCTTCACTGTGCTCCCACAAACCTGTCAGGCCCTCCTCTCCTTAGTGGAAAAGCTCCTTTAAACTCATCCACGGGCACTGGGACATTCATCTGGGGAGGGGTGACCAACTGCAGGAGTGTCCAGGGGCAAAGTCTCCTTGGCTGGGCAGCTGATGACTCCGTGGTGCCACACAGGCATGGCTGTGGGAGCTGGAACTGTGTGTCTGACACAAGCCCCCTGGAAAAACAGCAATGCCTTCTCACAAACCTGACAGAAGTAGCCCCAGCTGGGCCATGCAGGGCAGCTTTGGCTCTGGGTGTTTAAAGGGATGCTGGGGGCAGCTGGATCAGTTTGGAAACAGAAATGTTGATAAAAGCCCAGATACTTTTGCACATTTGCATTGTTCCATTTTGACACTCATCCCACTTGTCCTTATGCCCAAACCAGAGCTCCTGGCTGCTTTCAGATTTAAAAGGATTCCTCTATGTGACCATCATGTTACCTGTTCTCTTGCTTGCTTGCTTTCTGTTGGGAATATCACACAGAAAAAAAATTTGGTTAGTACTCAGTTCCATGTTCAATAAGAAAAGCATTCCCATGGAAAAACAGCCAACAGGAGACTAAGGAGAAAGAAGGAGATGCAGTTTTGTGCATTTCTCATCTCCAGAAAGAGATTTTTTTCTACAGAGGAGAGTTAATGCTTCTGTTTAACACATCTGAGCTGCTCCAGGGGATGCCCACAGTGATGAGGTGCTGCATTTCTGGCTGCAGGGCCATCCTGGGATCACGTGTTGGTTTCTTCCTACTCTTTAGCACCATAGCTGTGAATGTCTTTTGGTTTGGTGAATTTGGGAAGAGCTTGCCTGCCCGTCCTGGGAGGATAAGGCTGTCTGCCTGTCCTGGCAGCTTTTTGCCTCTCCTCCTTTTGCTCCTTCATGGAGTATTGCTGGAGTCTTTGGGACAGCTTTGCTGACTGCAGGATCAGCCTGAGGAACTGCTGAACGCTCTGCAGTCACTGAACCCCACTGCAGGGTCAGCCTGAGGAATTGCTGAATGTTCTGCAGCCACTGAACCCTGTGCAGGCAGCCCCAAGGGTCTGGCAGCCACCCCAGCTGCCTGCCCCTGCTGCCAGCCCTGCCAAGGGCTTTGCTCCCCCTCTTCCCTTGTTAGCACCTTCAGCAGATCATTAATCCTATGCCCTGGTCCTTTCCAGAGATAGCTGACAAAATCTACAACCTCTACAACGGCTACACGAGCGGGAAGGAGCAGCAGACAGCCTACAACACCCTCATGGAGGTCTCTGCCTCCATGCTCTTCCGAGTCCAGCACCACTACAACTCCCACTACGAGAAGTTTGGAGACTTCGTCTGGCGCAGTGAGGATGAGCTGGGGCCCAGGTACCTGTCCCTTCCCTGTGTCCTGTCCTGCCCCATGCCCAGAGCACCCCTCTGCTTGGCCGCTGGGGATGTGACCCCCCCGCCTTCTCCTTGTAGCTAAAGAGAAGTCCCATTTTGGTGTTCACTAAGCTGTCCTGAATCCCCTTGGACCACCAGGTCCTGCTCAGTCCCTGCTGGTGGGACACCTGGCAGTAGGGTGGCTTTTGCAGGAGTGTTTGTATCACCCAGCCTGAACCAAGTGGGTGATGCTTCGAATGAGCTGGGGGCTTGAAAACACTGAGGACTGGGGTGCAACGAGTGTAATATAGGCCTGGAAAAGTTTTTCCTTCTCCCTCTGCTCCTATCTGCATGTTAGATATGGCTGAGGATCTCTCCACAGTACCAGGATGACAGCTCACAACTGTTTACAGCCTTCCTGGACATAGATTTAAGCTGGCCTGGGGCTTGTCCTCCTCCAGAGATGACCCTGGTCATAGTTTCTGTGGTATTTCATTGGCCTCTGGCACAGAGCTGTTCTCACCCTTCCCCCTGCCTTCCCTCTGATGACACTGCAGGCTTGTCTGTCCTTTGCAATTGTTCCTTTTTCTCCGAGTGCCTGGGAGCCATCAGCTTCTTCTTACACATCTTTATTTCCCCTGTTACTTGAGATCCAACACACTGAAGGATGCTGCCTAACCTGATACCTGCATCAAGCTGTGGGACAGCAGGTGACATTTAAACTGCCAGTTCCAGGACCCAGCTACATCTGGAGCCCATGGTCAGTCTGGCTGCTGTGTGTTGTGCTCACTGAGCCAGGGGAGCTCCTCACAGCACTCCTCTGCCCTGTTCAGCACTTGAGAAATACATGATTTGCAGCCAGTGGGATGAATCTACAAAAGCCAGGGCAGCCAGTGCCAGGCTCGTGACAAGAGCAAAGCTCTGCCATCCAGCCTGGCTGCTCAGGGAGCTTGGACAGAAGCAGAGGCACTGACACAGCAGGATGAAGATTTTTATATATATATATATATAATTTTTTTTTTTTACCAAGGGAGGCCATCTCTTAACAGGATTTTAATTGACAGGCTGTTCTTCTTCCCAAGGGGACATGCATTTTTGTACCTTGAAATGTTTATCAGATGAGCCTCGGCTTCACGGTGAATGTTCGCTCATAAAACGGAGCGACAAGAGTGGAGTCGATTGCCTCTGTGTAATAAATACATCACACTGAGGTCCTCGTGAGCCCAGTTTCCATGAAAGCCACAGGTTACTGCAAACAGCTGCTGGCAAGAAGACACACTGACAGCCAGATGTCCCAGCCAGACCGTTTACATTAAGGAGACATTAAAAACTTAGCTCATAGGTGGCCCCAAACCAGGACTTTCCGTAGTCAGCAGCATCCCAACACCTGGCTTGCCTCATCCTGCTCATCTCCTCTAGCAACAGCAGCCCCTTTCCTGCTCCCCCCATTCCTCTCACGGACATTGAGTGAATCTCTCACAGTTAATTTGTTCCAGCAAGACAGAAGAATCTGCCTAAATCAGTGAACTTTAATGCTACTGTGCTTCTAGACCTCTGGATCTGTGCAGTCAGATCTGTGCTTCCTAACACAGCCATGGGGAGATTTCACTGTTATTTTCTCTTACTGTGTTTTCACAATGATTCTTGTGACTACTGCAAGCAGGGACAGGCTTTTAGGAGGAGGCAGAACAAGTAATTATGTTAAACTCTTCTTTCCATGCCCTGTGGCTACCAGCGACACTGGGGTCAGTACATGGCATCAGCCCAGGACTCACAACCTGTCCCCTGCTCCAACCAGTCACCCAGGCAGGCAGCTGGGCTGGCCAAGGGACATGAAATGCATGTCCAGAGCAGCTGACTTCTGGTACAAGGGGGAATGCAATGTTCTGATGGGAGGTTGTGATAAGAGGCCATCAAGTCCTGGACTCACTGTCCTTGCACATGAGGGTCTGAAAGACCCAGGTCAGTTCTCAGTAGGGTGGAAAATCTGAATTTATGAGAAAACCACCTCATACAGGAACACAGCAGCCAAGCAGCCACCCTCTCCCTGCACTTTCAGGAATCTCATCCTTCCTTCCAGCCCAGGTATATTTTTTAATGGCTCCTTCACACCGCTTCACCCTCTTTTAATGCTTCCCTCTGAGGTAAGGCAGGGTTTGGCTGGCTCTGGACATATCTTCATGTTGGCCCTCAAGGTGAGTGTTGGCTGTTCTCTGTGCAGCTGGAGAGGACAAACATCCCAGCAGGAGCACCCCTGGCACTGGGCAGAACAGGAAGCTCCTACTCTCAGACAAACCCTCGCAGAGCTGCGGCTGGCAGCAGGGCCCTCAGTGCCCTGTCCCCTGTGCAGTGGGATCACTGGTTCACGCAGGAGCCCTCGGAAAATGTCCTGGCAGCAGACACGCATCCCCTCCCCCTTCCTCTCCCCCGCCATGCCACGAGGCACCACAGAGGGAAGTGGCTGCCTAGAGCTGTCACTGGTTTTAAATCCCCCTCTTCATCATTTCTGACTGTGCTGTGACCTCCTAAATCCACCACCTCTGTGCAGTCCAGCCTCAGTCCCTGGCTCCTATGGGGGGCACATGGTGGGAGAGAGGGCACTGCTGGTCCACACCAACATGGGGACATCCCCATCTGGGCTGTGGGGGTCACTTCATCGCTTCAGGGACTCAGAGCTTGAGGTCCGGCCACAGGCAGCCGGGAGAGTGACTCCCGTCTCACTCCCCTGCTGTCCCCTCCCAATTCCTGCCCTTTAATAAGGCAATAAATTGCCATTTCTGGCAGGGATGAGGTTGGTCAGCATTTAGGAAGATTTAATTTCCAGTATTTGAAAAGGTGGTCGTTCTGACCCGACAGCCCCTCCGTAGGGAGCACTTGGGTAATACCCAGGGCTTGATTTATGGTGTTAAATTGGCAGCCCAAGAACTGCTCCTGTAATTTATTACCCAGTCTTCACCAGAAAGCCTCTCTCTCTCACCCCTCCCCTCACCCACTCTTGTCTCTCTTTCTCCTTATTTTTTTTAAGAGGGAACAGCTGACAGCCGAAAGCTAAATCTAACATTTACACATGACTTCATTACCCTGCTAAAATAAATGACTCAAAGCACTGAAACCCATCAAAACTGGAGCCTTGGCACTGGACATCAAAAGCAAGGGGCCTGATTCCCTCTCCCCCGTCCCCCTGTCTCCTCTGTGATCACCGTTCAGTGCGTTTTCAGTATCTCACAGGGCCAACCCATCATGTGCCAAATCCCATCCTTAAACACAGGTTTTTCCTGGGACTGACTGCACAGAGTGAGCTGTGGATGCAGCAGGTGTGTGGAGACAGCTCCAGGAGAATCACAGCCTCTGGCACAGCAGGCATCAGCAGGGTGGGGTGGTTGGACCCCTGAATTTCTGGCCATCCTTGAAGTGCTTCTCACACGTAGGAATATTTGCCTGAATAAGAGGCCTGAGTATATCAGGAAGCAAGGACAACATGGTGAGTTCTGGCAATATTCAGGAGGTCATTAAAGTGTAGTGGAGCAAATAATGAAAATGAGAAAGCAGAGAAGGCCAAGGGAAATGGAAGCAAAGGGAGAAAAGTGAGAGATGGGCGAGGAAAGCTGTGGAGAGTAGGATAGGGGCAGTGGTGAGAAAGGAATAGAGGAAGGGCAGAGTGTGGCTAGCAGACAGCCAGGCCAGCTGAGACATCCCCTCCTTGTGTTGTTGTTGGTTACCCACCACGAGGGTTGGCCTCAAGGGCTGGTCATGGCCACTCCTCACTGCTCCCCTCCTGCTGTGGCTGGGAGAGGCCTTGTGGTAAACTGGAACAGTAACCAGTCTGGGGGGAAAATCCAATGACTGCTTGTTTGGCCTTTGAATAAACAACCTCCCCATGCTGGCCCAGTGGCCAGGTCCATGGACACCAGCACAAGCTACAGGGCTGGGGAAGGACCAGTACCCCATTTGGGCAGCAGAGCTGCTTTATGATAAATCAAGGTGATTGTGGAGTTGTGGCCTTAGAGAGATGAGAGTTCTCCTCTGTGAGGGTGTTCTGGCTGAGTGATCTCCTCCTGAGCGTGGTCAGGTGACATAAAAGCCCATCCCATGGGTTGGTGTGGGTCCTGCACTTGTTCAGCCTTCTCTGAAAGGGAGAACAAGTGCAGAAGTTAAGAAACAATCTCCCAGCATGGCGATGGGGAGAACTGGAAGGATCACCAGCTCCTGACTCTGGGAGCAGGTGAGAAGAAGTTCTTCCAGGCAGGCTGATCCCAGCAGGAAGTGGCACAGGTGATGGCTTTTGGTCCCTTCCAGCTGCAGTGATGGTGATTTGTTGAAGTTTGGCAACTGTAGTGACAATCGCTACAGAGTTTGGTTTGCTGCTGAGCTGAGCTTGAATCAGTCGGTCTTCACCAAAAGCACCAAATGCCATAATGGAATTTGTAACTCCAAGAGGCACACATCCAGCAGCACAGGACCTGCTCCTGGCAGCGTGTCAGGTCTTGGTGTGTGGCGGGAGCACCAGATGCTGTAGGAGGTCAGGTGGCTGCTGTGCAGAGTAACGTCAGTAGAGGTGTTGTGTCAGAGCTGGGCACAGCTCAACCCATGACAGCATTGTTATAGACGTGTGTGCAGCTAACAAGGCTCAAATCGCCCAGCCTGGCTCGTGTCTTTGTGCATGAAATCCATAAATGGATACCATGGAGTGCTGTCCAAGAAGGGCCAACTTCCTTTGTTCTTCCTTTGCCCTCAGAGCCGACCCAGAGCACATCACCCTGGGGAGGAGTGGGACAGTTTTCCATGTGTGGCCCTGGAGGAGCTGTGGTTTCCTACAGCCTTTCATCCAGCGTTCCCTGGATGAGGAGAGGGAGAGCTGGGGTGCCAGGATGCCCTCTCGCCTCCTCCCACCGTCTCTGCCCTCTGCTCTGGTGCTGAGGTGACCCTGACCAGCCCTTCCCTGGCGCCCCATCCCCGGACATCAGGCTCCCGACACTCCCCCCGGGCTGGGAGCTCACAGCCCGAGCTGCAACACCACTCAGCTTTCATAATCAAATAATCCCCATGTTTATGCCTTGATGACTGACAGTGCTGCCCCTGACATATCATTATCGGGAATTTACATTCCTACAGGAACTGCGAAATCCCCGACTCCTGAATCCAGAGCTTTCCTGTGGCACCAGAGGGAGAGGAAATAATCTGTGATCTTGAAACTTTCAGACCACTGAAGTAAACCCTCTTCCCTCCCTTTGTTTGATTTAGTACTTTGCAGACTCCCACAAGGGGATTCTTGGTTTCTTATGGGTTTATTTTGTTTTGTCTTTAATGTGTTGTGCTTTTTTTCCTCACTCCTCTAGTGTCAGTCGTTTTGGGCTCTTTGCCTCCTGCAGACTTGGGAAATCAGGAGAGGGAAGGCTGCACTCATCAGTCAGGGGCAGGAGGGTGCTGGGGGTCTCACCAGGGTGCCAGGTGGGGCCAGCACGTGTCCTGGAGCTGGCCAGGATCATATGGTGGTGGTGACAATCTAGCTGGGGCAGACTGTCCCCAGGGCACATGAGCTGCTCCAGTGGGTCAGACCTGAGGTGTTGGTGCTGTGAAATGGTAGATATACCCAGGACTTTGGGAAAAACAGAGCTTCTCTCACTTGGAACAGGAAAGACAATGTCTTAGGCAATGGGTCTTGCCCATTCTTGCCACAAGACAGAGCTGGTGGCAGAATGCAGAAATCCTGACCCCTGTGCCTTGCCCGCACTGCTCTGTTCCCATGTGTGCCCCTCCAGGAAGGCTCACCTGATCCTGAGGAGGCTGGAGAAGGTCAGCAGCCACTGCTCGACGCTGCTGCGCAGTGCCTACATCCAGAGCCGCACCGAGACCATGCCCTACCTGTTCTGCCGCAGCGAGGAGGTCCGGCCGCCTGGCATGGTCTGGTACAGCATCCTAAAGGACACCAAAGTCACCTGTGAGGAGAAGATGGTCTCCATGCTGCGCAACACCTACGGGGAGTCCAAGGGGCGGTGAGGGAAGGAGCGGGCCTGGAGCTGTGGGAGGCAAAGGGACTCCGAGGAGTCGAGGACTCGTGATGTGCTGAGTGGCTGGTGGGGTTTGGGGTCAGGTGATGTTCAGAGGGGGTGGAAGGGGACAGCGAGGCCAAACAGGACTTTCTCACACACATGGCAGAGAAACAAGAAATGAGCAAGTTGGACTTTAATTTCTTTTCCTTTTTTTTTTTTTTTTTTAATTTTTTCAAGAGTGAAAAAAAAAAAAAAAAAAGAAACAAAAAGAAATTACCTAATTTGACTCAGCATAAAAGCCTCTCCTTTTTAATCTTTTCTTACTGAATTTCCTGGACTACACGCTCCAAAACCCTGGGAGGAGGAGATTCCCACTCGAGGCCAGGGCCAGGCAGAGGGGAGCTGCTGAGCACAGGGTGATCCCTTCCCTGCCTGCCCTGCCTGCCCTGCCACCGGGCAGAAGCCGTGGGGCGAGGGGCTCCGTGCCGTGGTTGCCGAGAACGGCAGGAGGAGGTGGCGGGGTGGCCGGTGACACCGCGCTGCCAGCAAGGGTCCCGGGGCGGGGAGCCGGGCTGGACGCTGCAGGCAAGCTGGGCTTTGTGCCGCTCCGAGCGGGCGGGGCGGCTCCGTGTGCAGCCTTCGTTCGCGAGGCTCCCGACAGCTTGTGCTGTGCATTAAAGATTCATATTAAGTCCATCTTCGCCGCCTCCCTGGTGTTT
The DNA here is from genome assembly GCA_013400315.1 of Bombycilla garrulus. Taxonomy (NCBI): domain Eukaryota; kingdom Metazoa; phylum Chordata; class Aves; order Passeriformes; family Bombycillidae; genus Bombycilla; species Bombycilla garrulus. The sequence continues at coordinate 131,494 of VXBU01001034.1, forward strand.
CTTCCTGACGCGGTCTCACCTTTGCGTCCGTGGGGTTTCAGTGCTGGGTGTGGCACTCCTGGGATGGGGGTGAGGTGAGGGAGCCCGAGATGGATGCACAGAAAGCAGGGAAAAGTGCAGCCTTTCGCGCGGGGTCCTCCCCTCCTCAACACCCAGCGTAGCCACTGGTCCCAGTGGGAGCTGGAAGCGTGTGGAAAAGCCCAAGAAAAAAGCCAGGGGCTAAAAAAGACATGGAGAATCTGGTTTCTTTTACTGTCAGATGTGGGTTAGGCTGGCCAGGGCTCCCTGTGGGTAATGGATTTCTCAGCCTGGTAGCCAAACCAAAAAGTGCGGGAGGGTGAGAGGGGAGGAAAATACAAAAATCAGATCAGCTCAAAGCTATTGCTTTTTCATTTTTAAAGCAGAACAACGAACCTGGAGAGGGAAGAGAGAAGAGTGTGGGTTGAATGAATCAGTTTAGTCAGCCCAAAGCAAATAGTTCTGTTTAGTTTTTCAGGGTAGTTAACCCTTTAACATCAAACAAACAGGAGGTGAGTTTCAAAGCAGAAACAATTTGAAACCAAACAACAGTGCAGAATTTGATGTGGAGAGGGTTCAGCCAGAGACCTTTTTCTTCTTGAGCTATACCTATTTGCCTGATTTGCACCCACTCAAAGAATTTTGATTATTCCTTCCAAACTTCTCTTTTCCCCCCACCTCCTTTGGTTATGTCTCTTCCTCTGAGCCACATTCATGTGCTTTGGGAAGGTCTCCAGCACCTGATCAAAGTCCTGCTGAAGTTCACAGAAAACTTTGCTGTGACATTGCAGCCTGTAAGACAAGCGCCAAAGCATTGCAGGTTGCCTGAGGTCTTAATTTTTAAGCTAAATCCCTTTTTCTGATGGAGAGGGAGAGGAAGGTGACACTGAGGGCTCTGCGCTGTGGCCTGTGTGTCACCGAGGGTCGTACCACACGGAAAACAAAGACCAAGGGGGACCATGACACCACCACGTGTCAAAATCTGAGTGCCCAGCACTGCTGCTGCCTCTTCACCATCCCTTTGCCCTTTGGTGGTGACTGGCGGCCTTGGAGTTTGGCTGTGGGGATGAAGGACATGATCATGATTTGTTGCAGTCAAATAAAGACTTTGCTTTTGCCTGGTTGGGGCTGCAACAACACACAGCAAAATCCTTGAAATGCCAATGTGGTGGTGCCTGGCCAGTGCCCACACTGGTGCAGACCGAGCTGCCCATTTCATGTGCTGCCAGGACACAGTGTGTGCCCTTCACGGGGGTGAAAGCCCCCAGATCTCTCTTTGGAGCCACTGATGCAGAGTGACTGGGACTGATGTGCAGTTTTGAGTGCCACAGTATAAGATCTAAAGCCATCGAAAAATGTCCAAAGCAGGGGCACAAAGATGGTGAAGGAGGGCAGAAGCCATACGAGGAGAGGCTGAGGTCACTTTGTTCAACCTGAAGGAGACTGAGGGGAAATGATCCCACATTTTGCAGCTTCCTCACAAGGGCCAGTGGAGGTGCAGGCACTGATCTCTCCTCTCTGGTGACCAGTGACAACTCCTGAGGGAATGGCATGAATATGTGCCAGGGGAGGGAGGGCAGGCTGGAGATCAGGGAAAGGTTCTTCCCCCAGAGGGTGCTGGCACTGCCCAGGCTCCCCATGGAATGGGCACGGCCCCGAGGCTGCCAGAGCTCCAGGAGGGGTTGGGCAGCGCTGCCAGGGATGCCCAGGGTGGGATTGGTGGGGGTCTGTGCAGGGACAGGAGCTGGGCTCTGGTCCTTTTGGGTCCCTTCCCACCCAGGATATTCTGTGATTGTGTGACTCTGATCATCCCCTCCTGGCATCTGCAGAGCAGACAGTGCCTGTGGGACAGGTCCCCCCCACACAGCACAGGCCAGGGCTGCAGGAGCAGCAGCAGCCTCAGGGAGCTTGGCCGGTCCATCCTGTCCCTGCTGCTCACCGGCTGCAGCTCCAGGTGCTTTGAAGCTGTCTTGTTTTCTCAAGGCTCTGGCTCACAGCTGTGCTGTTCCCTGTACTTTATAAACACAGGGGTTTATTTTGTTTCTGTTTGCTTGGCTCGGGAATGATTCATTTCTCTTGGAAGCCCCGTGCAGCACACGGTGACTGGGAGCAGCTCTGTGGTCTCACTGCGGGTGAGAGCCAGTGTTGACCAACCTGAGGGACAAATTGCCTGTGTTTTCTCTAAGTGACTGGACTGGAGGTGTGACAGGGATAATGTTGCCCCTGGGATTCCTCTCCATTGTGAGTGTGGTGCTAGGTGTCAGGAACAGGAGATGCCAGCCTAAATACAAGGCAGCTGGCTGGCTGCCCCTCAGCGTGTTTTTCTCCACTCTGGCTCTGTGAGCTCCCCCGCAGTGGTGTTTTTTGCACCTGGGATGCCCATCCCTCACAGAGCTTTGGGGAGAGGACAGAGCTGCAGCACTGGCATGTTTTCTTGTAGATGGTGATGGAAAGGAGACCTTCAGCTCTGGTAGCCCTGACTGGGAGAATAGCAGGAGCAGAACAGGGACAGGCTGGTTGTCCCCTGGATCCACACTGCAGCTGTGTCCATTGCAGAGGCTTAGTTTGCTTATTTTGGAAGGCTGCTGAGGAGCTTTGCTGTGCATCCGTGGTGAGACTGGCTGCTGGGATGGGTACATGTACAGAGTGAGCTGTGTGTGAGCCTATGTTAATATGTACAGAGCAGGTGGAAGAGTCTAGACTCTGGGCTGCAGAGTTTGATGGCTGTTAACCTGTCGTGAAGCACACCTAGCTCCCAGATCAAAGCCAGGAGAGCCTCTGGCCAGTGATGCTGCCCAGCACAGCACACCCAAGCCAAACAAAACGGAGGAATTCGTCGAGGTTACACATCCTCCAGCACACAGCTGAAAGGAAGGGTCTGTATTTTCTCCCTGGAAACTTTGGGGAATGTAACCCTCTGGGTTTCAAGATAAACACTTGTAGTCATAGTCCAGCAATGCTGGCAGATGGACCTGTGCCCTGTAGTGTACACACACACACACACACACACACACACACATACAGACCCCTGCCACTCCTCTGACTCCCTCGGGAAAAAGGGATCCCAGCTCCAAAGTAAATTTCTGCTGCCCCAGGAGCTGGTTCCTTTTTCCAGCCAATACCCTGCTTCTGCTGTGGTTGGGCTTTGGCAGTCCAGTCCGGGGGTGATGCTCTCCTGGGTGGGAGAGCAGCAAAGGGTGGATGAAACATGAAAAGCAGGTGGGGAGAGGGGCAAAAAGATGCCACCCTAAACTACCCTCATCCACTTGAAAAGCTGAAAATATTTCCCTAGTGACATTGCTGGGAAGAATAACTTGGCTTCAATGGCTCCTGGATGGAGTGATCAGCTTTAGGATGAGCTAAGATCAAAAGGAGAAACCTTCTCCATCTTTGCAGTGTGTCTTTGCAGGTAACAGCACTGATAGAGCAGCCATGGACGCATCCTGAACAGCCTGGCCCTATTTTCCCCACCTCAGCACCCCCTAAACTCCAGCTCAGCATGGGGAGTTTCCCTGCAGAGAAACCTTTAACAAGCATTCACTGCCACTTCCAGCATCCTACGAGAGTCCCACCGGGCACACGCCCTCTTGAGGGCACCCCAAATCTGCCACTTGCCTGGCAGCTCAGAGCTGGTAGTAGCTGCAGGTCCCCTCCGGGGCTGCGTGGGGCTGCTCCCTCCAGAGGAGCCTGAACAATCCCCATTGTCCCCACGGCCATTGTTCCCCGCCCTGGCCGGGCGGGCTGCAGATGGCACGGCGCACAGAGGGGCCGATTGTTTGGGTTTTTGTGCTGCTGATGACACACCACTTTGGGACAGCTTCTTCCCACGGCAGAGGCCTCTGTAGTCAAGTGCTGCATTTGCTCCTTTATTTATTTCTTTGGTTTCTGCTTTTCCTCTTTTCTTTCTTTTCGTTTTTTGATTTTTTTTTTTTCTTGGTTGGATGGGGCTGTGGTGAGGCTGGGGAAGAGCCAAGGGAGTGCCAGTGGCTGTGCTGTGTGGGCAGCCCAGGTCCTCACCACCCCAGGGGGTTCCTGGGGGGACAAAGCCTTGCAGTGGCACTAATGCTTAGCCATGGCAGTGCCCTGTGGTGCCACAGATGAGTCAGTAGCCTCCAAACTCACACCTTGTTGTCCTGGAAGGGTGTAAACCACACGTTGTACCTGCTGGGCCAGGGGCAGGATTAGCTGAGCATCATGACATGAATTGATGTGTGCACTGTGAGACACAAAAGGTTTCTGTTTTATTTTTCTAAGCACACATGGCTTGACTGCTCCCTGAGTGTTGGTGGTCCGGATGTTAAACCAGGCCCAGGGCTCGCAGTGCCACCACGGTGGGTGACATGCCCCTGGGCAGCTCTGGCCTTGCCAGTGCCCCTCACAGCTCTGGGCTGGGGCTGAGTGGCACGAAAATCTGTCAACAGACTCTTAGTCCTGGGCACCAGGAGCTGCCAGGGCTCCAAGGACCGCTTTGAACAGTATGACGTGCTTCAGCTTGGGCATTTCCTACTGCGCCATGAGGGCCGGGAGGCTTTAAGTGCTTGGGTGGAAAGTTTGAGCATTGCAGGAGTAATAAAGTGTGCAATAAAAAGAATTCCCTTTCTCTCCCCTGCACCTGCCCACCCTCCCATCTCTCCAAGCCTCTTTAGCAGTCAGCATGGCATGAAGCCTTATGGAAACACCAGGGCTTGGGAAAACCTGTGTTATTAGGGTGACAGTTGGAAAATAACAGGTGTTACAAGGTGAGTGCCCAGAGACAGAGGTCAGTTTTGACATTCAGCCTTAACCATCCCTATATCTCAACTCTTTTATCAAAAATGCTAATGGATTTGAAGCATAAGTTGGTTCATCCCTGTGGGCTGTATTAGGATAAAGGGAAGCAGCAACGATCTTAGGTATGGGGCTCTTAGTTTTCCTTGAAAAATATGACTAGGGAAGTGATTTATAAATAAAAAAACCTAACAGATAATATCTTAAAAGCAGGGCAAGGAGAGTGGTTACAAGGGATGATGTTGCTCTTTGGATTAGTTCTTCATTCATCATAAGCAAAATGATCAAAAAGTTGTGAATAACCTTTTATCTGAAAAAAAAAGTCTTGGAAGTTGTTTTTAACCACTAATCCTCCCCAGGCCTGAGAGAAGTCAGCCAAAAGATTGTGAAGACCTTTAAAACTATTTTGACACAGTATTGCCTCACTTATACTTTAAAAAAATTAAGACCCTGGCCCTTTGGCTGCATTTTATTGGAGAACTCAGGCCAGTTGTTGACTTGAACAATGTAGGCAGCTGTTACTCCAATTCAGGGCAGAGGGGAAAATCTGAGGCCATCACAGTGTTGTGGTGGTTAATGATCAGCAAAAAGCAGAATTCTGGCCTCAGAACCACTCGCTTTTCTTCACCTTCCAGGTGTGTGTGCCTTAGAAAGTGAAAATCTGAGGAAGTAGAATGAACAGGTCCAGGAAAAGGCAGTGCTGCACCAGGAAGGGGTTGTGCGTCTACACGTGTGCGAGCAAGTGAACCCATGGGCACACATCTGCCAGCCTGAACATTCATCTGATTTTCACATTTCCTTGTTTACATTAAAAGGAGGTTTTTTTCATACTTGTGAGTAAAGTTTTTTATATTCCAGTCCTCCTATGGAAGTTTTTCAAGCTTCCGTGTCTTTTTGATGTGATTTTTTTTCTGCTGCTAATAGTTTCATTTTCCCATTACAGGATGATTTTTAAGGTCCCTTCCAACCCAAGGCATTCTGTGACTCTGTGATTGCCACAGTCACCAGTTAAATGCCTGTCTGAGAAGCTGTGACATTGAGCCAGGAGAGGGTTTTGCCATATGAATTCAGAACAATTTCCCCAGCTTTCTTTAGTGATTGATCTCCAGACAAGACACGTAACCTGGACACAGAAACTGCTGTTCTTCCTGTGCATTCCAATTGATCCTGGGGCGGTTTTTGTGCATGTGCAGGAGGAGTGGAGCTGAGCAGAGCCCAGCAGGAGCGAGCTGCCCGCTGTTCCCTGCCTTCATGGCTGCTCCCGCCTTCAGCTCTTTATTAATCCCTAATAGACAGTTCAACACACAGCCAATTGATTTGTGCATTGCTATAGACACAGCCTCTTTAATCCCTTGTTCCTGGGCCGTTTTATCTACAGCATGTGCTATTGATAGGGCTGTGTGTGACGCACTTATCCTCCATTAATAATGCTTTGACCAAAGACAGGGATGGTATAGAAAACACAATGCATTCTTGCTCATGAGATTTCTGTCTCTCCTTGCTCAATATGTTGCAGTGGTAAAATGCAAAGCATTTTTATATTTTTATGCCAGAGCAAAAAACCCCAAAAAAACCATTAAAAAAATTATTCTCATCTCCGACTATGCTGCCCTCACCACACACAAATTATTGGTGCACACCTCAAATTGGTCTGATGAGGAGACTGCAGCCCTGGCTCTCTCTAGACCACTGGAAACTGATTTATCTTTATCTGTCTGTTTCCTCATGTGTCCAAAGGCTCTGTGCACAGGGATGTTCAGCTCTCTGGCTGTACACAGTTTGCTTTCAGCCTTGCTCCCCTCCTAGGTAGCACCCTCGAGCCAAGACAGCTACACTGGGACTGTTTTTCTGGACAAACACGTTCTGCATGTGATGAAGAAGCCAAGCAGAATATGGACAAATTGATTTTCAAGCTCCAAAACCTCCAGCAGCCTGCCTGGAGAGAAACAGGACCTGAGGCCCCTTGGCAGAGCCCAACCCACTGGAGGCAAAGGGACTCGCGGGGCCCTGGCCGGCGCTGCCTCCCTACACCCCCTGCAGCCTCTGACAAACACGGCTGTTTTCAACCCCCTGCCCCAAAAGCAAGGAGCTGGAGCAGATGGACAGGATGCTGTGCAGCTGTGCAGCCAGATGTGGGAGCCCACAGCTACTCAGTGACCACTCTGGGTACCCCCACGGGTGTTGCTCAGGACCGAAAGCAAAGGAGACGTGGCAAGAGCGAGGGGTCCAGTTCAGAACTCTTTAATACAAGCTTATATTGTTTGTGTTTCTGATTCTCTGTTCTCCCAATATCTGGGGACATTAACCCTCATATGTGTGTGAGCATGTGTATGAAGATATATACAAAATCACACAGTTAAATATTTAAGCATACAAGGTATTATATATTTATATAATATAGAACTTTAGGGTATAGGAATCAACAATGGCAAAATATTTCTGATGAATCTGACATAATTTTTTTTTTGGAGTGAAACATGACCTGTTTTTGAAAGACCAGAGGAAGTTGTTGCTTATTCAAAGAAAGAGAAAAAGCTGTATAAAGAAATTCTGTGAAAATGATTTAAAAAACATCATGAACCAAAAAAAGGACAACTGTTAAAAACTGTATTGAAAAAAAAATAAATTAGATGAACAATTGTGTAAATATAAATTAAAAAAGATGACAATCTTAATAAATAAGCTTTACTATTTACATCTTTATATATTGCTTGGAGACTTAAATTAGATCCGTTAAAAACAAACGAACGCAAAATAAAACCCAAAATTGGAGCAGCAAACGTACAGGCGTGAGGTACAGAATTAAGGGTTGAACTGTATTTTGCTTGTTTCTTTTTTTTTTTCTTTTCTCTTTTATACAGTAGACCAGTAGAATTCTTGTGAAAATAGATCCTCAGCACTTCANTATATATATATCATATATATATTTATATATATATTTATATATATAGTACGGCTCAATCCTGCTCCCAGTGAAGTCAACAACAACAAAAACCTGTGTTGACTCGATGGGAGCAAAATTCAGCCTCTCATCTGCAGACAGGTACGTAATTACAGAGGCCGTACAATGCAAACTCCACAATGGTTCCAATTCCCTCTTGAATTGCTGGTGAAATGTTTCGTTAAAGCCCTGGTTCTTTGCACTCAGAAGATGGAAACTGGTGGTTGAATGTGGCCTCATTCAAAAGAAGGAAAAACCAAAAGACTAAAAAACTAAGCCAGAATGGGAACCAAAGACAACTTGGACTCGTTAACTCTGCTTCTCGACCCAACAAGACTAAAACCACCACCAAGTAGCACCAAGACTCCTCATCAAACACCTGAAGCCAGCCCAAGCTGCTGAGTGTGGCATCAGGGGAAGTGATTTTCACTCTTACTGAACCTTGGATGTGTAGATCTGGTGAAAAGGGGAAAACTCGGTTTGCCAAACGAAGACAGAAACAAAACATTAAGCCTCACTTTGCTCCTGCTAAAAGGAACGGGGTGGCAGGAACAGCCCAACACCAAATCCCTATTGCCCAAATTGACCGTAGTTCCAAGGAAATACATCTTGGGTTGTCTGGACCTGCTCCTGCTGATGTTCTGCTCATGCTCCCACTCAACTCAGTGGTGAAGGTCCTCCAGGGAAATGGGACTGTTTTGGGCTTCAGTTTGCCCAGCATATAAGGTCACCTGGAGGCAGGAGTGCTGCTGCACCCTGAGCAGGGAGATGGCCTTCCCGAGAGGATGGGACAACGTGCAAAAAATGTAAAACAGATCAGCTCAGCTGCACCACTGAGACCAAAAGGGGCCCCCAACCATAAGGATATCTAGAGATACCTAGAGCGTACCTCTGCTGGGCATGTGGTCCTCTCCCAGTGATATCAACATGCCCATCAACTCCTACTGGGGCCTCCAGGGATTGGGCAGAGGAGGGCAAGATGCTGCTGGGAATTTCCATGGCATCCAAAACAGTTCAAAGGCCAGACTTCCAGCTCTGAAACCCCTTTGGGCATCCCAGCCTTGGCTGACATCCCCCCATCCCCTCCTGTCTTCTAGCTTGGCCTCGAACGGGCACCACGTGCTAGAGTGTGGGAAGGGGGTGGTCAGCACCCCACTTCCCCAAAATGGGAATCACCTGTCTGCTCAGGTAGCAGCTTTCTCCTTCCCCCTTCACTCCCAGTCTCTCGTAGCTCTCCGGGATTCAGACTGTGCAGTGCTTCTGAGTGCAGTAATTAGAGCACAGTGAAATACTGAATAAATGCGTATGTACAGTTGGATAACGTAAAAATAAGCACAAATACACACTTAAAAAAATAATCTGGAAAAAAAAAATAACAAACTCCATCCCCTCCCTCCCCCCACAAACAACAATATGCCAGGGGATAAGCCCTTAGCCTTAGTTCCTGGACTTATCACAACACACGAGGAAAACAAAACCAGACAATTTTATAAAACCTCACGGTACTTCTAGGGAAATCTACACTTAGTATCTAGTTCTCTACTCAGCTGGCAGAATCGGTGTTTTCCTTTCAAACACATAAAAATAGGCTTTACTCTTCTTGGATTTGGATTATGCGGGTTTTCTTTTCTCCATTTTTAATGGGTTTTTGTTGGTTTTTTTTTTTCACTCCTAGTCCTCTCTTTAAAGCCTCACATATAATTTTTTTTTTCCCCACTTGAATCACTTGCAGCAAGAAACTTTTGTTGGCTATGGGGCTTTCCTTTTTCTCTCTTTTTTTTTTTCCTTTTTTTTTTTTTTTTTTTTTGACAC
>VXBU01001034.1:141596-234956 GCA_013400315.1 Bombycilla garrulus
TTTGGGCTTGGGGTTTCCTTTTTTTCTCTTTTTTTTTTTTCCTTTTTTTTTTTTTTTTTTCTTAGACACAGGTAAAACCTAGAACAAACCGACAGTTACAACCAAGTTAAACTGAAACTGGAAGGGAGGTAGCTGGAACCCGATTCCAAGAATCCTCTGGTGCCATCCTCCTTTCTCAGCCTGGGGGGGACAGCGGAAGATGCAAGAAAAGCAGGAGGACACCAGCTCAGCCTGTCTGCGAGAGGGTGGGGAGGGAGAGGGGTAGCAGCTGATTGGAGTTTCCCACCCCACCGTGCACCATTCACTGCTTTCTGCTCCTGCTTTCCCTCCTGCTCGCCATGGACATCCCCCACAGCCTGGTGGTCCCACATAAGGTGCAGCCCTGGCTCGCTGCCTGGGACCGAGAAGATCTTGGCACTAATGTGAACTGGAGTTAATGAGCAGCTAAATTTCACCAGCATGAGCACCCTCTTCTCTCCCCCAAACCTCTGGCTGGATGTTGTCTATGCTGCTGGCTCAGCGGGTGGAGTGGTGTTTGATGCCACTCTCACCTTCACCCCCTGGCCACCACAGTCAGGAAGGGTCTTTCCTAGTACCCCACTGGGCATTTGGGGTCCACACAGTGCAGATGATGTGAGGATCCATCTGGCCTTGCCCAGGGTTGGGAGCACAGGGGACAAGACCTGAGCAAGTGTCCACTCCCCATGGCTTCCCTCTCGGCATCTCTGTGGGTGCTTGGTACAGTGGTACAGCACCTGAAAATGCAGAGGGGATTTGCCCCAGTGGAAAAAAAAAAAAAAGCAAATTAAGTTAACATGACTCAGAACAGAACTTTCTTCCACTCCTGATTCCATCAGCCCTACTGGAGGAGATGAACAGTGCCCACATAATAGTGAAAAAAAAACCAACATAAAAACAAATATCAGCATGGAAAGGCTTCCAGTGGGAAAGGGAGTTGGGGCACTCCAGGACTGCAGGAGGGATGCTGAGGAGTGAAGCTGGGCTGGTGAGAAGCCCCTGCCTCCCTTGAGCTGAGGGCTCCTGCTCAGCAAGCAGGGGCTGGCCCTGGCTGGCCAGAGGGGCTCAGCTGGCCTGGAGCTCCTGTGAGCCCACAGCAGCAAGAGACAGACCTGTCTCTCCTGGGCAACAGCCTAAGTGGCAAAAGCAGATGGGAAATCTCCATGCTGAGCTCTGCACTGCAAAGGGCATTTTCAGGATGCACTCAGGAGCTGAGCTGAGGCTCCCTGCTGGGATGAAACCCAGGAGAGGGGAAATCATGCCAAGATGCCTCAGGCACTGAGGACATGAAGTGTTGTCAGTCTGAAAGGCTTTTGAGGTTGTGAGCTCTTCTGACAGGCTGGGTGGCACCAAACAAACTGCCAACAAAACAGGGGAGGGCAAAAGGACCAGAAGGAAGCAGCAACCTTTGCAGTTATTCACTTCCCATATTGGCCAGAAAGCGAGGGGCAAAAGTGGAAGCTTATGCCACTGCTCTCTAAGCTGGGGAATATTCAGTTGAACTCCATGGCAGGAACCCTGATCCCACTGCACCTGCCTTTCCAGGACACCCCTGCACAGAGGGGGCAGAGCTATCGCCAGGCCTTCTCTAGGAACAGCTGAAGCTTCACAACAGAGGGCTCCTCACTGTCTTAATGACAATGACCTCTCCAGGCCTCTGCTTTAGTTCTTGAGATTCTTCTCTGGTTCATTCCAATACAAACAACCCCGACAAGGCATTGTGGGTAACAAGAACCTGTCTCCTTGCACCTATTATTCTATAATTTTTTCATTTCTAGTTCTCCAAATCATTTTTACATGCATGTCCATAAGCTAAATGCCCTCTCCCCTTACCCTTCTGCCTTGCTCCAGTGCCTAAAGGAGTTAGAAAAAACCTTTTTCCCTTTACCTAGTAGATTGTGCAAGTCATGACAGCCCCAAGGAACAAACTTAACACTGGGAAGGATGCTCTTTTGGATGTGTGCTGTTCCTAGCAGGAGCTTGGAGCAGCAGACACATGCCCAAGCCCCACTGGAAAGATCTCTAGGGTTTCCCTGGGCTGGGCTATAGCAGCAGCAGCACTGGATGCCCTGGGTATCTCAGTGACTCAATGTAATGAACCCTGTGAGGAAGGGAATCACCAAGGGTCTGGCACATGTTTCCCTCTGGGCTGAAGCAGGAGGATGACAGGGAAGTGTGAGGTCTGCTGCAGCTAATGCCCTTCTTTCTGGAAGATTACGAACAGCTAGGATCCTGGTCTATCCCAAGTGTCCGACCCACTGGCCTGGCAGCTTAATACTGACAAATATGGCCAAAATTCTAATACTGTCTCCTACGGGCCTTTCCTCATGGCAGGTGTCTCCTCCTCCTCCTCATCCACTCTCCTGAGCAAACAGGAGCATGAAGCAGTTGTCAGAATCACATCACCATAACAGTGGGGTGGAGGAGGCCTAGAGAACCACTTGGCAGGGTGGAGACCAGAAAGCAGATTCCTTTGGCTGGCTGGTGTCCTGTTTTCTTGCCCCAGTGCTGAGGAAGAGACCAGAGGGTTTGAAAGGCAGGTTGTAGGTAAGCTTTAAGGCAGACTGTTTGGTTGCATGGGGTTGTTTTTCACCCTGTCCTGACACAGTAAGGAAACTATTTGTACGGGACATAGCAGCAGGAGTAGCAGCAGCAGACATGCTCAAATGACAAGTGCGGGCGTGAGTTCCCCTCTCTGTGCTCCTCAGAAGCATCATCCACGTTCCTCAATGCCAGTCCTTGGACTCTCCACTCCCTCCCTCCACCACAGGCCCACCTGCCCAGCTCCACACAGAAACTCCCAGAAGCCCTGCAGGCTACAAGGGGGCTTTTTGTTGGCTCTTTCAGGGCAGGGGGAGAAGGAGGAGCTGTACAGAAAGGCCACTGCAGTCTGCTGAGCTGCCTGGCTGGAAGTAGCATTCCTGGGAGGAGCAGATGCATCCCATATCTCGAGCTGGCTGGGTGCCTGGCAAGTCACTTGCCAAGAGGCCCAGCCCTGTGGAGATCCCACCCCAACCACAGTGCCCCGAGCATGCGATACCTTGGCATTCAGCATCAGAAAAGGCTCAGCTTGGAGTCCTCCAAGAGCTCAGCCTCTTGCACAAACGGTCTGAGTTGTGAGTGCTGGGGAGGGGAAAGTGTTTTGCGTTGATCTCTCACTCTTTCTCTCTCTCTTTCTCTACTTATTTCTATAAATACATGTACATAAATAGTTTGTTTCTCGCCTTGAATCTAGATATGAACTGTTCAAATTAGGTGGCCATAACATGCTGTTTTGATACATGAAAGTCATCTTGACTTGACTCTTGGTTGGTTTTTTTCTCATCATCACTATTTGAAATATAATTAATACATAAACCCCTACTTTGAGTTCTCCTTGGACAAAAATTAAAGGCAGACTGGTTGAATTCTAAGGGTCCCTGGTGCAGAAATGCCATCCAGTTGAGCAGCTAAATGTTAAAAACGATACCAAAAAGGATGTGGTGTCTCTCCTAGCCTGCCTTGAGCAGTGTGGTCCTCCTTTCCACGTCACTTGGCTTTACCCAAGACTGAAGCCACGGAGATCTTTCTGGTTGTGCTCTTGGGCGTTGGGGTCCCGGCAAGCACACTCTCCTTGTAGATCACAGGACATAGGAAACGGTGTCACCTGGGAAAGAGGCCAAAAACACAAAGGTGTGAAAGAAGGAACATACCTACAGCAGCCTGGAGAACAAAAAGGAACTCTGGGGTGAAATCTTCAGAGATCAGCTGCAATCTTCACTATGTTATTTTTTTACAATGATTTATGTTAGTGCTGAGCTGAGGTTCCTAAGGGCCTATGGTCTGGGTGCTGCTGCTTTATTTAAGTCCATTTGTGCACTTAACTATGAATGTTCTTGGGTTCAGTTCCTCAGGATGAGAACCAAGCACTGTGTCACAGATCACTGGAATCCAGCAGAGACCTCTCTGAGCATCTCTTGTGTTTGAGGTCAGGAGATGCAGCTAACAGGCACTGAGGCACAGCAGAGGAATGCTGAGGGACACTGCTGCATTCACCATCTGTCATCTTTCTGGGACCCCTCTGGACAAGCATGGGAGGGAGCTGAAACAATAGCCCATGATGCCTGGCCACTGAAAGCTGATTTGGGCCTATTGCATCACAGTATTTACCTGCAGAAAAGGCAGAGGGACAAGTGTCTCACTTGCCCTGAAGTGAATTCCCAAGAATTTCTCCCATCTGCGCAGACTGAACAAATGACCTCATTCCCCTCCTTTGCACTCCTTCTGAGGCAGTGCCACAACCTGTTCCAGTGTTCCCAGTGAGGGTTGCACACGCTCTGCTCCCCCTGGCTCTGCTGCCACACGTTCACTCCCCCTTCCACAAACACTTTTCTCCACGCTACACCTGAGTGTGCCTGTTCCCTGTGCATCACCCACAGCCCATCCAGGAATGTGGACCCAACATTGTGCCGTCATCTCCATCTAGACCTTCCACACGAGTCCCTGCCTGTCCCTCTCCAGGATGCCTTTCTCCTGACGCACACCATTTGGGAAGGAGGGGTGTGGAGCTTTATTTCACAACTGGGGAGCCTAAGGCAGGGACATGCTGACAAGGACACTAAATAGCCAACAGTCATCACCAAATCAGGGCTTAGAGAGCCTCCTCCCCTTGCTTCTGACTCCATTCAAGAAACCCCGACCCTCCAGGTGGAGTAGGGTGATGACTCTTCATCAAGCCACGGCCTCGGTGACTTATGAACTAAATAACCAGTGAATAATCTGAATCTACAATTGTGCAAATATGGAGTTTGCAAAGAGAAGAAAGAGTCCAAAAAGTTAGGAGCAAATTAATCCAAATAACTGGCAACTGAATAAGTTTCTAAACTGCAGAAAACAATAGGAGCTTAAGGGTCACTTGATCCAACAGAAGCCAGCCTGAGCAGGACTGTCTCATATCACAGTGTTATGAATATTCTTAGATAGGAAAACAGAAAAGTCGGCAAACAATGGGGTTTGGGGAGGAGGCTGAGGAGGGATTGTTTAATGACTGAGTTAAAATACTGGAAAGGAAAAAAAAGATACATGTAAAACAAAAATTGAGTTATTCTGTTCAGTGTAGAAGGAAACATTTTGGTTTAGATTATCTGCTACATTTCAGGTTTGACCTTTCCCTTCAAGACAAACAAATAAAAAAGACTATTTCACAGGAAAAGTTATGTCTTGAATAAAAATTTGTTTCACTTAGAAAATGCTTAAACAAAACATTTAAGTATGCCTGGAGTTCTCCTCTATTTTCATTTTTTTAATCCTGAATCATTCAGTTCAATCTGGATTTGGCAATGAGTTTGACTTAAAAAATCCTCCCCGATGTACAGTGAAGCTACTGGTTGGAGTCGAGACCTGGGAACCTGATTCTTTCATTTGTCTTGATCAAGCTTTTTCCTCTCGCTGGCCTGGATTCCCCGTGTTTGCCTGTAACAACCTGACAAAGGCGATTAAGTGGCCCCTTCAATCAGAGCAGAGACAGGGAAGATAGATCCACACTTTGCATTGAGTGCAGGTCAACCACACACCCAGTCCAGACATTTCAGTAAAGTGTCTGAAATTAATGGTGACAGCCTACTGTCAGGACAGCTTGCTGCTGTCCAGGTTTAAGCAGGATGTGCTGCAGGCACAGAGATCCCAAACATGCTCCCGTGTCTCCTGTGGGGACACCACAGCCAGGAGAGAAAGCCCTGGCTGTGGGCTCTATCTCCAAACCAGCAGCTCACATTCCCCTCACCTACTCTCTTTGGAACAGCAGCCTTAGGCACCCAAACTGGCATGAGTTTGATGTGGCCTGAAGTGCTCTACCTCCTTCATTGCCTCTGCTCCCATTTCTCCTCGGGAATTCCTTGTTTTCCTCTTTGCTTTCTCACAGGCTGTGCTCAGCCCTGGAGCGACCTGAAAAGGTGCAGATCCGAGACTGGATTGCTGCTGCATTACAGCCAGGTCCTGGGGAGATGGAGCAACTAAAGAAATGTCTGGCTGTTTATTGTCTCCCAACAGTGGTCATGGACAGAAGAGCAGAAGCTTTCTCTGAGGCAGAGCCACAGCCCCCAGAGCAGACAGTTTTGTGGCTCAGCAGCAGTTCTCAGCAGTGGGTAGCCTGATGGAGAAGGGTTTCTTCCTGATCAGATCAGTCTTATTCACTTTATGTCCCTTATGGAGGCTTTTTATGCAATTTGATTTTTACAGTGCTATTGTAATAGATAGATGTATTGTTTTGTCTTATGGCAGTGAGCTCCAGAGATCCGTTTTCTATTATGTGAAAAGGCAGAGATTTCTATGGGTAATGAGCACAGCCACAGTCACATTAGGCATGACAAAATTCTCCAAAAACTTAGCAGTAATACAGGGTTTTCCACTTTAAACAACATTTACAACAAATACACATTTGAGTTCCCCAAGGACCTGATTTCCATAGGTATTTAGGGAATTTAAACCACACACAGAATCTGCTGGGACTGACTGAAGTACTCAGCTCAGGGAAACTGTAAAACCCCTTAGAAGAAGGACTGTCTGTTGCCTTGGGCTCACACAGTGACAGCCTCTGGAGTACACAGCCATGAAATAGAGCTGCTGGATGTGCTAGAAATAATAAATGCTAAGCCTTTCACTGAATGATAGCCCATTTAGGTGTGGAGCCCAGATATACATACTCCAAGATTAACTACCTCTTTTCTTTTTAAATAGGTCCGTGAAAGCCCAACTCATTACCAGACTACACGACCTGCATCGAAATTTCCAGATAGACCCATTGGAGAGCCAGGAGCAAGAAGTCAGCTCTTCTTCCTTCAAAACACCAAGCCTTGCATTTCACCTACATCCATCTCCCCTAGAAAATCTAGGAAATGTCTAGGAGGGTGAGAAGAAAAAGCTAAAAATTAAGCTTAAGACCTGTCTTGGATATTTGATAAAGTAATGCAAGATACTGTATCCTCAGGCCAGCTAAAATAGATTGGAAGAGACATAAGTGAAGAACACAGCTCCACACACCTACACACAGAACTCTTGGAGATGATCCAGAACAGTCATGGCACTGGATCAACAACGCTCAGGGGAATGTGAGTCACACCAGAACCACACCGGACCACAAACTATCTATCATCACGAGAAAAGAGACACAACCTCCATCATTCCTGTCACCTGGAGCATGCAGGACATGATACATCCTGCTCTGAACCTAGAGGAGCAAAGGCAGCAGGTGTGGGCTCACAGGATGGGCAGGAGGCTGGCACAGACACCCAGGTGTAACTCACAGGGGATCCAAAACACTTCAACTAACTCACCACCACTGCTGCACAGTGCATGACCTCAGACTTCCTTCTCCACCAAGGCACGGAAGCCCTAAGCATCCTCTCCCACACTGAGTGACGAGGCCTTGGATAAAAGTCAAGCTGCCTCTTAGAAATAGGGCTAGATTTGTCCTGGGCGCCGTGCTCCCAACTGTGGGAACAAAGACAACAATGTGACAGAGCAATGCAGAGCTAGGATGCAGGTCATGGAACGAGTGAGAGGTCATAACTCCTCGCTACATGCACCTATCTGAAGAGGCTGGTGACATCCCAAGGCAGATCCCTGCTGAGAAAGGCCAGTCTGTAGGGAACTGGTGGGAATGTTGACAGGAGAAATCCCAGACAGGTACAGGGAGGGATGGAAAACAGCTCTGCAAAGGCTGTAAGCTTGTCCCTCACAGAGTCTGGTATCAGGCTGACCTGGTTGTGCCTTCTGCCCGTGCCTGGGGTTGGCTCACAGCAGCACCAGGGCAGGCAGGATTGGGCCCAGGGAGGGGGAAGCAGGGGAGTAGGACTGCTAAGTGTTGGGAAACAGGCTGTTGTTAGATTTCAGCCCTGAAGTGTTTGCGAAATCTCCCAGACAGGACTCACTGGGGCTGTGGAGGCCCTGCTGCAGGCAGAGCCTTGGCGGGCAGTGTGGCCTGGGAGATAAGTGTGGCAGCCTGTGCTGAGTGTCACAGCCCTGTGCCTCCCCAGAGCCTCCCAGCTCAAACACCAGGCACTATTTTGTTCCCTGACAAGGCCCTTGGGGGATAAAAAAACATCTTGGAAGGGTCTTCCCAGTGGTTTTCAGCATTGAGGTCACCAGTTGGAGATAACGGAGCAAGAGCAAGCCCCCTTTTAGCTCTGAGTGCTGGTATGTGGGTTCACACCTAGGGCACTGCTCCAGAGGGCCAGGAAAGACAAAGCCTGCAGGAAACCTCCTCTCCATGCAGCACACAGAGTTCTAAAAGCTCCGGTTTTTATTAACTACCCCACCATAAACGGAACTTTCCCCCAGTGAAACCAGCAACTGTGGTGCATCAAGACATAGCTCAGCAGAACCCAACAGATGCTCTGCTCTCTCCATGGTGTGCAAATTGGGAGCAGCCTCAGCAGAACCAGTGGGAGCAGGATGGCCCAAAGCCAGCAGGGATTCCCGGGAAAGCCCAGCCCGCATGGATCCCGCATCCCCGCCCGCCCACGGGGCACAGCGAGCCCGTCTGCCAAACCACACACAGCTCAGTTGCTCAGCAATCAGCTGTGCTTCCTACTCTCGTGCTACTGATTGTGCAAACATGAATGTAATTAGTCTAAATAATCACCAAAGATTTAATAGGAGCCAGACCACCCAGAGGCCAAATAGCTGGCGGTGGAGCAGGGAAGGTTTGTTCACTGTTTTTTGTAACACTTGCTAATGAAGTGAGGTCGGATAGCAAAGCAAACACCCTCCACCAGCACATCCCCTGGGAACGCTGTATGTTGTGGGAAGCCCCACGTCCCTTGAAGCCAAGAACAGTTCTCTCAGGATAGGCAACATGTGCTACTACCATCACTGCTTTTAATTTATTGACGCCTGGAAAGCCTCCCTGAAGGATTATGAAACCAAGCTCTGAGCCCCAAAATAAGCTCTCATCCCAACCAACCCTGACTGGAAACGCTCCTCTCACATGGCAAACAGCTACAGCCACTGAGCCTGTGATCGAGGGCTGCTGGGGAAGTGAGTTCATCCACACGTCGGGGAGAACCCGCGCGCTTGGAGCGCTCAGCAGCTTCCAGAGGCATGAAGCAACACTCAGCATTGTATCCTGCCTTCCTCCCTGCTCACCCACCATTCATTGTATCTCCCTGGCTAATTATAGAGCTGACAAACACACCCAGCTGGGGACAGGCCAGTAGTTAGGAGCAGCATCGTGGCAGGAGCATCAGCTCTTCTGGATAAACAGGATTTCCTCAGCTGAGACA
This sequence comes from Bombycilla garrulus, assembly GCA_013400315.1. Taxonomy (NCBI): domain Eukaryota; kingdom Metazoa; phylum Chordata; class Aves; order Passeriformes; family Bombycillidae; genus Bombycilla; species Bombycilla garrulus. Next base: position 150,875 of record VXBU01001034.1, read on the forward strand.
GTCACTTAAGCTTCTAATGGCACCAACTGCCTCAAAACCATGTTGTGGCAATGGAGAAGGATGTGAGCTTGCCTAAGACAGGTCTGTGTTGCAGTCAGAGAGCTGGGAGAAGGTGCTTTTTTCTCCGAAATACCAAAAAGTGATTATTTTTGTTGGCTTAGGGGAAGGAGTGCAGACTCATCTGCTCCCTTTCCTGGGGAGACAGGGACAGCTTTTGGAAATCCCTGCTGGAGCCAGCAGCAGCCCCTCAGTTCAAAGCTCCTTTCTTTAGGCCTTGAATTCTCAGCCATAAGGTCTCTGAAGAGGTTTTGATAACTGGCCTATCTTTTAGATAAGCAAAGCTTTGGATGAATCCCACACAGCTCTCTATCTACCACAAGTCCTCATTTGTTTTCCGCCAAGGCACTTGCTGGTTTTCCTCTCCAAGGTGTTGGACAGAAATGTCAAGAGGCTGAAGGGACAGGACAAGTTTTCTCTTTTTTTACCAAGTGCTATGGGGCAAAGCAGTTGAAGAAAAACCCGAGTGATAACTGAGTGAGGCAGGCCTTTCTCATGGGAGCTGTGGGTTTATCCCTTCTGCGACAAAAAGGAAAGGCAGAGAGGACAGACAGATGAAAGTTCACCCTTACAAATGGTTGAAGTTGAGGGAATTTTAAAACAGACAATTCAATGTATTTAAATCTACAGGGACCAGACTGCAGGACCTTCAACCAGGCAAATCTGCAATCCGAGTCTGGAACAAAGTACGTAAGCAGTGCCTAAAGACAGAATTTCTGATTTCTGCGAGGCCTTTCTAGACAGTCTTGTCTAGGGAAAACTTATAAAAGGGAAGGGGAAGAAAAGAAGTGGAAGAGACAGTTACTGGAGAGATGATTTCCTGAAATGAATCAGAGGAAACAGCCAGAGCCTCTCCCAGCAGTGCTGCACACCCCACGAGCTCCTCGCAGGCCGCCAAGAGCCCAGAGACAGCCAGTTATGCCCAGGTTATTTATTTCCCTCACTCTGGAAGTGTCACGTATGTAATGTTTCAGAAAATAGTGTCTTCTTTTATGTGCAGCAGGATACAAAGCAAGAAGCAGCTTCCTAGAGCAGCCAGGCAGAAGGGAGCTGGCAACCTGTGCTGGGTCAGGAGGGGAGGAAGATTAAAAGGAGATGGGATTTTGCTTTGTCCTTCACGGAAGACTTTATCCCCTCCAGATACACAACAGAAGCTTTCTCTCCCTTGGAGGTTGGCGGCAATGGCCTTCCTGTCTCTCAAAGCTGCTCCTGGGTCGTGCACAGGGCAAGCTGTGAGCAGCACGGCCCCATCCTCTGCCCCAGGAACAGATCTGCCATCAGTCTCCTGTTCCCCACACAGCCTGCCCGTGTCCCTGCTTCCCTGGGTGGCACTGGTCCCTGTGCCAGCCCTGGCTCCTCGCCCACTGCAGGGAGACGCTCTTCAATTAGCGCACAACAAATAATTGAGTTGATGAACATTTCTTTTCCCTGCCATCTGACTGCACTTGCCTCGAATTTATGCCCAGATTATGACTGAATTTATTTGTTGCCACTTGCAGCATTCAAAAGAGGCCTTTAATGATTTCTTTTAAGCTCTCTAGCCTGATTGTGAACAGTGCAGGGCAAATACTCATTAAGCAGCAGTGCTGATTAGTCGGTGCTTGGTCAGATAAGTCACACTGCTCCATTTCCCACTCGCTGATGGAATCCACAAGGTCATTCACTGCTAATGCTCAAATGCAAAGGGAAAACATGGGATAAGCATGGAAGTCCCCTGTGCATTTTCAGGCCAACAAAACAGGAGTGTGCAAATTCTCACATTGAGTAAGAGGGCTCGGATTTAAAGTGAACTTGGGTTGAAGCATTTTGCTTCCAGGTAGCCTGTTCACAGCACTGTGTGCAGCCCAAAGTGTGTTTGGGAGGGCAGTGGGACTGCAGTGAAACTTAAGTCTTGACAGTTTGTGGACACTAAAGATCTGAAGCAAGCTCTTACTCGACTGTTAACTCCTGAATCTTCACATGGTGCAATGTTAATCTTCAGCCCTTTCCCAAAATAATGTGTGGAGTTGCTATGTTCTCTTAAATGTGAACCATGTGTCACCTCAGCAATGGCTGCTGCGGGGAAAAGATGATAAATCTAAAGCTTTTAAAATGTCCTGTGACATTCTGGGAGAAAAACAGGTGTTGCATAAATGTTGGACATTTATGGGCAAACTTGCAGGGGCTTTAAAAGACTGACACATCTGCCACATAGTATGTAACCCTGAAAGAAAAGGAGCAAAGCAGTTTCTTTCATGTGTCTCACTCTCTCTACAACTGTATGAAAATACATCCGCATCTGGAATTGGAATTAACAGAGCTGGACTCACCCCTCCCTATGTCTCCTCCAGGTTTTTGGCTTTTACACCCAATGTGTATTTTAAAACTGTGCCTTTTTAAGTAGGTGGCAAACTGTGCTGGAAGGATTTGGTATGTGGAGTATTTTTATTCAGCTCCCTTTTCTCTCACCTTTCATTGTTTTTCCCTTTGGAATATCTCCTGTAATGCTCCACTCATAAACCTCTTCAAAGGGAGGGCTGTATTTGAACAGCCTGGCCTGAAATCTGGTCTCAGTCAAAGGCCTCAGATGGGAAAATAACTGGGAGAGCCAAGCCCCACGGCCCCACGGCTGCTGCCGCAGGTGTCGGCAGCCGCTTTGCAGGAGCGAGGTTCTCCCACTGCCTCCTTCACTCTGACCCCACAGCCCCCCTGGCTGGGTTATTATTCCCCCTTTTACCCTATAAATGTAATAAACTGGGACTTAGCATCTTGCTTTTAATGTGGAAGATCCAAGGAGAAGGTGGTTTCCCTCACTTCTCCCGTTCAGCTCCTGGGATGCTGTTGATGTTTTGGGAGAGGAGGAGATTTTGGAAGCTGAATGCATGCCAGGGATGTGATGGGCTCCATGGCTCAGCTCTCCAGCTGTGTGATCTTGAGGATGGGGGTTTTAAACTGCCAGCTAGGACAAGTCTAATTCCCCAGTCACAACGATCCAGCTCCCAGGGAAGTCTGTGAAAGCAGACTTATCTCCAAAAAGCTACAAAACCTCCTCCTCCACGGGGAAAGTCCATCAGACATGTGACCAGCTGCCTGTCTCTGACCATTTGCCCTTTGCATCGAGCAGTTTTAGCACAGAAAACAGGAACCCACTGGGCTACAAAGTGCTTCCCCTCCTTGGGAGGCCACTTGGTTTCTGTGTGGCAGGGAAGCAGCAGATATTTTGAGCGTGAGTCGCCTTGTTGGTAAGTGTTCACAACTCTGCAGATCCCACTTGGTCTCAACTCCCTGCCCAGCAATAAATTCTGCTCCCAAACCTTAATCCTACCCCTCCCCCCAACAATTCAGCTCTCACATCCCTTGTTTTTCAGTTGTGCCCTTAGCTCCTGTCTTGATGGGGCTGGTTTGGGTCGGTCCCCTCCCAGGCACCTCGCTTTCGTTCTTCTGACACTGCTTGGGATTTTTCATCGCCTGCTCTCCAGCCTGAAGGCAGTGAGATAAAGTTTCCCAGGCAGGCTGTTTTGGGAGGAGAAGACCTACACCATGCTGAGCTACCGGGCACTTCCAGCTCTGCCCTCCCGGCTGGTGGGAGGTCAGCGAGCAAGCTGTGCTGCTGTTGGGCTGCTCCTCCCAAGGACGTGGAAAATCAGAGATAGGAATCTCTTCTTGGAGACAACTGTCAGAGCCACTGTCTGTCATCCTGCTCATCTCTTCAGTGGCTGATTCACCAGGGAGCCCCTTTTGGGGTCTCCATGCTCTACTCCACCCATGGGGAACAGGAGCTCCCCTGCCTAGGCTTCCCTGCATGTGGCTCCCAGGACTTTTTTCAAAAGGAACACCAAAACAGAGGGGAATATTTGTCCAAAAAGAGCATAGCTAGGGAAACAACAACCTCTTCCCCTGTATTTTCCCCAGAGGAGAAATTAACTCCTTCCACTTGGCAGGGGATGCCCATCTCTCTTCCCTGGGGCTCCCAGATGGACCAGAGAGAGCCCACAATGCTGAGCCAAGGGAAAGAAGTCTCCAGCCAAAACTGGCTCCCCTGCAGAGAGGAGCTCCTTCCTCAGCTGGGTGTCATATGGTGAGCCCAAGCTCCCTCAGGTTTTATTATTTATTAATATGTATAAGATACTTAACACAGCTGGATGTTTCATTCTGTTCTACGCATAAATCTGGAAGATAAGGTAAAATATTCACCTGGCAGAGGATAAAATTTGCTTTATTTTTCAAGAGGAACCTAGTTCTAAATCCCTCCTGGTTAGAAATGTATAAAATGTTGTACTGCTTCAAGCCACGAGCTCTATCACTCCAGTCACTGTCTCTAGCAGTGCTCAGAAATGTGTGTTAAAGAAGCAGAAAAAAGGAGGATGTGTGTGGAGGGACTCTTCCCCAGGCTCAAACAGCCAAGGGTTCAAATATTCCTCATCCAGAAACTGCCTCCAGATCACAGTGTCTAACAGCCACGGATGGAGCAAAGCTCCATAAATAGGCCTGTTCTTTTTTTGACTTCAAATATATTTTTGTTCTTAATAATACTCTGTGGCAACACATCCTATTATTCAAACACACACTGTGCCAATAAGGATGTTCTTTCATCTGTTTGGATCCTGCTTCCAGGAAATTACCACTTCACCCCCTCACTGCTGAGTGATAAAAACCAGTGGATTTTACTTTCCTAAGCATCCTCCCTACCTTAAATAATGATTTTATAGATCTGTGTCACTACTTTGTCTCTTTTTGCAAGGCTCTGGTCTACGTGGTCTCTGTGCAGAAAATATTTGACATCTCCACCCAGCCCTGCTGCCCTGCTCCCCATTCTTCTCTGTCCCACTCTGGGATGGGACAGTCAGCAGCAGTGCATGCATGGATCAAAGAACAGATCCACAATGATGCTTTCCTTTTACTCTCTCCTATTTTCCTAATGACTTCTATCCTTTAGTTTCCCTTTGGAGCCTTGAGGATGGATGATAAATGAACCAGCAAGAACTCAGTGCCTATGGTGAGCTGATGCCTGGGCTGAAAGGTCCTTCTGAGACCTTGAACCTTCCTTTTTTGAGCAAAAAAATCACATTTTTTTCCAGGCACAAAGCAGCACTCAACAAGGAATTCCCATGAAAAGAGGAAGGGGCACCCCTACCTTTTTGGTCTTGACTGTTGAGGCGCAGCAGTCCCCACCATCATAGTTGCAGAAGGCTCTGTTGTTGATGGAGTCACAGTAGTTGTCCCCCATGAAAGGCTGAAAAAGGAAAAAGCAGGAAAAGGCTGAGACTGTGGACATGGATAAAATGAGCCCCTTCCTTATGGAGACAGGGTGAGAAAGTCCTGGCTGGAGAAAAGAAGGTTGTGTGGAGACCTCACAGCACCTTCCGACATCTGGAGTGGCTACAGGGAAGCTGGAGAGAGGCTGTTCATCAGGAACTGCAGTGGCAGGACAAGGGGAAATGGCTTCAGATTGAAAGAAGGGAAATTTAGGTCAGATGTCCAAAAGAAATCCTTCCTTGTGAGGGTGGTGAGACTCCGGCACAGAGAAGCTGTGGCTGCTCCTGGATCCCTGGAAATGTCCCAGGCCAGGCTGGATGGGGCTTGGAGCCGCTTGGGACAGTGGAAGGTGTCCCTGCCATGGCAGGGATTGGAAGTGGATGGCCTTAAGGCCCCTTCCAACCCAAACCATTCTATGATTCTATAATCCTGAAACCTGTAACTATATTGCAGTAGAAAAATATAAAGATTTGAAGGAGGCATACAGTTTGTAACATACCAGCTGCCCTGAAAAGCAAGAGATAATTATTCTCCTTTCCCTTCAAAACAGAGAAAAAAAAGGACAGTAGATGGAAGAGAAATGAGCCCTTGTTGGCTCTTCACATCCCACATAAGAGGATGTTTCAGGAATATTAATTTGACTAGGCCCAGAGACAGCACCCAGGCATCTAAAATTGTGGCACCTTTGATAATTTTAAGCTAACCTTCCTAAACTGTGTGGGATAGAAGAAGGTTATGTATTGCAGCAAAATGGGCTTGCTTTTAATAGCTGAGCTTTTCACCACAGTTCCCCTGACTACATAACACATGTCAGCAACGAGGGCACAAAACAAATCACCAAGAGGAATGGAAGAGGTCTGAGCTCAGCACAGGGACCATGTTCTCTTGTTCTCTGAACAGCAGTGACTGCATGGGACCTTGGCCATGGCATGTGATCTTCCTCCACTGCACAGCTCAGAGCTGGGATAATGGCAATTATTCAGAGGGACATTGTGGGGAGCTATTAAGTAAAATTCATAAATCAGCTTGAAAAAGACGATGTGGTCATTAGTCTGGGCAATGTGATCACTAGTCTGTGTGCTGCACAGGGCCTGAGTAATAATCATGATTCCAAAGGAAAGGCCTGAGTCTTTCACTACACATTGGAGCCTTTTGGTCTGCAAGTTCAGAAATCTTCCTTGGAAATCTAAGCTGTACCTGATGGTAAAAAAGGCCCATGTCAAGTATGAGAATCCCAGGCAGCAATGAAAGCTCAGGAAAACGGATGATCAGCAGAGAGCACAGTCATATCTCTGTAACTCTCCTCACAGGCTCACAAGGCCATTCCCATTTGATCTGCTCATTGGAAAATTCACTTATTCTGCACTGATAAAAACACACCAGGGACTCTCCTGCAAGAAGACATCATTGCAGAGCAGGCAGGATGGCTTGGGGAGGTTTCCTGGGAGGATTTTGAAGCAATTGCAGCCCCAGAGTGTCCCAGATGATGGATACCTGAAGAGGCAGCCATGAGAGCTCTCCCCAGAGCTCGCCATGGCCACACTCTTCAGAATTGAAATGAACTCAATGGAGCGGGGCAAATGCACACTTTTACTGCTGATGTGCTGCAAATTTAAATATTTCTATCAGGTAGAGGAAACCCAGATAATGATGGCAATATCTGACCACAGCAGGACTACCAGGAGGGGACAGACTAGCTGAGTGTCACTTGTTTAATTACGTGAAGATATTGAAAATGTTGACAAGGAAATCAGAGTTACAGTGTGAGGCTCCTGTACCTCTAAACTGTCTTAACTCCACTGATTTCCACTGATATTGATTTATTTATCAGGCAAAGACTTTGAATTGCAAGCCCGCTTCCAATTTAATTAATATTCTAAAAGTTAAAAGGGAATGCTTTATAAATAGATGGAGAGACATTCTGAGGCCAACCTGGTCATATTTAAAATGGTGAACTTTACTCAACCTCACAGGAAATTCTGCAGGCTTCTCCATGTTTCTCTTGTGTTGGCTGGCTGTGCCTGCTTGATGGGAAATCTTGACTTTAAATTTCCATGCCTATGCCTGTATCCTACACCTATGAATGCTGGAAAATCCATAAAGAAACTCATGGAAGAATTTGCTCTGGCACAGAGCAGACAAGCCAGTCCTTTGGAAGAGAAGCATGGGACAAAAAGCATCTATTCTGATTTGGGACTAAAACCCTTGCTTGGGAGGCCCCGTAGGCCTGGCTGTGGAGGGTGAGGCCTCTGTTGCTCTTGAAGCATGTCTTAGTGCTCTGATATTTTTGGAGGACAGTGCAGGTGATCCAGAGGGTCTCATTTGCTACTGAAACGCCCAAGTTAGGTGCAGACAAGTCTGGGGCTGACTCATAAGCCTCTGTTCCTGCCACTAGGGAGCGACAAAAAATCACATTGCAGCAGCTGCCGGGGTTCCCGCTGCGATCACCAAGAGGCAAATAATGCCCCACTTACAGCCTCCGGTTCGGGGAAGCCTCCCTAATGCTAAGGATGTCCATGCATTACGGGTTGTATCAGCTTAATGGCACAGCATTATTGACCTACTGGCTTATTAGTCTCTGTTTCCATAGTCATGGGGAAATAAAATACAAAAAGAAAAAAAAAAAAGAAAAAAAAATCTTGGTGAAGATGGCATTTCTTCTGAAATCTTAATGCCAAGCTCTGGCCCATCCGTGGATACTGGAAGCATCAAGCTCTAAAAATGGTGCTAGAGGCCATTATCAATTGTCTGGGCAAAGCCTTCCCTGATGATGGATTATGATGCAGTGACACTGCTGAATCAATGCTGAAAAGAAGTTCCTGTTGATGCAGAAGGCTCTGGCAATTAGCAGTGATGGAAGGGAAGAAAATGCTGAGAAGAAGCATGTCAGTAATAATGGCTTCTGGTAAATTATTACATCATTGCAAAGTTTGTCTCAGTAACAACTATCCTTAAACAGCAGGAGGATGGATACCCAGTGGTGCATCAGCACCTGAATGGCATTTTTTAATGCTGGCTGGATGTTATTTCAGCACTCTTTGGAGAATGGGGGCACCCAGCCAGCCTGGGTGAATGCGATGCGTGAGCTTATGACATTCAGAGCACTGACAGCAGAATGCTTTTCATTTAGGGAACAGCTAGACAGAAACTATTATATTGTTGGAGAGTTATTACCCTCTTGGGCCCAACATTTGTATGCGAAGGAAACCTGTCTTTCACTTCAAGACAAATCACATCCCGCAGCAGTGTGGTCTGGAGCTTTGTGTCATATTCAGGAATTCAGCCCCATGTTCTGACACTTTGGGCAAATAACTTCAGTGGGCTTGGGTTACCGGGTGCTGAGAGGCTGGTCAGTGTGGCAGAAAGTCAGGACATGTGGAGACAGAGCTCTGCCACTGCCCATTGCCATCTGCGCCTCTGCCTGTGAGCCAGCTCACTTCTAAAACGGGCACAGAGCTGCCCAACCCTCCAGAGGTACCACAGGGACTGACTTCTTGATGTGGGTGAGATACTCAAGGGCTGGCCTGATGGAAACCACATGAGTGCCATGATCCAGACAGAGGTGCTCGAGCCCAGTTTAACCACCAGAAGCATCTTGAGTCTTCTCAGACATTTCAAAAATTGCTGCTGGTAGAAACAACATCCTTCAAAATAATTACTTTTATCAAGTAACTTGCAAGACTCTAATCACAGCTGAAATGTAACTGCATGTTTCTGATTATTCGTTTCTGGTTTAGACAGAGGTGGCCAGTGGAGGAAAGTGTGATTTGCTCAATGTCCAGCTGTGCTGTCCACCCAGTGGTATCATCTCTGTCATTCCTAAACTTTCTCTGCCCACACCAATGCCCAAAGCTTAGCTGGCCTTGGAAAGAATTATCCCTCAAACAAGTCAAGATCAAGGAAAAACAAGAGAAGGCTTTTGCAACTTCCCAGAAACTCCTAGATTCTGAGAAATTCTTTCGGTCAACTGATGTTTTTGAGCTGCTTGATCATTTAACTCCTGTGAGAGTCACCAACCATCATCTCTGGGACAACCACAATTTCCCTACTGAGTGTCAGAACTGATGCAGGCGATCAATCTGTGTGATAGGGTGGTCAGGGCAAAATCCTGCTTGCCCCACTTGAAAACCAGAATTTACAACCCACGAGCCTGCAGTGATTGTTTCTGTAAGATTTAAGAGAGTCACCATGGACCACCTGAGCTAAAGCCAAACTCACCTCACAGCCTTTAACACAATGAATCAGGGAAGGGTGAGGGTACCACTTGAGTCCTGCCGTGCAGACAACACTCTGGAGGGAAGAAATAAAAAAATTTTAAAAAAAAGCAAAAGGTTAAGACAAAGAAATCAGTGTACAGAAAGTCAGTGTGCTGGCTCCTATGGCTCTCCAGTACTTAACCAATGAAGTTCAGTTCCTAACACCTCTTGTGTTCTCAGGACCTGGCTGTCCTCCAGGTATTTACAAGAAGTGTTGGACTTGACACTTGCAATAACAGAGCATTTGAGATTAAAATAATATTTGAGGTTCTCCTAAAATGTCATGCCCAATATTTCACTCATGGTGGGGGAACGTGGCAGGGAAAGGCAAAGGCACAGGTCCACTTTTGCTCTTGGGTAGGGGAGAGGCATTCTAGGAATTAATTTCGGGACATCTTTGGTGCTGCCAAGCATTGCTTTCTTTCACTGCCCATCATACCTTTGCTTCATGAAGATGGAAGCAGCTAAAGATGGATTCTCAGATACATTTTACACCATCTTAAATAAAAGCACCTCCCACCACACACCTCCCAAACAACCCCCAGACAGGACAGCATCCTCTACATTTTATGAGCTTTATATTTCTGTACCAACTCTGTCTATAGAAAGAAGTTGCACACTTGGTTTTGGGCCAAATTGATGACCAGCCTCCTAGACAATGACACAGCCAGGGCAGCCATAGCCATGGACACCTCGATTTAAAGAGTGGATGAAAACTTTGGCTGGCCAGTGGAGATGGTGGTTCTACACCATGGGTGTCCTGGAGATAGGACTCCATCCATCCAGCAGGACATCAGGCACAATGCTCCTTTGAGTAATTGCCCATGGATGAAGCACTGCAGTGTCCAGCTGAGCAAGATGAACACACAGGCACTCACCTGAAGTGTGGGGTTGGGATTGGATGGAAGCCTGGGGAAGGAAGGGTTTAACATTTGGGAAGACCCAATGCACAAGCCATCCCTTCCTCTGTTCATCTGAGGGCTGATTTAATCCATCTGCAGGGGAACCTCAGCTTGTTTTTACAGTTTCTGTCATTTGAGGCTTACCTGGTGTGTGCTAGAAAAAAGGACTTTTATACTATCTGGCTGGGGCTGTTTATCTTTCCGATGCTCTTGGATTTTCCACTATTAGTCAAGCCCAGCTTGCCCCACCTGCGTCGCAACAGGGCCTGTCTGTGTGAGCAGAGAAGTGGCTGGGGAGGGGAGGATGTTGTTTATCCCCTGGGAGGGAGGGAGGCTGCAAGGTGCGGGGCCCTGCAGTGTCACACGTTCCCGGCCACTCCTGACAGACAGCTGGATATTTCCAGGCTGTTGCCTGCCACAAATGGTGAGAGTTTTTCTTCCTCCCCCCTCCCGCTTCTGTTTATTGCACTTCAGAGGAAAAAGAAAGGAAACTTTTCTAGGTTTGAAAATAAACAAGGCCAGTCAACAGACTGGGAGCGGGGGGAGTAAAGGAAGCAGTTCAAGAGCATTTGAACCCAAGAACTAGAACAAAGTGGAAAAACTCAGGAGTTTGTCTCCTGTATCCAAGGCCAGCAGACAATAAGTGGAAGAAGTGCACTTCCAAAGAGTACCTCACATTCCCCTGGTAAGAAGCTCACGCTCTATGTGAGTGTGTGAGCATGCAGAATGAACAAAAGAAACCAAATAGCCCTGAACCAGGCTCTTCAGAAAGGAGCTTTCCACGTGAGAGCAATCCCTCGTAGAGGATGCACTGACTGCTTCCCTGACCCTTCAAGTTTTCAAACACCAGCACCTCCCTCAAATGAAGGGGTGCGAGGTGAAGTCTCTGCTGGGACAGTTCTCTCTGAGTGCTCACTCAAGGTCATCCTCAATCCCAAACACAGCCTTGGGCTGAGCATCCTCCAGGGAATGGGAATGCAGCCCCAGCACAGGAAAAGGCAGGTGCCAGGTTAATCACTGGGTCAGTGGGACATTCCCATTCCTCTGCAGTGGCACCTGCCAACACCATCCTCCCCTTGGATCACCCTTTGCTAGCAGAGACTACTAGAGCTGAATTCCATCCTGCTAACATTCCTGGAGCTGGAAGCAGAGGGAAGGACCCTGGGCCATAGTCCTGACTCCTCTTTCTCATTTTCCAAGCCCTCAGATCCTACTACCCAGCCTGTTTGTACCCCCAGGCTGTTGCTGTGCTGTGTGCGGTGCACTGGGAGAGAGGATGTGAGTAGAGGGAGAGCCTGGGCTAGAAAACCAAGAAATTGGAAATGATTTGGAATGCTGGGCATCATTTCTGCCTTCCACAGTGCAAACAGACACAGAGAGCCACAGGGTGCTGCATGGGACACCTGAGATAAATGTATAGAAAACAATGATGGTAAAGGTACAAGAGAACAATCTGATGGAATCAGTGTGCACAGACAGGTGGACTCAGAATGCCCACAAAGGACGTGGAAAGAGGTGTATGGAAGCACCACATCCACCACATGCCAGGTGCTGCCTGGGAATAAAGCCCATCTGGCCACTGGCCCTGGGAGCCCCGTCCCTTCCCCGTGCTGCCCCGTGCTCCAGGGCCCCATGGTGACATCTGCTGCCCTCCTGGCCCCGGCTCCCCTCGTGCACGGGCTCCTGCAGCACAGCTGTGCAGCCGGCTGGGGTGGCTCCTCTCCTGTCCCCGGCCCAGGAACTCCACCCCGCCACATCTGCGCTGGGCGGCTGGGACTCCATCTGCTGTGAAGGGAGAGGGAGCCGGGCTGCGCTCCCACAGGAGGTAACAAAGAGCAAAGGAGCAAACCAAGCTGTCATTTTCTCCTTGTGAAGGAAGACCCAGCGCCTCCGGTGCCGGCGCTTCCCTGCCGTGGTGGGACTGACACAATGATGTCAACCCTTTGCGGGCTGCAGAGGGGATCAGGTTTCCCTCGGGAGAGGCCGGTGGAGAGCTTTCCTCCACCCTGGATGGGTCAAGTGTCCCCCCGGGCCGGAGCCCAGGGACTGGCACCTCCTGCTCTCAGCCAGCTCGCTCCTCGGGCGCTAAGAGAACAGGACAATTAACCGTGGGCTTGATGTGAGAGGGGATCAGCCACTGCTGCCAGCAAAGGGCACCTGGGGGCTGCCTCCTCCTGTAGCTACAGATGGAATGGGATCTCCTGCCTTCCCAGGAGTGGAGCTGCTGCCCCACAGAACATCACATCACTGTTCTGTGACTCAGTTTCCCTGCTGCAAAATGAGCCCAAAACTCTCTGAACAAAAAAAAAAAAAAAACCCGAACCGAAACAAAAACACAAACAAAACCGAAACCAAAACAAACAAAAAACCCACCCCAAAAAACAAACAAACAAAAAAAAATGGAGAGGGATAAGGGGAGTATTTAAGGAGCACCCCCACTAAGGAGTTCTGGACATTTTTAATCCCAGGGCTTGCAGTCTGCATGGGAAGAGGGGCCATGGCCACGCTCAGCCCAGCAGAGCTGGGACATGCAGACCTTTTGAAGGCTCTCCCAGGCACGCACATGCCTGCACACTACTTAGCCTGTCCCTGCTCAGCACTAAGGCAAGAACCCAAGTTCAGACAACCTAAGAAATGAGGTGCCTGCTCTGTTTCTCTGCAGTCAATGGGAAAGAGCTGTCAAGCTGTCTCTCGGAGATATTTCCCTTTTTTTCTTCCCACTGCCTGCACAGTCAGTCTTGGCAGCTCTATCCATCGGTGTCTTCAGCACCTCCAAGTGCCACACACAGTGAAGGGAAAATCGTGGGGACAGCACTGGCTGCTCTGAGCACACCCCACAGCACAACAGAGGCACAGAAGGTTTCAGGTGATTTTTTTTTTTTTCCTTGCTGAAAACACTGATTTGGAAGACGCTGCCAGCATATACTGATTTCAGCAAACTGTTTCAGACCCAACAAAGCAACTCAACCTAAACCAATTCTGAAAAACAGAAAAATATTTAGACATTTTTTGAAATGAAATATCTGTTGTTGTTTATTGTTTGAGAGGACATTTAATTTCTAAGTTTTTGTTATGTTTTTGTTTTTTATTTAGTTTTCACTAAACAAAAAAGTTTACAAAATCTCCTCGGAAAAGAAATACTACGTTATGTTCAAACCAACATGTTTTTTCTTCCAATTTTTTGGTTCACCAAAAATCACAATAACAAAAGAGTCACTTTGATTAGGGATTTCTGTTTTTTTTTTCAATTTAAGAGAACTATGAGTGAACCGAAAAATCAAGTGATTTGCACAGCTCTGCTCTAAACAACCCTCAGAGAAAGGATAGTTCCTTCTTTCCATTTTGCTTCCATAACAGATGTTGCTTGAGCTGCTACAGACAAATTATTTATTTTTTCATGTCAGCTCTCTCTGTGTTTTCTCTGTCCCCATCCCCTCAAAGGTAAGCACCACAGATCAGTCCTGCCTTTATCTTCTTCCCGTCCTGCCCTCATTTGTACTTTACTTGTGCCTGAAATTAAAGCAACAAAAAGTGTTTCCTTTGCGTCATTCAAGTACTCTGAGATGCACAAAGCCTCGCCGTGTAAATGCAACCAGCTGCTCCCTGCGCTCATATGGCACAACAGCAAAGCTGTCACTGGCCATAAACAGAGACAGGGGTTATTAATGATATATAACACATTGCCATGGGGACCTGCCCCCAAGGCATGCCAGTCCCATCTCTCCAGGGTGTCCCCACTCCCACCAGCAGCAGTGTTTCTCCTGGTGGGGCCCCAAGAGGTGGCGCTCCCCGTGAATGACATCCCCTTATCTGCAGAGTTGGATAAAATGGATGCTTTACAGTTACCCATTTTTTTATTAGGGATTTTTTAAAATCCCTTCCAGCATGTCTTCCCTCCCAACACAACTTTTCCAGACCGAATCTCACCCTCTAGTTACAAAGTATTTGTGGGGTGGAACTTGTATCTGCTCAGGGCCTAAAGCTCTTGCAAGACCTTCACCATCAGGGAAAAAAAAAGGGCTTATTTACGCTGTGCTCTTGGAAACCATGATTTCTCCTCCATCCCTCACTCCCCTTGTCTCCCCCTTTACTACTCTATGTTTTCCCTGCTGCCTAATGAGCCCTCCAGAGACCTGCAGGTATAAAACTCGTTACAGCTCCCTCCACGTACCCGCATCAATAAGTGAAGGAGTGCAGAGAGAATGCGAGGGAAGCTGTCACTTTATTTCCCCATGAATTACAAACCACTTTAAAGTCTGGCACTCAGGAAAGGGCCAGTGAGAAATTGCCCCTTGTGCAGAGATAGGGGTTTTCTTTATGTTTCATGCCAGAAACTTGGCAAAGCCTCGGCTTAAGGCAGTCCCAGAACCTCAGCGTCTGGAGCGAGTGGGAAGCTGGGAAGGACATTATGAGCTTGTCATATTCTCTGCACTTAGGTTTCCCACTCCTTTCCCAGATTTATTCTCTTGCTCTGTGTGAAACAGAGAAGTTCAAAGTGGTGGAGAGTTCTGGAGCCACTTGCTACCCACAGCCAAGGCCAGATTTCAAAAATCCCAAACCCTAGGCACACATTTAGGCATGTAGAGAAGCAAATAGACTGTCAAAGCTGCTCAGGACATGCTGGGGTTGTGTTGGCTGCTCGCTCTCCTTCTTAATGGAGCTCAGGTGTGTAAAACAGACTCATGCAAAACCAGGACCAAGTATGTAAAAGCCAGAGGTGTTGGCTCAAGCACCACCAGTCACTTGCACCCTGGTGACACTTGATGTGTCACCGTCTCCCACCACGTGCTCGAGCGTGTCCAGTTAGACTTGCACACCTGCAGAAATACCATAAAGCCACAAACACCTGGTTTGTTTGTAGGAACGTGAGGGTTTCCAGGAAGAGTTAGGTGAGTGTGTCTCCCACTGGTGGAGACACCCAGCAGCTGTTTGCCGCCAGCGGAGCTCAGTGTGGGTGTGCAAGGCACTGCACGTGGGTGTGCATGTCCCATCAGGGCATGTGGGTGTGCTCATCACCATCAGGGCACACTGCAGTGTGCTGGAGGACGCTCAGGACGGGGAGCTGAGAGCAGTTAATGCTGGCTGAGCGTTTGCAGCAGGCAGGAGGGAGAAGTGGTGACCTCTGGAAGGGGCCGTGCTGAGCAGGCAGCTCTCGCATGCGGGCGGAGGGGCGGGGGGAGCACTCAGCCAGCTCCGCGGGATTGGGAAATGAAAAACCCTCTGTATCAGCTTCTTTTGTCATCCAGAAGCGGCACAGAAAAATCCAGCCCTGCCACCCAAAGAATGCAAAATACAGAACAGGAGGAAGAAAATAAAGCCTGGCCAGTGCCCTTTCTCTGGTGTCTGTCACATCTTCCTGTGGCATGGATCCCATTTCCAGATCAAACCCCACTGATGGGAGGCCTTTACCTTGAACTGACTTTCACTTGGAAAACACAGAGAGAAAGCAACTTGGAGAGAAAGCCACTTGGGGAGAAAGCCACCATGTCACTGGAACAGACACAAGAAAAATCAGGAATTCTTTCCTAAAGGTCCAAATTCCCCGTTTTCCACTGATCACTCCCTGCTCATAAACATGCAACAAACAATGTGGTTTATGCACCCGCCAGGCACTGACCTTCACTCTCTGAGGGTTCATCCAGTGCTGGATGTCTTGCACGGTCTCGTTCACGCGCAGGAGGATGGGCTCGTGACTGTGATCCAGACAGGACGTGGTACACTCCGTGCCTGCTCAAAACACAAAGGGGATAAAGGTAAAGGATAGAGCAGGCAGCTTCTGACCCTTCCAGCATCCTTCCAGCTGAAGGACAGGATTACGGCTCGTTTTTCCTAAATTGCAATTAGTAGTCAACCATAACTACCACATATCTCCTAGCCACATGTGAATTGCTGAGTACAACCCTGCACTAAGCAGGGGAGCGTGGGGGTGGCAGGTATTGCAGGGCCTTTCTGAACCAGCTGCAAATCTAAGTATTTCTCTGGCTATTAACTCCAAGAAGGGGGTCAGGTTTTGTGCTGTCAGACCATCAAGACAATGTGAAGGTTTTTCCACTTCAACTGCTCTTTCAAGCACTGGGGATGATTAGGGAGAGGCTATCAAACTCATCTCACCTGTGACATGGCAGAAACCTATTTGATCTGTCAGATTTACAAACATCCAATAATAATCTTCCAAAGGCTGACCAAGCCTAATGATATTGGAGACCAACTATCACCCAAGTCCCACAGTCAATAAGAAGTACGCAGAAAGGTAATGATGGCTTTGTTCACACATAAACCCGCTTTTTCTCTGATTAACTGTCATGCCCAGTGGGAATCCTGTCCTTTCTTTATTAAAACATGCTGCGATACTCTGCAGCAATATCCCAGAGCCCTGTGGTGACACAACCATAAGCCCTTGTGTGTTGGACCATTACCATTTCCCCCCTGGAAAATCACTCTTGAATGGCACAGCTGCTGCAAACATGTCATTAGGATTTCTGCACTCCAATCAGCGCTGGGGGAGGAATTAATCTCTGCACTGGTTTGGAGAGCTGAACCTTTGGCTCAACACACGCCTCAGCCTGGAAGGGCAGATTAGGTGTCTGAGGAATTACTGAAGGCGTGTGGGATTCATAGTGACCACGACTGGTTGCTATTATTTTTCCCACCTGCTTCTGCCTTCTCACATTCTCCACTTGGAGGAGTCAGTGGGAGCAGCCAGACCCAGGCTGGAAAGATGGGGAGTGCCTGGGTTTGTTTTGCTTTCCCAGGACACCTGGAAGTGGCTCCAAGGACCTGCTGGATGAGGCCTATTGACACCACCTCCACAGTGAATGACTGGCTCCTCTCCATCAGCGTCGTGGTTGCTTTTTCAAAAAGCTTCGATCAGGCTTTCAAAAATGCAAAGAAGAGAGGAAAACCCCAACATCCGATCCCAAAAGTTGGTGCTGGGTGAGCCTACAAAGTGTGTGGTATGTCTCCATTTGCTGAGGATGAGAGCCAGCGGCCACTGCGCCCTCTCTGAGCTCTAAATCCCTCTCTAGAGAGAGCCACACTCTCTTGGGGGTCTGCCCCATGCACCCCTCACCCCCATGATGCTGTGTGGTCCCATCCTGAGGTCAGGCCCACCAGTCCCTGGGACCGGCACCTGCCAACAATTGCTGTGACAGGAGAGAGAGCTGGCAGGCTCCCAGCACTGAGATGCTCCCCTCCAAACCAGGAACTGGGGTTTCTCTCCTTGCACAAACCTGTCTGGCCCGGGAGGTAACCTCGTCTCAAGGGTAAAACGCCTCTCCACATTAAGAGTCGCCGCAGCCTCCTCGCCGCTCGCTCTCCCGCGCTCCACCACACTCTCGGAGAGGAGCGGGTCGGAATTGTTTTGATATATGATCTGTAATTGGCATCATTACAGAGCGGTGATCTCATCCAGGTCGTGTTCTCCTCCCCGGGGAGGGAACACAAGGAGGCTCGTAGTCCTCCGCATGGCTGCGATATAATGAGGGAGCCGCGCAAGGAGGAAATTTCTCCAAGTTCAAAGGGACAGGCGGAGAGAGGAGGGGGATGGCAGGGGCTGGGAGGGGGGCTGCAGGAAGGGGCCTCGCAAACCTGTGTGGGCTGCAGGCAGCGCAGCTCCTGTTGCAGCCCTTACAGCAGGGAGACCCCCAAAATGGGGGCTGAAAATACAATTTAGTGTGTCCAGCTCAGTGTCTGTCCCTCTCTGTGCCGGGGTGATACAAGCTGAGCGCAGGGGTCATCACCCCTTGCACAGGGAACAGGTACCCCAGAAAGAAGGAGGAAAACAGACCCTTTAAAACAGCTCCTAAACAACTGTCATCCCAAAGGCAATGGTCTCATACTGTTTCTGGGGAGATCTGAATTATCCTGGTGCTGCATTCTCCTGTCACCTCCCTGCCTTTCAGTTTCTGGAGCGGGGGTTTGTGCATGTGGCTGAAGGAGGGGGCATTACAAAAGTATAAGAGCAGAAGCAGGTACGATCCCTCCCTGTATTGTGCATACTGGATGTGTCTCTGGCACAGCCTGACATGCTGCTGCCCCTGAAAACCAGCTGGCCAAGAAGGGATACCATGAAACTGGAAGCCCTGCAAGGAGCCTGCAGTCAGAGACGCCTGGCCTCTCAGAGCTTCATGTTTCCTAAAAGCATTTCCCTGAAAAGCTTCCCACAGCCGGTTCTCACTCAGTCAAACAGGTCCACAGAAGGTGACTTGAAGGACTGCAGGCTCCTTCCTCCCTCCCTGCCATTCCCATCCTCTTCTTGGTTTCCTGCTCCCATGTGGGGACAGGTGTCGGGGGTGTCACCCACCTATGCCGTAGCCGCCGGCGCACTGCAGCTTCAGGTGGCTGTTGAGCTGGGTGGGCAGAACACACTGTCCCTGCATCTCCCTGCACAGGTGGAAGGACCCGCTCCAGGTGCCGTCCTTCCGGCAGTGGATCACATTGCTCCCACGGCCCTGGGAATGAGGGAAGGAGATAATGAGGATTGACACACAAGGAGCAAGGAGAGGCTGAGAGGTGAGAAGTGAGCAGAGCTGAACTGGGAGCAAAGTTCTGTTGGAAATGGAAAAGCCCCTGGTTGGGACTGCTGGCCCTCGGGGGTGGCAAGAGGAGTTTTCTTCCAAAGAGTAAAGAAAAGGAAACCTCCAGTGCTGACACACTCATACACACACACATACACAAATCTCTTCTATGCAATTCAAGATCTTTACAAACCCCTTGCAAGATCTACACCTTACAACAGCCTGTCGCAATAAAGGTGCCTTCACCCCATTTGCCTTCCTTCTTGTTACAGAGCTTGGTGCTGAATGCAGACAACCTTTCTTCCTCTTTGCATTTTCTAACCAGTTACATCATCTGTCTTGAAAAAGAAAGAATCCCCAATGGCCATCTGAAGGAGGAAGGGAGAGCGGGACACGAGCTTAGCAGGGCAGAACGTGCTCTTTAGAGCTTGGCTGCCTTGAGTGACAGCAGGCAAAGGGGCTGAGAGGGACACACACAGAGGCAGGTGGGAAGGATGAAATGAATCCTCTGGTGTGGGAATGGGTGAGGAATAGAATATGACATTTCTCTTATAGAAGAGATTCTCTGTATGATACTGAAGAATGAATACCAAAGTCCGAGGGGAAATATCATGCCCTTTAAAAACAACAAAGGAGCGCACAGGCAATCTTCTGTCAGATCTATCCTCACGGCATTGGGGATTTCTGTGCAAACAAGCTGTTCTGTGGCATCTGCGAGCCCGACTGCCATGGGGCAATGTGGGACATTCAACAAGAGGATGTGGTTGGGCTCCAAAACTCCTGTGGGGGCCTTACTGGGTGGGAGAATCATGCAGGATCTCTGCTTCTCCTCACCCGTTTTTCATGCCAGACACGTTGCCTGCAACCTACCCACCCTGCTCTTGAACACTGTGTGGATATCTATGGGAATCTTTTAATATGCTGTCCATGCTGGGATCCCTGCAGGACTGCAGAACTTTTTGGAGGAGCTCTGCCCCACAGCTCACACCCATTGTTGCACAGGGACCTGCACAAGCCCCTGGTACTGGCATGGAAGAGGGCTCAGCCTTCCGTGGTAGTCTCGTCCTTAATATCTAATGCTTCCCTTTTTTTGCTCAGCTTTGTTAATGAACACAATGTTTAGTGAGATGCAAAGTGGTCTTAGCAGCGGACTACGGTGTGGGACCTGCTTCCCCTTCTCTAGACATCTGGCCATTGCCAGAAGTAATAAGGAAATCATATGAAAGGAATAATGGAGCAGATGGACTCGGGGTGAGATCCAGCTTGGTGATTCTCACCTAAGGGCCAGTTTGGCAGAGACTGATTAATTTAGATCTGACTGTTGATATGATTTGTGTACAATATGCAGAAATGGACGACCCTTGCTCTGGTACCAGGGGAGGTACCTGCTTAAATGACCATTACGTTCCTGGTGATTAAGAGATGCTGTATGTGCAGCCAAGTAATGATCTTTCAGCATGGTGACAAAGTTCGGAATAAATTGCTAAATTCTAATTGAGCACAATTTGCTGTTTTAGCAAGTGTGCTGCACTTCCCTTGCAATTTCCATGCCAGGGTTCAAACATGATTCTCAAAGATGAGCCATGAAACCTGATTTATGTTCCTGGAGCTGGCTGTGCTTGAGGATACTCTTGTATAGTTTCAGCAACATACTCAGAGATCCCAGGATATCCATTGCTATAGTAACATACTGTCCATCATTCCCTGACCTGCAAAATCTCTTGTGAAAATCCCTGCTGTGTTTCTTGCTTGGATGCAACGTGTATTATCACCTTATATAGCTGAGAGAGACTTAGTGGGGTTTAATCCTTAAATAATTAACACCTCTCAAGTGGTTCTGGCTTGTGCCAGGAGTCCTCGCTCTTCTTCCGTAGCCTATTTTCTGGAATATCTGAAAATACTTTTCACTGTAAATCCCTTTCTCAAGATTTTATCTGCTCCTTTTCCCAAGGTGCTTTTGCAGCTGAGCAGTCACTCCTCTCTCTCAGACAGAGTTGTATCTCTCCCTTCCCAGGGCTCACTTCATTACTGCTGTAACCCTGACTCCACTGCTTGATCCTCTTGGTGTTCACCTCATTTAAAGCAAACCCAAGCCCGTTCCACCAGCTGTCACTGCCCTGGAGGTCACCATTTCCCCATGCTGGCAGTGCTGGAACACAGCACAGGCCATGCTGCCCCTCTGAGCAAGCAGTGGATGCACAAAGCCACAGCTGCTGTGTCCCAGAGCTCCCACCCCCTGTGCACCCATGCCTGCAACTTCTCATTTCACACTGCTCATAACCTCCCTCCAAGACTTAAACAAGGAAAACTTTTCCAGGTGCCCTGATGTGGAATGCCGGGGCTCTGCCTGTTGTCCCTGTGGAGAAGGCAGGCCAGAGGACAGGGAACAGGGGATTTTACCATGTGGAGCAGGTACCAGAGTTGTCTTTCACATAACTGTGGCCCTAGGACAGGGTTGGTACCTTTTTAAAGGTCCTCAGATTCTGGAATGATATTAAACAGCCCTTGTCAGAGCACTCCCTGCTCCAAGCAGTGCCCGCAGTAGCTGCAGCTTCCATATCCCATTTTCTCTTCCCAAGCACAGGGCACAGCAGCAGCACTTCTGGGAGAAGTTACTTATCTCACAAACTATAATTACCTCTGGTGAGGAAAACTAGGCATTTCAAATAAGATAGTAGAGGCCAGACCTTCTCATATCAGTGAACACAGCTCCCAGGAAGCCAAAGGCAACATGCTGATTTGTGCCAGATGAGGATCTGACCTCTGATGCCAAATGACACCTTCACAGCCAGAAAAACATGGAAGTTTAGAGAGAATTTACCTGAACAGTTGTAATCCCTGTGGTGGTAAATTATCACACGACACAGACATACAATGGTAAAAATTGGAGAGAAAAGCAAGCAAAACAGAATGAATAAATAAGTGTAGTAACTCACATTGTACTTACTTTCATTTGTTGCTCCTTATTTTCTGGCCAGATCATAAAGCCATAAATCAGATTTTTCTGCCACTTACTGTCCACAAACAGTAAGTCAGTCACTTCTAACCCACTATAGATAATAGTTAATACTGTTACTACTGTCATAAAAATAGCATTTCCAGGCTCTCCCTCAACTTCAGTTATGTTTTTCCCTTCTGCATTTCCCTGATTTTGGAAGAGCTCAGTATCCCTCAGCCTCTCCAAGATCAGTGTCCTTAGAGAAGATACGATAAAGCCAGACCTGCACAGGCTGAGGTAATTTGGGTAGGGCAGACTCACCGACTGACTGTCATCATCCTCGCACTTGATGCGGCACTCGCTGTTGAACTGGAAGCCGTTGGAGCACTGGTAGAGCCCGTGGAACTTGGAGGGTGGGGGGTCACAGGTGACGGGCACGCAGGCGCCTGGCAGCCACGTGCCATCTTGTGTGCACTGGATCTTAAAGGCTCGCCTTTTTGTGCAGAAAAAAGTAACATTTAGTGAGTGGCTGAGTCAGCTGGGAGCCTCTAAAGCCTCTGAGCTCTGCTAGCAGGTTGCAGGAGATGGGTGTGCTGGAGCTTTTAACACTTGGGGAACACGTTGTGAATCTGCGTCATGAGGTCTGTGAGCAAAAATAACGATTATTTGCAAAACCAACATTGAGCTGCCCAGCCTAAACTCCTCTTTTGGCCTTGGACACATCTCCCAAGAACTCAGCTTCCCAGGCTTGTGGGCTGTGGTTGGTTTGAAGTGGGTTTGTGCAGAGTCAGAAGTATACAACAGCACTAACCCTTTTCTGCAGGGTTTCAAAGGGGACTCCTCAGGCTGCATATCAAAGGGGTATTTCTAAGGTAAAGTCTGTTTCTGGAGCACTGGTCAGGATTTTCAAAGAAGCCTAAGTGAGCTGGGTGTCTGAGCTGACACTGCACAGCTACCTGCATGAAGGAACTGCTCCATGCTATTCCCTATGGCACATGGAGTCTGTGATAAACCCCTTCCCAAAATCATTTTAACTCATGGCTTTCTGAACCGGGCTGATGGCATAGCTTTAGTCTTTCACGTACTTTCTTGATTTTCTGGAGGATCCAGGGACGTGGTAACCTGGTTTGCATTTGTACTTGCAGAACGAGCCCACTTTGTGCTTGTCTTCTCGGCAGCGAGAGGTCTGGAGATCTGCGTTGGGGACGATGGAGGGTGCTCGACACATCAGCTCACACAGGGCCTCAGGAAAGGACCACAGCCCGTCCTCCATGCAGGTCAAGTTGCTATTGTTTCCTGAGAAGAACAGTCAGCAAAGTTAACAATGTTCAGCAGGACTATTTTCTTTTGAACTGTCGTTACACCCATAAGATATCAAAAGCCCCCTCAGCCGATTTGACAAATTCAACTGCATTGAACACTCGTGTGTCCTGTGCATTCTCTCGCTCTAGATGATGTCATTAAATCATTAAGGACTCTGCTTTCAGGTGACAGGCAGGCAGTGCTTATTTCAGGAAATGCTTTAGCATAGGGGAAGCCACACGGGCTTTGTCATCTTTTGTATTTCTCTTCCTTATTTTGTTCCTCTTTGAAAGGAAGCTTGTTTCATACACCAACCCCCTCCTCTCCAAAGCTATGGCTTTAACAGAGGGTTTGGTGCCATCCCATTCTCCATTCTGCTTCTGTGTTATATCTTTTCCCTGAATCTGTCCCTTTTATTTCAATTTGGAACCTTTTGGAGCAGCATCTGTTAGTATTAGAGTCACTACTCCAACACAATGAGGAGCCATTCTCAGCTGGGGACTCTCAGTCCTTGGGGACCACTGTGATAAATATGATTCATAATACTCATTAGAGACTCATTTTCCTCAGGAAGCTTTCTTGGCCAACACCTCAAAGGTAAAATGTACAATACATCTATTTGCCTCTGCTATGACCTACTTGACTTCAGAAGGTTAAGCTAAAAGTAGCCCAGTCTCAGTGTATTTAACATTCTTTGTTATTTTATACCATATGTTGAAAAGGAATAAGCTTTTCCTAAGAAACAAAGCACAGCTATGAGCCACTAACCCTTCAAAAATCCCTAATATTCCATTGAAATCCCTGAGCATTGCTGCAGGAACTCTTCTCAAGCCACAAGGCATATTTTCAACAGTGAGCCAACTTCGGAGTTATCCGAAATAATACTGACAAACTGCTAACCCCGGAGCAATGCCATCTCTCTGCGAGGGGAGGAAGAGAGCCGGGGCATGAGGCTGGAATTCAAAGAAGAAGAAAACAAAAGGCTCTGGAGGGCTCAGGAAGGTATGTGGAGGAGCCCTCCTGCCCTGCCCTCAAAGATAAGAGAAGCCACATTAAATCAGCCCTGGATTTCTCTCTCCCCTCCCCAACTGCAGATGATTGCAGAGGTATTTTGTGCAGATGGGAGCTCTTTTCTGGAGCACCAGCATGTTCCTCTGCTGTGACTCATGCAGCAGCTCCCAGCCCAGCCATGGTGATATCATACTTGCCACTGCACAGCGATAAGCTGTGACATTACCTACAGTGGCTGTCATGACGTCAGTGATTGAATTAGCCATGAGTCACCCCAACGCTGTTCTCCAGAAGCTTAGTGGCAACATTTATTAGTCATCAGTGATGGCTCTACACCAAAGGGTGCCTTTACCTCACAGCTCAGTGTTTCTGGACAAAAGTGAAGTGATGCTACACAGCAGACCCAGGCTTGGTTGTCATCCCTCCAGCTACCCCTGCCTGAGTCATCAGCTCTTGTTGGTCATGATGAGTAGAATTATTTTCACTGCCCACTCAAAAAAATTTAAAGCATTCAAAATGAAAAAAACACCTTTTGTTGAAGATAGCCTTGTGAGTGCATAAACAGAAAAAGGGAGGTTTTGGTTAAAAAGCAGTCTTAATTTTCTCCTAACTATCCTTTGAGTAGTCATAACTTTGATTGTGTGTTGGCTGCTTTTGGTTATCTCCCATCAGAATTAAAAAGAATGAAGTAATTTGCTTATATATGAAGAAATCAACATAGCCTCTCCCTGAAAAGAAGAATATGCCTTCCTTTTTGGGGTTTGCAATGAATCCCAGCAGAAAAGGAGCTACCATGAGTACAGAAAAAGCTGATACAGTGTTTGTACCTGAGTTGACAACAGCAGTTAAGTTTATTCCACTACAAGATGGACAAGTTCCTTCAAATTACCAATATTCTTGTTTCCTGAGGACCGCATCCAAAAGAGAAATGTGCCTGTGAGCAGAAGAGTTGATGGTGCTGAGAAGAGGATGGGGATGTTAGCAAAAAAGTAGCAGGGAAGAAGGTAGAGGAGGAAAGGACAGGGGGTGGCAAGCTGTGTTATTTCCAGGGAAAAAAAGAAAAGAAAAAAGAAAAACATAAAGAGTGCCAAACAAGAAGAGAACAGGAAGGTCAAAGCAGAGCAAAATGAGTGTGGAAAAAGGTGAAAGGTGATGGTGGATTGGAAAAAACAGTGATAAGGGTCTGTGCCACTGGGACATGGGGCTTTTCAGTCTTCTCATGCCTTTCCAAATACATGGAGGAGGTATAGAAGTGAGACAGACAGTGGAAATAGACAAATCATGGGAAAGAAGATGAGAGAGTTCAATCTGATTTATCCCTATGACTTTTCCATGTTTTGGTTGTATGGAAGCAATATTCCCTGTCATTACTGCCTGGCCAGCCGTGATCAAGGAAAGGTCAAAGCAAGGTAATAGAGAGATGGAAAGGAACTTAACTTCTAATATAAATAAACCTTCCATAGAGTCCCATAATTCCTTCTACTTAAAATATCATGAATAATTCTAAACCAAGAGCAACAGTACCAAGTATTCCTAGGAGCAGTCTGTGCTAGCTGTGTCGCTCAGGGCACTGCCCAGACACCCCCCAGTACCTTTCAGAAGAGCAGGAGGTCGGCAAGTGAAGGAGCATTTCTTGCCAAAGGTGGTGCCCTCGCTGCAGTTGAAGGTGGCTGGGTAGACATGGTACTGGTCTGGGACACCACAGTCCACGGGCTCACACGTCACCTGCTTGTTCCACTTCCCATCCACGCAAGTCATGGTGACGCTGGACTCCGTCTGGAAAAAGACACAGGGCTACAGCCACCAGAGCCAGCAGGGAGAGATCAAAACCATTTCAAACCCAACAGGCATTATTCTGGCTCACAAGTTAAGCATGGCCATGTCTGGTCCCTACCATCATCACTTGGATAGCAGCTACCAAACCCACCAAGACTCATAAGGAATAGTGTCAGAGAAAGGATTTTCTGCCACCTCTGGGGTGAGACACCAAAGCATTGCTCGAAGAAAGAGTGCAGCTCTACAATAATCCAAACTCTTGTCTGGCCTCCTGAGACAAGCAGGGAATCTGCCGCTCTGCCTTGCCATCGGAAAGGAGCACAAGCCTGAGCTGTTTGGAGCTGACAGCTGTCCCCCATCCTTGTCACCTTTGCGGTAACACAGCCAGTCCAAGGGGATCCCCCTGTGCTTCTGAGTAGTCAAACTCACTCTTGGGTTTGAAGTAAAAGCCAAGCTGACACAAAGCCATTTGGGACTCTCACCAAGGCTCTCCCGAGAGGTGTCAGTCACCCTTGGATGGGGATCCCAGGGGAAGTGCCTCAGGCCACATCAGCTTTGTGTGCAGATACTGACAGCTGCTCTTGTGGCTTCTCTGGCTGAGTGCCCCAAGGCTCCACACAGAATCAGGGCCCTGCTGTCCTGACACCACGGACATGAATGCCTGAGGGACACACCTTTTCCAGGAGAAATTTGCCATGGGCAGATCCAAGTGTCCTGCACATAACTGGCACCTGGAACTTGAGAGGTTGTACAGAGTCAGTGCCTGTGCTCTGACTCCCTGAAGTCACTCCATCACAGCTACACAGAAACTACACTTCTATGAACTGAGGAATAATCCAAACTGCACAGCAAACTGCAATCCTGGAGTGCTAGGGGCAAAGAAGAAAAAGGGGGGGAAGTAAAGGAGCCACCCCTATGAAGCGAAGATGAATTTACTGGGTGACTGAAGGACAAACAGATGTTGGAAAAGAGAACTGAGTAAACAACATATCCACTTTCTAATTAAAAATGGAAAATTATTAAAAGCTAGAAGTAAAGAATCTAACTCTTCCCTCCACACCAGAGTAAAGAGAGGGACAGAGGTTAAGAAATGTGAGAAACCCAAACATCTTCCCCAAAAAGGGGAAGATGCTGGCGAGGAATCTGACCAAGCCATACAGCAGCACTCCTCTGCCTCCAGGGAATATTTTATTCAGGGCTGGTATGCTCACAGGAGATTTGCACCGCCGGCCATTGATCTGGGTTTATAAAAGGAAAGGGAATTTTTCTAGCACACATCAAAGGGACCTGGATTCCCTTTTTGCAAAAACACCCTAATGGTTTCAACAGAAGTTCAGACCTGTCTCCCTTTGATATATGGTTGCATTCAGAATGGAAAAAGCAGTCCCTGAGCTGAGAAACTGGACACTTCCCAAGTGGGCACAAAACCCCTTTTCTAGACCGTGGAGTTTATTTAAACAGGGAGCACTGCTGACGGAAAAAAAAATGTCTTTTCTACAAACTCAGAGTAGCACATTCTGGGATACTCAGAACCATCAGGTGAAGTGATAGTGTGTGCTCCCATTCCCAGTCATTTCACTCCCCAGGGGCTGTTAATTCTGCCTTTATTGCTTATCAGAATATCTGTATCATTAAAAAGTGTATATAAAGTGTAGGCAGTTGATGTCCTGAAGATTCCAGGGGGTTGCAGTGGGATGGCCACAGGAGAAGGGATATTCCCACATCTTGCAAACCATCAGCACTCCAGGATAAGATGCTCCAGCATCCAGCAAAGCCTCCACTGCCCTTTAGCAGATGCTATCATCAAATAACACAGCAGCCCCGTGGCTGCTGGAACTTAAAACATAAACCCAAGCTATTGATGTCAATAAACTCAAGCTAATGATGTCAGGGGCTATCCAAATGTTATGGAAAAGACATAGGTCTCGCATAGTTTCATGATGGATACTGGATCCATGCTGAACATAGGGAAGCTGTGTCAATGATAAGAGATTCAGCTCCAGCAATAAAGCTATTGGTGTTGCTGTGATCTAGTTCAGGAATAAATGAGTGTTCCTACTAGCTGCTACTGGCTGCTGAGACACAGTGTGGTGCACAGGGAAGTTTCTCTAACAACAGGGCTGCACATCAGAGGTACCTCTGCAGAACACCAAATAAACAGCGCAAACTCAGAAACCAGAATAGAGCACAAAAATTTAAACAGAAGCAGAATCTGTGCGTGACAGTCACACCTTACAAAAGGAATGTTTTGCCCAAGCTATCAAGCTTGTGAGAGTATTTCAGCTGCAGCCCCTGGCCTTTGTTAGCAGAAAACAGCAGGACACCAGAGCCTGCTGGAAATGCCACAGGTTTGGGATCTCCTCTCTTTGGAAGGGATCCCTCTCCACAGCCAAACTCCCACTGTCCTTTGTCTGTGCCCCCGCTCTAGACCTTGATATCAAAATGTTAGTAATTGGTGTCTCCATACTTTCATCTATGGGTTTCCCCCTTGGTACAAACCCCCTAATCCAATCTGTAAGGGTCTTCTCTGACCCCTGTGGATTTTCCTCTTCCTGGCACACTGGGAAGGCCATTTGGAAGCAGAGAAGCTGTGCCCATGGAGGTAAGACCCTGGCTACTCAGCTTTCCCCAGTAATTTGTTCCACGTTTGGTATGATGGAAGCTGAGGTTTTCAAGGTCAGACATAATAAAGGCACATTTTAGAGCATGTCTATCATGTCATCACTTGGAGCACATGTAATTCTGCAGCAGGACACAGCAGAGAGCAATCCCTGCAATAGCTCTGATTGGGAGCACAGAGGACAAACCTACCACAGAAATTACTGCTGGTGGCACCCACCAGCTTTTGAGTTTCCCCTCTTTCAGCGTCACACCAGAGGGTGGGGTCACTGCAGTGCCCAGGGACAGCACCCCTGGCTGCTGAGCAGGATCCTGTCCCTCCCCAGCTCCATGCCACACTCTGGAGGTGTTTCTGATAGACTCAGCCCTGGGATCTGTGCTGGATCTTAGTGGCAGCATCTGCCTCTGCCCTTGCAGCTCTCCCACCAAGAGCTGAGCAGGCACGTGCCTGTTTCGCCTGTCTGATCTGACAAGGTCACCCAGCTCACAGCAGCCCACACGAAGCACTTGGCTTTCTCATCTGGTTTATTAGCTGTCACTTTGGGCACTTTGTGCTGCTTTGACTGGCATCACAGCAACTGCTTCCCCTCATGTCCTGCCTTCCAAAAGAGGCTCAAGCAAGGAGGGAGGGTGGGCAAGGAGGAAAGAGGGGGGGAGAGAAAAGGGCCCTCCAAAGATACAGTGTGCAGTACAGTGAAGAGGATGCAAACTTAAACAAATCTGGTGCCAGAAAGATTTGTTTCTCGGGACTTTTAATAGCCTGGGAGAATTCATGTCTCCTTCCTGCTGCCCAAGATCCCAGCCGGCTCCTTCTTCAAGCGATGCTTCACGTGTGAAGTTTCCTCTCCTTAAAAATGAACAGCTGTGCCCTCCCCTCTAAGTATTCTTCCACTTCTGCCCACTACTGTGCCTCTAATTGAACCCACATGAGCCGCGCTTTCTTTTCCTGGCATGATTGATGATGCCTTTGCACAACATTAGGGAGCTGCTGGGTTTTAAATAACACCTCTTGACCAGAGCAGCAGTGGTGGTAGCTTCAAGGAGAGATGACAACAAGTAACTGAATGAGCTGGGCTTTCAGTGAAGGACAAGGGGGAGGAAAGCAGTGAAAGACAAAGGGGGGAAGGAGGAAGAAGACAAGAAAGAGCGATGGAGTTGTCAGGGGGGGTGGGAAGAAATCAGGGAGGGAGAATGAAAACATCTCCAAGATCATCTTTGTGAGAAAGATACATGAAGGATTTTGCTCCATAACTATGCAAACCCCTCTGTTGTTGCTGAAGTCCCTAAATGAGGATGAGAGAGAGCCCAAGAGTCTGTAAACAGCTCAGCTTTCTTTTTCTTTTCAAGCAGCAAACAGTTTGTGCTGCGCAGAGTGCTGACGAGTTTTAGGGTTTGGTGATTTTACAGGGTTTTAACAGAATTTGGGAATGGGAGCTTCTCAGAGGGAATGAATGAATGTTTTGCCCTAAAACTGATTAAAATGGTGGCTTCAGAAGACACAGAGTCTATAAAGTGCAGAAACTATTCAGAAGATTTTCAAAGACCCTTTAGATGTAAAAGATTGATTTGAAATGTGACTTGTGCCCCTACATCACCGAGGTGCTTTTGAAAATGTTGCTTTTAATTCTCTCTTTGGCCTTTTTTTCTGTCTTTCAATGAAATAGGGAAGACAAATGTGGTTCAGGTGCTAAACGAAGGTGTTTCCACTGGCCTGTGAATCACTTTCACCAGCAGGCAGTGGGCCACTGATGGTCAGTCTGCTCTTCGAGACATTGCACTTCAGCCCAGCCTCCCTCCTAACCAAGAGTGTGAAACACCAACATGTGCAAAGCCACTTCCTTCCTCCTCTTCCTCAGGCAGCCCCACACACTGACAGTTAAATGAGAAAAAAAAAACAAAAATAAATATCTCTAGACCCTCAAATCAGTCAAACAAGTGAAATAACCAATTAAATGACAGAAATGAAACATGGAACAGCTTTGTGCAAGGTTCTGCAGCGATGACAGAAAGTCCCTCTGGCCATGGACAACAACCCACGTGCCCTTTCTCACCCCGAAATGCTTGTGACTAGAAGAGGGACTGAAGCTGGGAAGCAAATATGGAAGAAGCATAATGCCTTTTGGGATGAGAAACCCAGACCATGGATTCTGGACTTTCTCAGATAATTCACTTCTTGCCTACACGTTCCACAAGTTCTAGTTTGAAGCACCTGATACAAAGAAATAAAACAGGATTACAGTGAAAGAAGCTGTCTGTTCCTTTCCAGCAGATCTCTGAAGCACACTAATAAAACTTTAAAAAAATGTGTTTAATGTGCTTAGCTGGTCATGAGTATCTTTAAGATGCTCCATTCCTTCCCTGATTTGAACAGTGAATGCACAGCACTGAGCAAAACAAAGCCACTGGCCTCTGGGGGTTTTCTTGGTGGAAAAAGACAACGAAGTGCAATAGCAGAGCAGGGTGAAAGGAAGCGTGTTGTAATAGGCAGTGAATCACGTTTGCAAGGGGTGCTAAAATCCTCTGCTCCTGTCATATGAGTCTGATCAAGACTCTGAAACCAAATTTCTCCCAGCAAAACCATGCCTAGCTGGCCGAGCCTCCCCAAAAGGTAATGCCCGCATTTAAATAACACAGGGCTGGTGGAGCATGCTCAGGCTGTTTTATTTGGTTTGTGATCCCTTTGTGCTCCATGTACCCCATGTACAGATCCCTTCCAACAATTTCCTGGTTCAGCCATCCAGGCTCATTTTGAGAACTGGTTTTCTGTTCTGCAAAACTGCTCAGCTGGAGCTGGGGTTCTGGTGCTGATGCCAATTAGGATGGAAGAGGCCCAGCTCGAGGGGTCCTGTATTTGTTTTGTAATTGAGTTGAAAGGACTGACTCATTCCCCTCCACTTTGTCTCCCCCCTCTTCAAGCTTATGAAGAACACAGTATTTCACAAGTACAGACAGGCTGCTGAGTGTGGCTGCCCCAGCCCCCAGCCCAGATGTGAGCGCTGCCCCAGATGTGAGCACTGCCCCACAAGCAGGGAGGGAAGGTGCTGATGGGGAAAGCCACCCCCAGCCCTCACTCAGAGGATGTGGCAGCGTTAGAGATGAGGGCACAAAGCGGGGTGTCAGCCCTGCATCCCCCACCCCCAGCATCCTACTGCCAGGGCCACGCTGCACGTGCACCTCATCCACCGCCCCCAGCACAAAGCACCTGCATTTTTTCTGGATGTTTAAACAAATTGCTAGTTTTCCTCAATACCCCCCTCACTGCATGAAGACGTGCTGCTTTTGTAGGACTGGATTATTAATGCACAGATTAGAGAGGATGGGGAGCATTTCCTGCCCTGCTGGGGGAGGTTTTTGGTGATTTCTCTGGAAGCAGAAAGGTTTGGGTGCTTCTTCTGTGCCCTCCATGGTGTAAATGTCAGGGTGTGGTTGGGAGCAGATGGACTGAAACACTGCAGAGGAGTTAATAATGTTGTTAGCCTCAATCCAAGGATTAAAAATTAGATATTTTGCCCAGAAATTGGTTGTGCAAAAACACAAGCACCCTATTCCCAAAACACCAACCCCACTGTTTGGCAGAGTAGAGCCAGTGAAATCAAAGAAGGACTGAACACAAACTTTTTGGTCTGAAAATTTCTAAATTCAGGGAATATCTGAGCTTTGCTCATTTCCAGTAATTCTTCCCACCGAGTCACAGGGCTCCTGTTCTGATGACAAGCACTTGGATAAGACCTTGTCCAAGGCTGGGCTGAGATTTTAGGGTCTAGCCTGAATCATTTCTCAATTTCTCCACAGCTGTTTGCTCATCCTGGTTTTGTGCATCACACAAAAAAAACCACCCCAGCAGGACAAACCTGGCTCTTGATGAGATCATCATCTCTGTGGATGTGCAGGATGTAGCCAGTGCTGCAGCTGACGTTGCACTGGGCACCGTTGTCCCAGCCGGTGGCACCGCTGCAGTCCAGCACCGCGTTCTCCATCTCCAGCCGCTGACACTCGGTGGCCTCGCACGAGTAGTGGACACAGCTGGGAGGGACATAAGGAGTGGTGGTGTTATTGGTTATTTGATTATTTCAATCCATTCCACAAGAGCAGTGTCTGACTGACAGACTCTTTGATCAGAGAGTTCTGAACCCAGCTCAGAAAAGGGCTCCACAGCCTCTTGGTGGATGTCCTGAAAGACAGAGCGGTGGGCACAGTGATGACAATGACAGCAAACCACAGGTTTTGTGGAAAAAGGGAAGAACCTGACAATTCTGCAGAAGTACCTTCTGTTCTGCAATATTCAACTGCACTATGACCTCCCTACTCCTATATTAATGTCCATTTATCCATCCTCATGCCCCATCCCATTTTAAATCTGCTGAGTTCAGGAGTGCTGATATTGGCAGCGATAAGTGTGCACATGTGAGGAGGGGTTTCTGTGATAGACACTCTTATCTTTGAGAAGCTCGATTGAAATCATCACATTCATTTTATTCCACTTCACGAGGAACACCAAACATCAGCTGTGTAGCTGTGTTGATAAGCTCTTATCAAGCTCAGCAGCATGCTGTCATTTCAGATCTCTCCAGCTGCTGTCCTGCCATCCATAAAATCTTTCCCCCATGGAAACTGTTTATTCTTCCTCTGGAAAATTATTGTAACATTTAGCACAACTTGCAAAAAGATATTTTTGTTTAATTTGTATATACACAGAGATGTCTGATTGACACAAAATCTTTCACCCTCTCTGATGACCTGAGTCAAACATTATAGCACATGTTCAAACACGAGCATCGGGTAGTTCCTCAACAAAACAGCAATGAAAATGCTGATGGTCTTAAAGTATGAGGGGAGATTTAGACTAGACAGAAGGAAGAAATATTTTTACAATGAGGTTGGTAAAACACTGACACAGCTTGCCCAGAGAAGCTGTGGATGCTCCATCCCTGCAAAAACTCATGGCCAGGTTGGACAGGGCTTGGAGCAACCAGATCTAGTTGAAGATGTCCCTATTTACTGCAGATGACCTTTAAAGGTCCCTTCAACACAAACCATTCCATGATTCTATGTGCTAAGATTTTCTGGATTAGAGATGAAATTTATGAAATTTCTCGGATAAGGACTCCTACAAGGTGATATGTCTCTGCTGAAATTGAAAATTAATTTGATTTTAATATCGTTTAATTAGTTCTGAGGGGGGGAAATGTTGACTTATCTCACCAATTGTTTGGGTAGGGAAGAACCTGAAAGGGAAAATTATAGAAAGAAGGGAAAGCAACGTATCAATACGTGCAATTTGAAATAGATTACAAGCAGTTATTCCTGTCTTCTAGAAAAGAGGGTTAACAGCCACCAAAGCCCTGTTCAGCTTAGTAAGCCCTGACTTAGCATGTACGTGGTGTTTTGCTGTGTTCAAAGCACTGTGCAGACATTATCTAATTAATTTTCGTGACACCCCTGCAAGACACCTGGGCTGGTATTGTTATCCCCACATTACTGATAGAGAAGCACATCTGCACATGTCTCTACTGAGCCCTAGATCAGATAAAATGACAGTATTTATGTACCTGCACAACTCATTGCTCTGTCCCAGATTGTACTATATTGGAAGTGCCCACTGCTTGTAATTTAGGGTTGCTTGTTCAGTGTTGGCCCTTCCCTGGAGTGTGATGAGCAATAAAGAATTTCTACATTCAGAAATATTTTATTTCCTCATGGTGCACAAAGCACTGCTGCTGACAGAGCTGAGGAAGAAGAATTCCACCTCTGTGTTGGCCAGCTCCATACCCTTGTATGCAACAAACCCCTGGCTACCAGCACAACTGTGATGCTCATCACCTCTGCAGAATGGGTGATCCTCTGCCAGAGCTGGCCCAGCCAGGGTGATCCTGCTTTCAGCAGGATTCCACTCACTAACCAAGGATTTCACACATTTTCCAGTCACTGCACCACACAGCCTGATATACAGATTCAAACTGCCACGGATTTCACTCTGTAAGGATTGATAAGGCTGTGGATGGAGAAGCAGCAGGTGAGCAACACATCCTTGTGCCCAGGTGGCCATCCCTGAAGAGAAATGAGGTGAGAAGAACAGCCAGATGCTATTGCTTTGCAAATTTCCAACAGGAATCAGCCAGGGGTGTGAACCACAGTCTTTACACACCACAAGCTTTACACACTCCTTTCCACACGACGAGCCTCACACCCTGCGGGTCCTGAGCAGAGCAGGACCCTACCAACCTCTTCCCAACCCTACCAACCTCTTCCTAACCCTACCAACCACATGGTACTGCTGTTTGAGTTAGTCCTCAGCTGGCATTAGCAAGATTACCTGAAGCTGGACGTTGAGTGAGAGTGCCAATGATGAGTGATGCTTTGTGGAACCCTCCCTGTTACATGTCCCAGTTGCACTGGCCCATGAGGGCCAGCTCTCACTTTGCTCCCCTCCATTTCTCGGCTGGTGAGGCTGCAGCACAAGTGTCCCCTGTGCCAGGGCTGCAGTGCTGAGGAAGTTGACTCACTTGGGGGAAAAAAAAGAGCACTATTGCCAAGCCACTCTCAGAAGCACATAATGCAAACCTTGACTGCCCGTTGCAAAACTGACTCAAAATCTGAAAACCTTCTTCCACCAAAGCTGGAAAAATAAAATAATAGCAGACTTATTTAATCTAATACTTATGTGAATTAGTGTAGCACTGAATTCAGCCTTGAATGGCTTCAGAGGGAAGGATGAGCCCAAGAAAACCCTTGTAATTTGCACAGAGGGAAATCTGAAGCAACGTCACCGCAGCCAGTGGCATCGCTTTTCATTTCCATCAATGTAAAGGAGAAAAAGAATCTGGTTTCTGGAGTTCAGATCAGGACACCAGATGAGCAAGCCTGGGCTTAGAAGTCCTACAGAACTGAAACGCCACAGACAAAGGCATTAAGAAACACTTATTGTGATGTTCTTCTTTCTGTTTACAAGTCCCTTTGTGGTCTTCTGAAATGGCCAGGGAACATTTTTAGCCACCCCCTCCAGGCTCCAGATTATGCCTTGGTTAGCAGATCATCTGGGCAGCTCTCTCTGTCTGTAACTCTATATGAATGACTTCAGTGACAAACAATACAACCATTCACTTTTTGTAAAAAAAAAAACACTACCACCAAATGTTTCTAATTTAAATATTTCTGGTTCTCTAGCTACTGGTTCCAATTTGGTATCAGCTACTGTCAGCCATAAATCCCAATGAATTTTGAAGTCATGATCCTGAATTGAGCTCTGCAAATGCAGAATTAGGAAGGAGAAATTAATATCTCCAAGTAGGAAGTTTAGACAAAGAACCCATCACATCCATTTGTGGATTACAGAAGCTCTTGCATGGGTACTGCCCTTTAGCAGTGGTCAATCATCACATGTTCCAGAAAATGTGCATTCCTCAGGAAAGAAACCATATAAGCGCATCTGAAAACTTCGGCTTTAACTCATGCTGACTTCTAGCACAGGACAGTTTATCCCATTTTCTTGCAGTCAAAATCATGTGACTTCATCACAACTGCCTATTTCAAATCATCCCTGGTCTATCCTGACTGCCAAAAATCCTTACCAAAGTACAAACTAGTCTGGAGCAAAGCTACATAAAGGACCTGAGGACCACTCTAACAATTTACTTGAACAAGTGTCAGTTCCTGGGACATTCCCTGACAAGTGTTTATTTTACTAGGTCCCCTTCAGGATTCACTTGTTCCTCTTCTTGTCCTGGCAGTGCACAATTTCCTCAAACAACATCTTCACACCGAGATGAATGCAAGGAGCAGTGGATTTCTTGTCCACATTCCATTGCATGTTCAAAACTGATCAAGGCAGACTGTTTCAATGATGTAAAAAGCCCTGGACTGAGTTAGCTTCATATGTAGGCTGAACTTCTGAGCCAGTTCTTACTTTATTCAAATCCATTCTGCCCATCCCAAATCTAAATGAGCTCAGTCATTAGGCTCTAAATCTGTATTTCTCTGTGCCAATACTGGCCCCAATTCAGCAAGGCACTTAAATATGTGCTTAACTTCAAAAGCACAGTTAAGTCCCACTGATAGATTTGACTACAGGGGGATGTAAGCAAACAGCTCAAGGCTTTGCTAAATTGGGGCCTTAGTGGTACAATCCTAGAAACATTTGTATTTTAACATGTTTATAGAAAATTATAACAATTAAGTGGAGCTCTTCCTTCCTCGCATAAAAACAATCCACGACTTCCTCTTT
Source organism: Bombycilla garrulus (assembly GCA_013400315.1). Lineage (NCBI taxonomy): Eukaryota > Metazoa > Chordata > Aves > Passeriformes > Bombycillidae > Bombycilla > Bombycilla garrulus. The sequence continues at coordinate 187,708 of VXBU01001034.1, forward strand.
CGAAAAGCTTACAGCAGCCAAACTTTCTTTTTCTAACCCCGAGGTCAAGCGCTTTTCCAAGAACTCATCTTAACATGGTGCCTTAAGTTTTTGTTTCCTTTGTAATGGTTCTGACACGTGTCTAAGCTCAGGTGAGCCTAAAAGCTCATGGTGGGCACTTTTTAGGAGAAGGGCCACAACATTATCTCCTGGATACAGCAAAAAACTCCCCTTTCCACAGTCTGGGCCAGCCTGGGCTGCAGATCTGAAGTGCAATTTGGTTTTGCCCTATGCCACTGTCCACACAACTCACATGTACAGCCTCCTGAGGGTTTTTCTAACATATTTATATTTACCATAGGTTTGTGTTCTTCTCTCTAGAGGTTACCCTAAAGGCAAGAGCAAGCTCTGTCTCTCTAATCCAAACATATATGCAGAGGCTGCTAGATATATTTCTTGTTGTAGAAATTAAAAAAAAAAACCAAACTGAAAAGGTGGCAATGAATTTGTCTTCTTCAGTCCTCAGCTAAAGCCTTTTGCCTCCTTGTATCAATACAAAATCTTTAATATCTACACAAATCCACAGGGCTGGATGGGGACTGGTGAACCTGTGCTGACTGGAAGAAGGATCAAGCCCTTTCTTTAAATGGTGTTTGCCTTCAAATCTGATCCATGAGAGCAACAACACAAGTGGGGTCACCTATGGTCCCTTCAGTAATGTCACCTCAGTACTGCTGTGTTTGACTCTGACAGTGATCCCAGCAAACCCTGTTTCAAAATGATTGGGTCAAAATGAAGCTGAATCCAGAGATTTACAGAAAACCCTTGCTCCAGCCCAAGGTAAGCCCCAGGGAAAGGAGAGGCACAAGCCAGCACATCCACCTCACTGTCCCCATCGCTGGCAGGGCAAAGTCTCCTTGGGGACAGGCTCTGCCTCCGGCCTGCCTGTACCCCGTGGTGTGAGCTGCTCCTGCCAGGGGGGTCCAGACTGAACTGATAAAGCTCTCAAAGCCCCGTCATCCTGCCAGCTTGCAAGTGGGACCGTGTCCCTGGGCGTCAGCAGCCCCACAGGTCTCCCTGCCAGAGTCTGTCCAGGCAAACAAAGAAAATGCATTGCCTTCCACTTTAATAAAAGCCAAATGATGCCGTTTGCCAATTACCAAAATGGGGCGAAGGTTAAAAACCCATTGAATTATAACACATGTCACGGACCAAAGCTTCTATGATTAACAGTTCTGTGAGAAATTCATTAATTTCACCCAAAGCAAGCTGACAGAGATTGTGCTTAACGACAGAATGCAGGGCAGGGGAAAGGCGGCCGAACCAGGAAAGAGAAAGCTGCATTAATTCACAACAAAAAGAGACGAGGAAACCCTTTTTTCCCCCTTATGAAAAGGAAAAAAAAAAAATAGCCAGAGTTGTAAAGAGTGGTTGCATTTGTTCTGCTGCTGAAGATTTATCTTCATCATTTCTTGTTGGGGAAGCTGACAGCAGGCAAGAACAAGACAAAGAGAAGAGCTGGAGTGGGCTACGAATCCCTGAGGCTTGTTTGGGGCAGCAAAGGGTGCAGCTCAAAGGGAACCTCTCCATGGAGGCCAGAGCAGGTGATGGTGTGGTGGCCAAGGGTGTGTCTTGGTCTGCAGCGTCAAACACCCAGATACGCACATTACAGAGGGAGGAAAACCCAAAATCTCCCCTGCAGAAGCAATTTTGAAGCCGTAGCAGTGAGGCTGTGCCAAGGTTTAGCCAAAGAAAGCAAAGGAAAATCTTTTTGCTACATTCATTAGGAAGCACGAGGTGGTGACAATGTGAGGCAAGGACACTGGACAGCTGTGGACAGTGCGGGGACCTGTCTTCAGTATGAACACAGAGTTTATGGTGGATTAGAACAATGGAAACTCCTGGAATACACACTTCTGACAGCTGAATTGGTCTTTCCTGCCTCCTGCCTGCAGTTTGCAGGAGAGGAACAGCGGCACCAGGAGGGTTGGTGGAGGGCACGGATCTGGTGACCATGGCAGGGAAGTGCCACCAAGGAAAAGCAGCACTCACTCCCATGAACTGCTTTGCCAGGGATAGGGGATCCACAGCTGATGTTTCCTACCCAGTGAAAAACACAAAAACCCAGTTTTTGAGGAACCACTGTCAAAGGCAGCCACAGCACACGAGGCCTTCTTGCTGCTCAAGTGACTGCAGGGTGGGACATTACACCTCTGCTTCTGCACACGCAATTTCACCGTCCACTGCATGAGGCTACACAGGAAATAGTAAAAGTATAATAATTCGAGCTATAAAACACAAGAGAAGAACTAACCAGGCCATTATATGTGCTCTAAGGATGCAATGTGAAAATAAAAAGTGCCATTTTTACAGCACATCTCCAGCAGTGAGGTAAACTTCTGCTGAAAAAAAAAAAAAAAAAAAAAAAAAAAGAGCCTGTAGTCACTGGCAGCAGAAAAAACAACTGGAAGAATAAAATTGGAAAGGACAGAGTAGGAGTTTTCAAACTATAAATGTCTTCAGGAGGATGGAATGGATTTTCAAAACAATGATGACTGAGGACAACTAGCTATAAAGTTCAATTGCACTTTTAGATTTAAGCCCATTTTTCTCTAAAATATTAATTATAATGCAGATTTTAAGAAAGAACAGTAAGTGTATGTTTTATTTTCAGTTATTAAGTTGTCACTAACCCATGGGAGGGATCCATTCACCCTCAAAATAAAAACTGTGTTAACTTCTAAGGGACAATAAATTTCTTTTCCCTCACAATTTTAAAATCTTCACCCTTGGCTAGAAATATCTGTATCTGGGTATAAATCCTTTCCAAGCAAAATAATTCTCCTTGAAAGAGAGAAATAATACCTCTTGTAGAGCAAAGCCAAAAAGCAGGCAAAAAATATCCATGTTGACCTAAGAAAAATGAAAGCGGTAAAACTGATGATCGCACATAGGAAGGCAAGTTCCTTTAAGAATTCAATAAATACCTTAAAAATCACATTAGGCAAACGCAACCAGTGGGGAAAGGGAAGAAGGGAAAGGTGGGCAGTGTGGAACTGGCACGCCAAGGGAATCTGATGGGCAGACTGTGAGCAGGGGAGGCAGAAAATACATGTCCAGCCTCTGAGCTGGTGAAGAATTCATTTTTAAATCTATCTTTCTCTGTTCTTCTGGGACTGGGTAAAATAACCAAGGAAAACGACAGCAGGTGACAGCAGAGGTGTCACCTATTTCCTGGCTCTACAGCTTAATGCACAACTTTCTCTATATCCTGGGTACCTGAACTGCTTGGAGTTTTTTGTACTGCAGAAAACAGATCTGGTCACCCCAAAAGATCCCACCACAAGGCAAATTGGGAACTGACTCTCCACTGAAGCCCTGTCATCAGTGGAAATAATTCCACTGATTTCAATTGCCTTTGGACCAGGGCTTAACTTTTGAGAGTTCCTAGTTCCCTGACAGACATGTGAAACTTTATGATCAATCCAGTGCTGGAACCTGCAAGACCTAAAACATTATTTTGAACGAGTGAGGCTCGGATGGGAGTTGGTGAGAGCAGGGAGCTGAGAGGGTTCAGTGCATCCCAAAAACAAAACCATGCCAGAACATCAAGAAGAAAAGTAGGAGGCAAAAAGCTGATGATTCTTCCTCCAGGGATTTCTAAAGGTTGCGTTGCTGGGCTGCAGAGGTTCACTGAAGCTTTACCTAAGGGGGATGCATTTCTTATTAAGGAAATAACTTTCTAAACACAGAGCACTTCTAGTTCCATGAGTGAACAAATGGTTCAATTCCTACTGAAAACTTGAGAGGGCAGTGGAATGTGGCCCTGTCTCTCAGTCCTACTGAGCTCCCTGCTGCTTCTCACCATCTCCTTCCAGTGGGGCTTTCTTGCCCTTTTTCTGTCCCGCCTCAGCACTGGGATTTGGCCACACTTCCACCACCAGACTTCTCATCTGAAACTTGATCCTGCTGTCTTTGGGCCTCTGAATTTATACAACCTATTGCACAGAATGATCAGACACTTTGAATCTAGGTCAGAACACACTGACTGGATTGATTTAGTTATAGATATGCTCCTTTTTTTAATTTTATTTTCCCTTCCCTCTCCCCCTTCTCATCCTCCCGCCTTTCCGAGAATAAAAGCAGGTCCTAAAAACAAGCCAGAACATTATCAAAAACCTGACAGCTTGCTTAGGAGGCTGAGCAGAGGTTTGCTGGGATATGCAACTTGTTTTACTATTGCTGCCGCTGTGGTATGACAACCGCTCACAACTTTGAATTCACACAGGAAGAAAAAAAAAATATTCTTTCAGGGGTTTTGCTAAATTCTCTCCTTTTCACTGCTTTGCTGAAAGAATCCATGAAGCTGCTGCACCAGAGGCCATGAAAGGTCACAATCTCTGTGGGATGCTGTAAAGCAGAGACTGAGAGGGGTTGGTGGTGATCTATTGATGTGTCTGTAATAACAACAAGAATAAAACGGTAGCCATAAACCTTTCATCCTGGGGGGTCCCACAGAGCTTTTCAGAATGAGGGCCAGATCCAGAGAGGTGCTGAGGCCTCACCCAGCCATAAAAGTACAGCAGATGCTGATGGCCACGGCCCTGCAGGGCAGGGCTGAGCCCCTGGCAGGATCCGGCCCCTCCAGGGCACAGGCGTCACTCTGTGTCCCTCCCGCGGGAGGTCCCCGTGGCACTCTGGCAGCACACAGGGGTTCAAATTGAACTGCTGTGTGAGTGGCCAACACGACGCCGGGCTGGGGAATGTGTGCAGAGTGAGCTGGCCCCAGTTTCAGGCTTGGCATAAAGGAGGGAGGAGAAAGGAAGAGGAAATAATTCACTAACAGCATCCCATGAGGGTTAAATGTCCCATCCATCGTGATCAATGAGAACATTGCCGGTTTTTTAGCCGTGACACAAAGGGGTCAGCAGGGTTCAGCTGCTGTGCCCCTCCTGCCTCCTCCCCAGCCCCGGCCGGCGCTGGGGGTGGTGGCTGTGAGGCAGAGGGAAGCAGGGCTGACAGGCTCACCTCTGCTCCGCAGGGCTGTAGGTCTGTCCTTGCTGGCAGCTGCTGATGGTGATGGGGTCGAAGTTGTGGAAGGAACGCAGGGCCACCCCGGAGATGGCCACAAACTGGGAGCTGAAGCTAATGAGGACAGCCTGGGTGTGATAAAAAGGGTGACTGAGGTCATGGATGACGGGGATAATCAGGGGATTGTTCCTGCAGCTCAAGACGTGGACACCTGCCAGAGGAGAGACAAGATCAGAGGAAGGGTCAGGCTTAACACAATTGCTCCCCGCAGCCGTGGGCACTTCAGAGGCATTTCACCCACAGGAATGGCCCTATAGAGCTGAAAAGTTATGGTAAGCTGCCTGGAGGGGCTTCCCAAACAGCTCTGGAGAGCTTAGCAGAGAAGCAGATCCCTCCAGACAGCTGAAGAAAGGCTGCCATTCTCTGTGCGAGCGCGGCAGGCCCTCGGAGCCGCTCCTTTAGACCACAGCTACATTTCTATTGTGCTCTGGTAAATCAGGAGCAACCAGCACGGGGGAAGCAGAGTCACACTATTGTAAAAAGGGTCCTGGAGGACACTTGGAGCTTTTATATGCAGGATCAAACAGTGCCGGCAGACTGGGGGGCTTTGTGCACCAGGGCCAGGACACCAGCAACTCGTTTGGAGCTGTGCATGTCATTAGCACTCAGTGTAAAACTTGTTTTTGCATACTTTTCCCACTAAATTTACCTAGATTTGTTTTTTTTCTTCAATAGTTTTGAGCCTTAAGTTATCTTATTCTTTGCAAGAAAAGGCAGATTTGGTCCTGGAGATAGAAGTGAAGGTGATGGAGATACTGAGGATTTTACAGGTGATCTCACTTGAGAAGAAAAGAATTGTGTCTTGGGGAAATAAAAACATCTCAAGGTTGCGGTGCACAGAAACACCAGAGAGGTGGCAAGGAAACTTCTGAATCCCTTTTGTGCGATGGAGAAGGCACTCAGTGACAGCTGGGAAGAAATTCCCACCTTCAGGAAGAAGCAACCTGAATTCAAATGGGCCAAACCCATCTCAGGAGGAAGGCAGAGGACAGACAGCTGTCGGCTGCCCTCAGAATTCATTAATTGAGATTCATGGCCTGCTGGCTGCCTGCAAGGCTCTGCTTCCACAGCTCCATGGCATCACTCCGAGGATCAGCTTGGCTCCAGATCCATTTGCTTCACTGGAGCTCCCCCAGCAATGGCTTTGGCCCAGGCCCCTTGGCTACCCTGATACACTTACAAATTTGAAAATAAAATAAATTCTATTTGCATGTTTAACTGGCTCAGGGATTTCTGCTATTATTTTTTTCCCCTGTTCGGATTTCTTGACTCTAATGGGAAGGAATAAAAAGGCTTTCATTTTTCTCCTTAGAAAGTGATTTCCTGTGAATTAAGACATGCTCTTTAAACATCTATCTCCCACTCTCTACTTAAAAAAAAATCTTCCTGTAATAAAAAAAAATAAAATAAAAAAGCAAGCCTCTTTTTGTTTTGGTCTTCTCCTGACCCTGAAATAACCTCCCTGTCTACTTGCCTCCCACAGGTCTTTTGATATCAGCTCCTTGTGGAATGGTGCATGTTTCTCACTTACAAACAGGTGCAGTTAATACTCAAAATCCCGGGTTCCCAAATTCCTTGGAAGTTTCTGCATTCTCTGATGGAAAGCCAAGAAAGACCTTATGGTATGAGGCTGTTTATTCACTTCTATTTCATTCCTTGCACTCAGGTGGTGTCCACAACAGAACAGACTCTCAGAGCTGTGCTGCACTGCTGCTTATTCCTGATTCTGACCAGGAAACGGTGGCTGGACAGGTCAGGGTTTTTTAATTCCCCTGCTGTAACCCATGAAGATGGTACAGGTGCCCGTGGGGATGCCCAGAGCTGTCTCAGGATCACCCCCTGTTCTGTGGCTCTAAACCCATCAATTCAGCTCAGCAGCTGAACCCCAGTGTCTCCGATGGCTCTGAACCCACAGCGCTGAGGTGTTTGGCCTCCCAGCCTCTCCATCTCCTACTAGCACTTAGAAGAAGCTTCACTTTATTTTCTGGGAGCCCACTTGCTGTGATCTAGGCAGGAAACTGCACGTCTGGATAGGCTGTGCTCTGCTCGTGGCAGTGTCTTTAGCACGCTGAGGACTGATCAAGATTTGAATTATTGCTACTTCCTTTTGGATGTACTTTTACTTTGCCACGAACTTCTGCTTAAGGCTCATTGAGCGTCTCAGTCAGTCCTGCTTCCAGTGCATGCCAACATTTGCATCTCAGCTGCAGTTTCCAGCTTGCCATGGTGATAATTCAAACATATGAAATACAATATCCAGGAAAAGGCCTTCATGTCACTGTCAGAACTCAGACAGAACTGTGCCTGAGTGAGAACTGCTGGGTAGCCCACCTACACCTCTCCTCTGCTCCAGGCAGCCTCTTCTGAAAGGTCAAAGGGGCTTTTCCATGATGAAAGCAGCATTTCAGCTGGGAGGACATCCAGACATCAGGCTGAGCCATGCCAAACTCATGTTGCAACTTCATTGAAGATTTCAAAACCTAACCCTCAGTTTCCTCTTTGCTCCTCTTTCTTGTTCTCTTTCTCTCCCAGTCTGCCTGTCTGTCCCTATAAAATGTGACATTAAGTACTGCTGGCATGCTCGTGTCTCCATCATTTATTTCTCAGAGGGATAGAGATATGTGCCACTGTTTTGCAAAAGGAGGGTAAGATTAATCCAAGGGCTCTGGCAAACTGGGAGCCATCCTGACTCAACCTGCACAACTTGCTACAAATTTCAGTTTGTTCTTGGACAACAGACACCACACGTGTTTCCTTTGCTTTCCTCCCCACCCCACCAAATTCTGTATTATCCTGGATGCTCATCCAACACTAGTCACTCTGTGTCCCTTCTCCTCATCACTATGGGAACTCATTTAAGTTTTAGCTAGTTAAAATTGAAATGCTGTGGTAAAACAGAAATCAGGGGGATGGGAGTTATGTTTCCTTAAAAACTGCTCTCAAGGTGACCTGGCCAGCTTTCTCCTCAGTGCAAAAAAAAAAGGCAGAGAACATCTGGAAAGGGATTGTGCAAGTCCTACCCTGACACAGAGCTGGGAGTTAGGGAGAGCTCCTGGGTTCTGGAACTTAAATGCAGCCTGGATGAATTCACCAGACACAACTTCCCCAGTTTAGGGCCCTGTGCCAAGGGTAGAGACAAAACCTCTCTATCCTGGCACTTCAGCACAAGCACAGCTCCTGCCTCTATTACCACATCTGCCTGAGGCCACGCCAGGAGCCTGGCGTGGGTTGGACCTTCACCACCTGAAATATTTCACCTGGGGAATGCTGGCTATTAAATGGCTTTGGGGACCTCTGCAAGCAGGACTGGAGATCACCCAGCACTGCCTGTGACACAGAAGCCTTTGCTGCAGCAGCTGGTGCAGGTCCCTCACTCCCTGCTCCCAGGGGTTCACCTGTAGCACCATCAGTGTCTCTCCAGGGCAGTGCTGGGTGTGAAACACTGAGATAGTGCTGATTTTAGTGTCTGTAGAGGAGCTAATCACCTCTGAACAGATAGTGAACCACTATGGAGAAATGTCTGTATAAAATTACACATCATTTTCAACAAACTCTAGTGAGACTCAGGGCTTGGAGCATTGAGCAAGCACCTTTCTTGTCTAATTCTGAAAGAACTGAGCAGGAGTACTGGAAAATGGGGGAACCATCAGATTAAGCAAGCAGTAGAGAGGGAGTTTCATACAACGCAGTCTTACCAAGGTCGTGGCTTTGCTCTTTGGTGTCAAACAGCTGCACACCGATGGTCTCCTGCTTCTGGTCCAGGTAGTAGGTCCCATCAGTGACTAAGTGAACAAGGACTGCTGCAGCCACCATAGGCTGGGAAAAATAAGCCTGGGAAAACACAAACCCCACAAAGCCTGAGGTGGAGAACTGTGGTGGGCTTTAAAAAATCCCCAGGAGTCAGTCCAGACCTTTTAAAAGAAGAATTCCCATCCCAGATCAAACAAAAATCTTCTCTTTCAATCTCTCCTACACAAATTAGATAAACTCAAGTCAAACAGCCCTGAATCTGAACCCTCTCAGAAACTCAATAACCTTGTCACACACAAGGGGACTTCACTACTGACTCTCTGGGCAGTGCTCAAAGACATAGTTTTGCTGTTTTGCTCTAAACACACTTCAGAGAGGAGCAGCTTGGCCTGGGAAGACTGGCCCATGACATTTTGCCTGCTGGAGAATCTTTGAAGAGGCAGACAAAGAGGAAACTTTGGAATGATGTGTACACGTCCTACCTTCAGCCAGAAAATAGTCTGTGTCATGTGGGAGTACTGGAAGTTGGCCGTGCAGGGATACCAGGCGTACTGGGAGACACCATCATTCAGGTCGATCACCTTGGTCCGACACATCTGCAGCAGGAAAAGAAGAAAGACCAAAACTGACCTAGAGGACAGGGAGGAAGGATTCTGGCTGCTTGAAGTGGGGAAACAAAGTCCAGGTGCACTCCTAGGATTAAGTAATGCACAATAACTGCACTTCTAAATGCCATAAGATTAGTCAAAATTAAGTTTCCAGGTCTTCCACCCCAGTAAGAAAAACTGAAACATGAACAGGAGCTAAGGACTCACAGCAGCTGCATGGCACCCAACAATCTCCTCTGGATTTGGTACCAGGTCTTTGACAGCATTTAGAACAGCTCAGCTCCCACCCAAATGGACCAGGACTCTTCCCACTGGAGTCCAAGTGAGGATCACTCCTGAACACCCCAGCTCCCAGCACAGAAAGTGTGGAGGTGCCTCCACAGTGCTCTAGCACTGCCCTATTTAAACCTGGTATTACTGTAATCTCAGAGGAGCCACACATGGCCCTGTAAACTTGGAACCAGGTGCAGCCAGGAAAGTCCTGCCTCTAGAACTCAGTTTAAGCAAAGTTCTGCAAGTGGAATCACCTTCTTCCTACACCTGCAGCCTTCCCATGGCAGGCAGCAGAGAGACTGGAGGCAAACTGTTCTTTTCAGTAAAGTACATGACTCCCAAGTACTGTTGTGGATGAAAAATGTTTTTAAAAATGCCAGAATCTAAGTACCAGAGAGCCTTGCAATGCCATCAGTATGTCAGATGTGAAAATGAAGATGCAAGAAATAGATTTACCCTGAAAACACACTGCTCAGTGGAGCTGCTTCAAAACAGAAGCATGAATGACCATAGCAAACAGAAAAAAGGGAATGTCCACCATGGAAAAAGTTACTACTGCATTAGAGGGATACTTATAGCTGAGGCTCCTGGAGCATCTGAAGGTACCTGTTGGACTCACAATCCTTTGGTGAACTCGCTGACTGTCATTACCATAGGAATAGGTGGAATTCCTTGTGCTGATGTGTGGTCAGTAAAGCTGTTCCCATCAGCAATTTGATTATTAAACCAAAAACAGAACCTTGAAATGAAACAAGAGAATTGACAGCCATCCAAAATCTTATGCCCACTCAACAATTCTGCATGGCAATGCCCTCTTGGTCTGGCAGGCAAAGTCTGGGCCCTGCAAAGCGAGCCTGGGATGCCTGAGAATGAGAAACCAGATTGGCTAAAAATGAGGTAATTCCCTTTAAAGTCTGAGTCCCTCAAGATCCAGCACAGAGGAATCTTACGGGCAAAACATAAATCAGCTTTAATGGGCTGGAAGAACATTTTTAGTTTATTTATTTTTTGAAACAACTGGGACCAAGCTTCATTGAGGCTAGCCAGTGGATAGTGTTACATTTTACAGCAGAGCAAGGCTTTACATAAACTATCTTTGGCATTTGAAATCCAGGCCAGCAATTCGACATGTACTGTTTCGCAACTCTCCCTTCTTGCGTTTTCAGCAGCCTGTCTCTTGTTGGGAGCATGGTTTTTATTTTAATACCACTGCAGCTAGGGAATTTATCTTACCCACATCTGCAATATACATGGTCAGAGAGCTCTTTGACATCAACAAAGATCTCATTACTTTTATATTATTTTGTTCTTATTCTTACTTCTCCTCCTGCTCCATTGGTCCAAAAAGGTGGCTGAAAGAAACGCAAGCACCGACTTTCAGTGCTTTTTAAGTACCACTTAATGGATGAGTGAAAACTTGTATTAAGAAATCACCCAGACCTTCACCAAAAGTTTGATTCTAACCCAAAATAAACCCCTGCTGAGGTGGGCTGGAAATCTCTGATAACTTTTAAATGCCTTGTTTGATTTGTGTGCGTGTGTGAACTCTAGCACTTTCTGCTTCTGCTGGAGAATATTAGCAAAAACCTGAGCATTGCATAAAGAGCCTGTGTTCAGGCCACGTGGGCTGTCAGACTGGCCTGGTTTGAGCAGGTTGGATAAGCTTCCCCCTGCTGAGGCTGATCCATCGCTACCCAGACAAGTGTTTCAAAGTGGTCCTGGGGTAAAAGGTTCTTTCAGAGCAGTCTGAGAAATGTGGGGAAAATCTAACAGAGATGTATGGCAACAAGGGCTTCTTCTTCACTCTCTGCTGGCCAGTAAACTTACCTAATGGCAAAAAAAATGTTCTTTAAGTTTCTCTGAAAACAATTGAATTGGATAAATAGCTCCTGTCTCGTACAGACTCCACCACCTCACCAGGCTCCAACACACGTGGAAAATCCATCCCTGTTTCAATTCTGCTCAGGCGCTGAATGTCACATCACACCTGCCAAGCCTGAGAACCATCTGCTGCAGGAGTCTTTCACACCTCTGCTTTGAAGGCATCCCTCAAAGATGGCAGCAGCCAGAAGGCCTCTATTAATTAGTTAAATGGTTGGACTCAGTGATCTTAGAGATCTTTGCTAAGTTAAACGGTTTTGTGATTACTGCAGTACCAACACTTTTAGAACTATAAGTTCCAATGGCCTGGAAGACAGAACATCATCACTCCTCGTTCCTATTCACAGGAATTCAAACTTATGAGAAACAGATCATATCCTAACGTCCTCCAGTTTGCTAGAGTGATGCAAACCAGCAGCTAAAGCACCTGACAGCTGCAGAGGGAAGAACTCAATAGATAGACTTCTCATTTCAGGGTGTTACCAAACACTGAAGTATTTGCTTTGAAGAATGACAGCATCACACAGTGCTCCAAACTTCACTCACTGGGGCTTATCCAGATTCTCAGACCCACACAGCAACTGGGATATCCACAGGAGCTTAATATGTGCTCCAAAGTATGCGGCGACTATTTGTGTCTAGTTACTGGAAGCCCATGTCGTCCCCCTCCCGAGGAAGCTGCTTTCAATTACAAGAGCTGATGTCTGTTCCTCTCAGAGGTTCAAATCCAGCTCGTCTCCCACCCACACATTTTGTACACAAACATCGGCAGACAGAACGATCAAGGCTAGGGAGCACTGTGGGATCTTCCCACAAGAGGGAATGCCTGGAGGATTCCCTTTGACTGATTTATACAACCTCTTGTCAATCAAAGGCACAACATGTTCTTCAAACCGCCTCTCCTGTTTTCCTTCTCTTACTCAGGGGGACCGAGGAATGTGTCAGCAGAAAGGGAAAAGTGATATATTGGGAGCACTTAGCTTTTTGCCACATCAAAAACACATTTACTATTGCAATCAACTCCATTTCCTTCAAAGTAATATGGGAAAATTTGCTGAAGAGCAAATTTTGGAAGGCGCCCTTGTGAATGATTCCCAGCCATCCTGTGACCGCAGGCAATGTGAATTTGCACTGATGGGTTCCTGTTGCAGCTGAACTACAGGTTAAGGATCCCAGATTCCCTGGACTGGGATCTGGATTAGATCCTAGCCCAACTGCGGCAGTGCACGGCCCCAGCACAACCTTCAGGGCAGCACTTGGCTTCTCCAGGCCTGAGCTCCCTGTCTGGAGGATGAGGATGATGTTCCCCTACACCCTCAGGTGTGCTGAGGACAAAAGCCACAAAAAGATGCTCAGATGTCACTGAGAGCACACCCAGGTGTGAGGATACAGCTCCCCACAGGAGTGGGCTAAACACAGATCCCATCCCACTCTGACCTTTCCCACCGAGCCAGACACCACAGGCTTGGCACACACTGTGGTTCTCAGCATTGTAACATCAAAATAATTCTAAATGCAGACAGAAAAGCTGCTATTTAAGCTCTGATGCTGCCCTACTCAGCTCTGGCACCATGGCTGGAGCAGACGTGCCTGTCTGCATGCCCAGGGGCAGCTGGAAACAGAGCAAACCTCCAGTGCACAGATCTGTCTGCTCCCAAAACCCCATCTGGTGAACCGTGGCAGGGCTTCCTCCAGACCGTGTCCTCGAGCTCCGTCTGGCTGTGAGAAGCATTGGGGGCACTTGGTCAGGCAGTGGTGAGCGTTCTCCTTCTGGAGAGGAGGGTGGAAGTGGAGATTGTGCCCCAAAAGCTGCCTCTCCCCACTCCTTTCTACAGGGGACTGTGCTGTTGACACTTCTGCACCCAGACAGAAAACTCAGAGTGTTTCTGGGATTAAATGGGCTGTACCCTGTCCTGCTGGCAAAACTGCAACCATGGAGCAGGCAGGAACTAGATCTCTTGGTAAAACTCACAGTACCAGCTATTTATTGAGCACAAAACTCCCTCAGTGAGGCCGCAGAAGTGCACAGAAAAACTCACAGACTGATACAAAACCCATGGAGGCACAAACAGAACATCTTCTTTTGTTTGAAGGTCCAGCTAAAGAACAGATTTCAGCTGTAATACTGAAACCTAATTAATCCACAATATTTATCTGTTTGCTCTGCAGAATGTTATTTGTATTTAACTCAACACATGCCAGAGGATTCCAACAAAGACATAATCAGCATTTTAACACATCACTTACAGTTGAAAACCTTCTCTCTCCCTTGCTAGACCCAGGTGCTGGCAGTCACCCAGCCCTTTTATTCTTAAATATGTTATTCTTCTTGCTGACCTAAGGTTAATCTCACCCAAGGATGAGAAACTATGGTGCAGTTGCTAAATATCAGAAAGGTTCCTGCTTGTTTATTGCCCAGTATTGTAAGGCAGCTTGACTGCCACATGGACACCACCCAGTTTGCCAACTGCAGCACAGACCTCCAATCTGTTCTCAAAGCTGTTGCACTGCTTTTCTCATTTAGGCTGGGAATTGGGTTGGAGTTAGGGAAAAATGAAGTTGCCCACATGAGTGAGCACTGAACCATTAGAAAGCCCACCATTTGGGCTCCAACAAACACCTCAAACCCCAGCCAATTTCTCTGACCATTTCAAACCTCAGGAGCCCACAGAGATCAAATGGAAATTGTACACACAACAGCACAAGGAATTTTGCTCTGGGTTTTCTTCTAGGTTCTGGTCAGAAGTGCTTTTGGACAAGTGTATTTATCAGATGTCTTTGTGAGTGGACCTATCCCATCAGAAATCTGATCTGAGTTACCTGCCCAACTATGAATGTCAGTTTTGGGTCATTCCAGGTTGGCCTCTAAAACTTAAGGAAAACATTCAAAGCTACTTTTCCCAAATGGGTACACATATTTAATTTTATGTGCACTAGCAACGGGTTTCGGTTTCAGAAAACAACAACAACAACAACAACAAATCTAAAACCAAATCTGAGATTCAGCAGCAGAGAGTCTAAGTATAAAATGAGGGAAGAAACCTGAATCTCTCTCTTTCAACAGCCACCTTACCTTACAGTCTACTGCTACTTCCACAGCAACAACTTCCCCTCATTTCTGGAGCTCATCAGCTGCAGCCTCTTCCCCAAAACCTCTCTCTGTCCTCTGTGTCTTATAACACAGATTTACTGTTTCATGCTCTTTGTCTGCTTTTGCCAGTTTTCATTGGGGTGCCTAAAGGCCTGATGGCAAAAGATGAAAAACTGCAGCTTGTCCTGCTCCAGGACAAAGGCATGTGGGTAGGTGATCCACAGAAAAGCTTTATCAACTGGAGGTTGATGAAGCTCCTGGAATAACACACTGATGCTATATTACTCCCAGATTCAGTTGGCTCAGAAGTCAGAGGAAATCTCATCTGTCAATTTTCCCCGTGTAATGAAGAACAGGATTTGGCTGTGGGATTGGGAAGCAGCTTACATCTCCTGCAGGATGAAATAAAGCCTCGCTGCCAGTCCCTATGTCCAGTTTCAGCACCGGCACATCCACTCTGAACCTGGAGCAGCTGATGTGTCTGGACCTTGCAGACTCAGTATTCCATTAGCATGATATTACAGCTTCCTTAGCACAGAGCCACAATTTTCAGCTGAAGATTTGGCTGGATTTTTTAGTAATTGGAAAGTGACCTTTCTGTGAAAACACCACGGACAGGGCACCAATAGCTTGCCTGCAATGTGACATGATGATAAATTCCTCTACTTTACAACAATAGTGTTCATCTCCAAAGGGAAATTTCCTGAGAGTTTTGGATGTAACACAGGGCTGTGATTCAGAAATGAGTGGGAGATGCAAGGGCTATTTCATTTTATCGTATAAGTTGGTTTAGTTTGAGGCAAGCGAAAAGGAGCTACAGGGATTTCCATTAGATGATGGCCCAGATTGCATGTGTATTCAAGGTGTGTTATTAACTTTAGCTTTCTCAAAAATGCAGTTATTTCACTTCCAAAGAGCTGGTATGAACAATATATTTCCATTTTTAAATCATGCAGACCTGCATTCTTTGAGCTCTCCTTTGAATTTCTGTTATCTCCAGATTCAAAGCAAACTTCATTTAAAACCAGTGAGTTCAAATCAAAATCACATCAAACCATAAACTTCACATGGCATACCTGAAAAAAACTGTAAATCAGTTCTGACTGGCCCTATCCCAAACTCACATGGGCTTTGACAGCCAGCCAGGTGTAATCAAATATCTAGGATGCTTGCTGGACTCACAGAAAAAAAACAATATGGAGTTTTGATTTTCCAACAAAACCCTAACCAGATGATTTTTGCACGGTTCAAAGGATCACCACGAGGACGTCGGTTAAGCCAAGGCCAGAAACTACAGAAAAACAGATCAAGAAAAAAAAGAAATAATTGCACTAATGGGATTTAAAAATCAACTCATCTGTTGCGGCAGCCCACAAGCAAACCCCAGCATCTGGAGCTCCTGGGTGCAATTTGCACTTGCCCCTGCTTCTTTTGCCATTCAGAGATGCAAACTGAAGGGATGCAGAATCAAGAGGTAGCTCTGAGTACACAACACAGTCTCCTGTGCAGCACATGAAAGCACAATCCAGCAATTTGACATGTGCTCCTGCCTATTCCTGTCAGACCTCTGCCATTTCTTCAACTCAGCAGTGCAACATAAAGATGCTGCTCTCAAACAACAGCGTCTTCCACGGCAGCACTGCCGGGATCTCACCTCAGAGCAATAATTCCTGGAGTTAGCCCTGAGCTGCATTCTGTTATTGTGCTCAAATTCACAGATACACTCCTAGCAGCAACAGCACCCCATGCAAAGGGGTAGACAGACAGGATCAAGCAGCAGCACCCAAACAAGAACTTATGCCTTCAGTTCTGCAAGTATCAGCCTCATTAAAGCTAAAAGACATTTTCAAGCTGCAGCGCAAGCTACTGTCTACAACTTCCACATTACTGCTCACAGAAGTGTGAAGGCATTATAGACTGATAAGTGCTTTAGCAGACTGTATATCCATCCACTGGAGAGCGAGGTTAAACAAATACAGGAGCCAGAACATTATTGTTGGCTGAGTGCTCGGGTTCCTGAGCTGCCCGTCTCTAACTTGAACCGGCCAGGTCCACTGCAGCACAGCTTTGTGGAGCTGCGGGCCAAGGCTGGCCGTGGGGTGCTGCAGCAAAGCAAAACAATCCCATCCCATCAGCTTTCATCACGGAGGAGCAGAGCAAAAGTGAATTTTTTTGTTTTTCCTTTGACTGGAGCGTTTCATTCACGAGCAGCTGGCACTAGGAAATCAAACTGTCAAAAACAGAATGTGTGCCACACTTTAGGAGGATCTTAAATATATTTTTTGTTGCTATATTCATGGTTCTGGCTCACTAGATTAATTGTACTTTCACAGCTCCTGTAAGGCAAAGCAGGGTTGGTACAATCCACTTGGTAACATCCCCTCCCTTCCTTCCCAGAGCTGCTCCCATACCTTTGTTTGGATGAAGAAAACACACAGCTAGGTAAAGAAAACACTAAAGTAACAACAACAAATCCCTTCAAACTTGAGTTCTCCATCAGGATAACACGCTTGCTGAGGTGGACAGAGATGCTTAGAAGCACATGGACAATGACACTGATAAAAAGAGAGATACATAAGAAAAAAATTAAGCCACAAATTTTTCAGCTCTCAAGTAGGATAAAAAACCCTATAGGTTTTGTTTCCAGTACAGTAGGAGCAAACCCGAAATATTGCCACACCTCACCAACTCCCTGCACCATCCTGAGTTCTCAGGGGGCACAGGAGCCACTTCCCAGAGCTGTGAGCCAGGGCAGGTACCACCCCGAGCCCTGCAGACCCCTCGCTGAGCTTCCCCTGGGCCTGAGGCAAACAGCCGTGCAGTGGTTAATGTCAGCCCCGACCACATGATCACACTCAGAAAAGGTCAAAAGAGTGATTTTTCATTTAAAAACATCTGTGTGTTTAAAGAACAAAACTTTCTCATGTGCAGAAAACCAGGGGTTTCCAGTACTTTTATTTCCAGAGTTAAAGCCGTGCTTTTCAGCTTTGTTTAGGGTTATGGCCCATGTAAACACACTGTGTAAACCACATGCAACACTCAGCACACAGCGTTTCCACAGGCAGGGATAACTGAGGGTGCAAATCTCTCTCTCCCTGGCTCCTTTTCCCTCTCCAGGCTGCTCAGCTTTCCCCACTGTGCTCCCAGTGAGCCAGCCAGACACCCTGTTGTTGTCCTTCCCTATGTGAAGACATACACATGCCTCTAATCCTAAGGGTGTAAGTCTCCTCTGGGCTGTCAACAGACCTTAATTGGATACATCCAGGGAGATGATACATTGGGAAGAGGCCCTGAATTTAACAGGAAAAGGGAAGGCTGCAGAGAGGCACCGGGGGAATGTGGAGGGGGCTCGGAGGAGCTGCCCTGTGCTTCTGGAAGCAGTCACACCTCAGCTGGCAAAACCTTTCAGTTCCCACCCTACTATCAGCCCTACATCAATGGGTATTAATCAAGATTAAACCTTCTGCCTTGTTTTTCAATACCTGATATGGTATGCAAATCAAAAGGTTCCCCCTTGCTTCACTGGGCCTTTCTTGCAGAGTAGTGAAACCACCATCCTGAAAATTTCTCCATGAGCTGGACCATCCAGGCAGAGTCCACAGAGCAGCTGCTGCCTCTAGCCCAAGAAAAAGGCTTGTCTGGGGAAGCCTGACACTCCCCTGTCACCTTGGAACAACCCTGGTTGCTCTGATAAACCCCAAACTCCAGCAAATTAAGCCAAAGCACCTGGGAGTATTTAGTCCTTGATGTCCCAGGTTTGTATGGGAGTTCACAGGAACTCCCAGCTGCTCCCAGGAGAAGTTACTGGAGGAATTAAAATGTTGTGTGAAGGGAAACTCACAGCTTCTTCAGCCTCACTGCCTTCCAGGAGCAGGCTCTGAGAAGATGGACTGGGAGCAGAGGGGGTGGAAGAACACCCAGCTGCCAAGGCTCAGCCTTTCTCACCAGAAACAACCACAGGGAAACAGGTAAATTTTCACAGAGGGAGTCTTTGCCTCTCCAGCTGGTCCAGCTCACAGTGTACGCACAGTGACAGAGCAGCTCTCCTAGAAGGCCAAATGTTTCAAAGGGATTTGGATGGAGAGAGGTGGGAAGAAGGTCATCTCTACCCTGATCTCCTCTCTGAAGAGTGACTTGTCTCTGAGCGTGGTGATTCAAGGGTTAATTATCCAAAAAATGGAAATATGACATTCACTTAGCAGTGCTAAGTATTGGGATTTTGGCCCAGTGACCAAAATGGCTGAGCAGAACTTGATGTTCTCCTGAACTGAGGACTTCTCCCAGAGAGGAGGTACATGTGGGGACAGATAACAGCACTGATCCTGCAAATAACCATTTCCTGGCACGTGTGAGAGCTTGGAGCCAGACCCTGAGACGACGGTGGAAATCCAGTCCCCAGGAGACTCCTGCTGATAGCAGAGGGAGCTGGGCCACTTACCAGATGTGAATTTGAATTACCAGGGTGAATCATGGCTTCTTATCAGATTCCCCACTGAAATGACCTCAGAGAAAGGAGCGGTCCTCCAGCTTTGCAGGCAGCACTTCCAAAAGTGAGCACACGTGGGGTTCCTCCACAGTTACAGCTCCAACTAAGGCAGCACAACGGTATCCAAATGATCCACATTTTGTTGTTTGGTTTTTTTTCTTTTTCTCATATGTTTGTTTTCATATTATGATTATTATTATTAAAGCTGATTTTTATTTTCAGGTGGGAACAGAGGGATTGACTCAATTGATGCCTCCAGGACAGTACTGGGTAAACACCATCCTCCAAAACCATGCCTTTTAGAGACATCTTAAGATGAACACCCTGAAATTCACTGGCATTCAAAATACGAGGTGTCTTATGACAATGTGGGCTAAAATGCCTACGGTACTCCAAACAAGTGGTGCAGACAATCCTTCATTTACAAGAAAAAAAGAAATTCTTTGCTCCTGGCATGAGAAAGTTTACTTTCAGCTTAAAGAAATGACCGTGTGGTTTTGGGGATGGCATTCCGTTCTGCTGGAGAGCAGCACCCTGCCTGCCTGTACATCCGTGGTTTTGTAGCTACATTACAACCCTGGAGAGCTCTGTTTACATATTTGACATGTTTCCTTGTGCAGAACATGAAACCAAATTACAGAGTAAAAGCCATTATGGCTTTGCTCTTGCACCCTTTTCCATCCCCTTCTCCCATTGCTCTGTTTAGATCTATCTGGGCGTTTTTAACTGCCTGGCGCTGCTTCAGGCAGGTTTATTTGCTGCTGCACAGGGAAATCGTGGAAAAGCTGGTGAAGCCACATGCCAGGGAGCAGGGAGAAGACGGCCGGGCGGGGGTGGGATGAGAAATGCCGAGAACCCTTCACGCATGAACAAAGCAGACGTGTCGATGCATTTATGCAAAACCATTCTGCTCTGAATGGAGAGGGACCCAAGACAAACAACCCGGATGGGATGCAGGGGAGCTATCCCACGCTCACGGCTGGACATGCTCTGCATCCCAAGGCTTGTGAGCAGCAGCGGCAGGCGGGGAGAGTGGCAGGTTGAGGGGCAAGGGCCGAGGAGGGGGGTCTCCTTTCAGAGGAGTGCATGTTAATGAGCAGTGCCTCTGTTGGGGGGTCCGGCTGCCCGGCTTGCCGATGCCAGGGGGGTCCAAGCTGTTCTCTATTGACGCCTCTCATCTGGGTGGGTGGCTGGGTGTACAGCAGATATGATCATAAGATGGTAATTTACTTCCTAAAGAAGCACATAATCCCTATTACTGCCCAAGACAATATTCCTTTCTTGCCTTTCTTCTTGCTTCTAGAAACAACAAATGGCATGGAATTCTGCTCTCATTTCATTAGTGGTAAATGTCTCTTGGTTTTAGGAAGATGGGACCAATTTCCGGCACCTGAGGATTTTTTGGTTTGACCTTCATCTCTGAAAAAGTCAGATTGAATCTCTCTGAGACTACGGTTGGCTGCTTTGCTCTCTGCATCATTCTTTGTTTCTTTTATCTATTTTCTCTACAGTACACAAAGGGAACACAGTGTACCAGCCCCTGGTACTCACTGTTCTGTTTCCTTTAGATGACTTGCATATGTGCTCTTGAAAAATTATTCTAAAAACCAAGGGGGGGAAGGGAGTGGAAAGTAAAAAAAAAATATCCCTTGAGTGTTTGTCAAAATTGCTTGGAATCTCCTCTGACATCTCATTGTGTTCTGTCCGTCCTCCCCTCACACAAATCAGCCAGAGGCTACGACATCAGGCACGGGGTCTGAGCTTTACTCCATCCAGGAGCAGAGGAGCACTGGAAGCCACGGGGATGGAGGGGATCCCTGTCTGTCCTGGCTGGGAGCAGGCAGCCAGGTGAGGGGCAGCACCCTCCAGCCAGCTCCAAACTGACTTTAAGGGTAAAGCTCCTCCTCAGCCAACTCTCTGCAAATGAGCCTTTTCCAAGCCAGCCTACCTAGAAATCCCATTTCTCATTTCATTTAGCTCCCCAGAATGCTGAGATCATTCCTGAACCATGGCACTGGTGGCATGTGACACATCCCTGTAGCATCCCTCACCCGGACCCTTCGCATAGCCCACCTCCTCCCTCCAGTGAGGCAGAGCAGCAAAGAAAAAGTGCAAATAAGGAGCAGTGGAGGTCCTTTGGCAGAAAGGTTGTAGAATCCAGCTTTCTCAGCAAGTCAGGTGGAAGCAACATTTCCAGCCATTAAAGCAAAGAGATGGTGGGACAGTTTTCCAGTCCTTTTATACTGGGAAGGAACAACCAAACTGTTCTAGGATCAAGACTGATTAATTCACAAACAGGATGATGTGAGGGGGCTGACAGAGCTAAAATGCAGATTTAATGACCTCAAACCCCTCCAGGGCTCTGCTCCCAGGCAGCAACTCTCAGCAAGCCTTGAGAAGTTTTCTTTTTATCCAAGATAGGAACATTTCCCTTTCAAGACATCCTGAACTTCCTAGTCCTTGGGAGGTTTAGGCTCAGTAATGCCCAGTGCCTGCAGTGTCTCTGAAGGATTTTGAGGTCTAATCCTCAAACAGTAGCTTTACCTTTCCATGCTCCCATTTCCACCTCTATTAAACAGAACAGGAAAGAAGCAATGTGGCTGTGATAAGGCTTAATTAATCACTGCACATTGGAAAAAAAAAAAAAAAAGAAAAGAAAAATATCATCACTTAATCCAAGGAAGGAGCATTCCAGCCTGAATTTGCCTGACAGTCAGGGCCAGGCTCGTGACGCAGCTCTCCAGCCTCAGGCAAAAGACCAAATTGGCTGGTCTGTAGTTTCCAGGGGAAATTAAGACAAAATTTTGGACCCCAGGAACTAACTTTAGACTTGGAGACTGTGTAACCTAAGCTGAAGCCATTTGGTGGATCAGCCAGTACTGGAAATGAGCTCAGCTGTGTACAGCAAACCTACATTCCTCCTGTGACAGCCTGTGCACAGTGTCCAGTTCATCTTTTTCCAGAACTGGTCTCTGATCACTCATGGTTCCTCCATTAATGGTTTTTCTTAGTGGGATTCTGCCCTCATCCTCTAGAGCTTAGTGGTTCAAAGTCTGGCTCAGCTATAAATAACAAAGACATTTGCAAAGCAAATCATCTTATTAAAAATGGGGATTTTTTTTATCCCTCCAACCACAACAAAACTCTTACCGTTGAAGAGCAACAGGACTTGGCTGTGAATTGGGAAGTTCAAAAAGGGCCACTTGCAGAGCCGACAGACAGACACCCTCCATCTTCTCAGCAAGATCACCCCAAAGGAAAGGAATGGCTTCTCCATTAAAAGTTGCAGGTTTCCTCTCTTTCCACTCCTGTTCAAGATTACTCTATTTGCTGGCTCTGCTGGATCTTTGGGGAATTATTTTCAGCATTACATTTATTAGACAGAATAAAACTGCATGGCAGAGAACTTCATCATCTTTCTCTTCAATTTTCTTATGGTATTTTCTTACCAGCCTTGGAGGCCTTGCTCTACCATGTTATTTCTTTTAGTAGTCAGGATATTTTTGTGCTCCTGTCTTCTCCTTTTGTGGGCTATTCCAGACATATTGCAATTCCAGACATCTTTGCTGCTGGTGGAAGGTTTGCTGCAGCAAGTCTGGATGAGTGCAATTGTGGGAACAGTAATGGGGCAGGAGGGGGCCTCTGTTTGTGGGAAAGATGTAATAAGAATCCTCTTCCACAACTTCTTACTCCATAGAAGCCCCTGTGGGGTACCCAGAGGAGAACAGGGTGTGTTCTTTAGTCCGGGAATGAAAACGAATCCCAGGATCTGTCTGTGCCCAGCAGCCTTGGGAAAGAGTCCCTGCTCTGTTAACTGTGCCTGAGCTGTGTGACTTTTTCCATGCGCTGGAAAACCAAGCTCAAACAATGGCACAGGGAGGAAAAAAGTTTCTCATACACATATATATATATATATAAAAATATATGGTTACTTGGTCTAAACAACTTCTGCACAGCTGGGAGGAAATGCAACAAAAGACAGTTCCTGGGGAACTCTCCCTCTAAATCACCAACCCACATCAACAGCCAAGTCTTGAGCACACATGGCTGTGACAGGAGTAACAAGGTCAGGAATCAGCCACCTAAAGACACATTAGTCCCTTCTCTGTTGCAAAGGCCCAAAAGGAAGCTGCAGGTGAATCAGCTCTCCAAAAGCAGCAGTGCCAGCAGCAAGAGGAAAGGAGAAATGGCATCTCCAGTGTCCTGTGAGCAGCCTGCATTCACTGCCTGGGCTCTGCTCGCCCCAGCTGGAGCATCCCTCCTGGAAAAGGGCTGTCAGAGGCTTCCTCCAGAGGCCTCAGCAAAATATTCAAATCCTCCTCGCTCAGTACAACTGACTCCAGCAAGAGAGATCAACAGGAGCTAATGCACTCACTCAGCATAAACTGTGGCAAAAGAAAACTCATGTGCAAGGAGAGGCTGTTTGCAAACTCACAGCAGAAGCAGAAGGGAGAAAAACCAGCTCAAGAGTGAGCAAAGCCCTTATTGCTGAATTCCTGCTGCAGCTGACAACAGGTACTGAGCAGCATCTGCTTCCAGGTGTGTGGAGGACACAAGATTAGAAATCAAACTGCAAAACTACCCTGCACTGTGCTTGCATTGCTGTGCTGGTGCAGTATTGCTGACTGGCCCTCTTTGGCTCTGAATATGATGCTGTCAGTACTGAGAATATTTCTTAATCAGCACTGAAGGGTGGCTGCCAGGAAAGTAGAAGTGGCTGTCTCTGAGTCTTGCTTCTGCAGAAAGGGCGATTGTTTAAAGGGGGGGCTGTTTGACCTTTCCATTTTTCAAATCTGTATCTCTTCGCCAAGTCTGTGTCATTCTTTGTAAGCATTTCATTGTTCAAAATGAATCTTATACTGCAAACTTTCTTTTTTATCTCCCTTACTATGTTGCCAGTCGGCAGCCTCACAACTAACAAGTGATGTAAGAGCCATCTCAAACTAATAACTAAGTGTGGGTATCTGAGGAAAAGCCAGCTGCAGGCATGGGCAATATCTGCAGTGAACTGAGCAAAGAGGTCACAGAAACAGCCCTACAATAACAAGAAAGTGCTCTCCAGCTTGTGCTTATCAACAATCCCCAGCAGTAAACAAGGCACACGGGCAGATATTGCTGAGATACCACAACAACCAACCAACTTGGGATGAAACTCCTCAGAAAAAGCCTTGACAGAACTATGAGAGTCATGCAGAGAACCTGGTGTTGAGATATCTAAGGATGAGAAACATTTTAAGTCGGGACATGCTTAAAATGTTTTAAAGAGCCTTGAGAATGCTGGGGCAGTGATGAGAGGCGGGGATGGCTGACAAACAGGCAGCTTATGTATTCTGTATATTGCTGGGCACTGCACTCAAACATATCTTTCATGGCATTCCTGATGAGAAGCCAACACAAATACCACTCTGATTAATCAGGAAGCTACCCAGCAACAACACGAAAAGTTTGCACAAGACCAACAAGCACACAACCTACTCTGAAAGGTATCTGGGTGAGGAAAGGTGCTCTTTTCATCAATACAGAAAACCCCCAAGGCTCAGTGCTCGTGCAGATAATGAAGCCAAACATGTTTACACACCAGTGATCATTACATGCAGTGATTAGAGGAGATCTTAGGTTAATTTTCATCTCCACAAGCTAACAGACTGATGACCTGCTGCCCCACCTAACCTCTCCAGAATGACAAGTCAGGTGCTTTCCCAAGCCAACTATCTTGTTCCTGGGGGAAAAAAAAATACTTTTCCAACATCTCTATGATTAAAAAGGTCAATGAATCCCATGCACTCAAACGACTGTAATAGGACCAGCTGAGCTAAAGCAAAAATTGTTTTTGCTGGAAGTAAATAGCACACTGTTATCTCCCCAGGGGCCAGGCAATAACAGGAGGCATGTTCCCATTCACTCTGCCAGTGTGTGATATGCCACTGCTCTGCCTATAAATACAACAGCTTTCTTTTTTGCCTTTTTTTTTTTTTTTTTTTTTTCTAAACAAGGCTTTGACAACTTCATCTCTTCTGGGTACAACAAACACGCCTGAGTTGTGGCTACACAGCAGGGCTTTCTGTTGTGTATGTGCGTGGTGGTGGTTTTTCCACCACAGGACCATATGTTACCTACTGTGTGGTGTGGCTGAGCTCCTACCAGTGTCTCAGAGAAAATGAGGGCAGCTCTGGAGCAGCTGCAGGGGGACAGAATGCCTGAGGACATACCCAAAAAGCAGCACCTGAGCTGGAGCCACTGGCCTTTGGTCTGAGCAGGGAGCTTGAATGAGAAAGAAGCTGTGAAGGCACAAGCAAGGGTCCAGAGGAAAAGTTCCTTTTACAGTGTGAAATAATAAATGAGACCATGACAAAAAAAGTCAATACTGGGCTCAGAATTCTGTCTTGATACTCTGCCAGCTAACCACGCTTTGTGCATTTAGAACTGACCTGGTCATTAATTTGTTACAGACTTGTGCAATGTGAGCAAGGCCAAGTCTCTTGCATAAAGATGTTTTCTCTTGCAAGCCAACTGGAAATGCTTAACATTTACTATTCACAGAGAGATCTGCTTGTCATATCTGTGACACGGCACTCCTTTCTGCACTGCCCACTCAAGACACCTCCTGGATAATTAGATTCTTAGAAAAACTTTCCTGCATCCAACCAGAAGTCAGCCAAAGTTGATTAGTGTGATAAGTTCTCTGTCTCTCGTAAGGGAGAACAGTGGGGGGCTGAAGGAGGAACATACAAAGCAGCTCTTATATACGAAGATACTTTCCCTCTAAAAATCATCAACAAGCAACTTGGGCTTCCCTAAATCACGTTGCATCTGAACTGCTGCATCTGCATCATGTACAGCTCTGTTTTCCACACATTGATCTAAAGTTTTTTTTGAACTCATTTGGATCTAATTCTCTCAAAGAGACAAAAGGTAAAGTTATGGTAACTGGAGCTATTTATGTTACAAAGGAGACATAGGAGAAGGGGGTTAAAGCTAATGAATGGCTTTGGGAATGGACAGGACCTTTCGCAGAATAGAACAATAGGCTGCTTTTATGGAACTGGGAGGCAGAAAACACAAAACTATTAAAAAAGAAAGAACACTCTTTTGTATTATTCGGCATTAGCCTTCAGAATTCATTGCCACAAGCTTGTTCCCTGTGCTTGCTGTGAAGAGCCCGTCCATCTCTGATGTGATGATGGTTGGGAGAGGTGACTCCTGCACAGCTCATTGAATCAATCCAGCCACAACTTCAGCCAGTTCCAGTTGGGTGACTGGGACTGAATTTCAACTCATCACTATTAATCAGGCTCAGAGAGAGAGAAGCTGCTGCCAGGAGCCATCCTTGGTGAAGCAACAAGTGAACAGGCAGGGTAACAGCACCCCTGGCCACTGAGCTCCAGCTGAGAGCATTGCTCCGTGCTGGATTTCCAGGAGAGGAACAGGAACGTGCTGTCCTTACCTGGGTTGCTGCTGGCTGACCGATGACCACCCAGCCCGGGCACTGCTGGTCACTGTGGTGTGAGACAGAGACGTTGGAAGCCCACTGATCCAGGAAGCCTTTGGGAGTGTAAACGCCACAGTCTTTGATGCTGGTCATTTGCTCAAATTCCTCACAGACTCCATCTCCATCGTGGAAATAGCACCTGCTGGGTTCATCTGCCAGGGGAAACAGAGAAAAGAAGCCACACGTGTCTGCAGGGTACTTCCTAGGACCTGATACCATCAGTGGTCCTGTATCTGCTGGGTCAGGTCACTGGGAGATGGGAGCATTGGTCACTCCAAGGTGATTTAAATAAAGCCAAGCAACAATAGCCAGCTTTTTTATTGGGCAATTCCCTGAAGATAGTGCCTAACGTGAGGGAGTTTCTGCTTATTTTCATCTATCTCCTTTTAAAAGGACATAGAAGAAAACAGCGATAGAAAATACATAGAGAGGCAAATGTGGGTGTTGGCATGATTCCACCAGCTGGGATGGAAAAACGCCAGTGGAGGGTTTTGTGTAAAATGTTTCCCTTTTTGTTTTTAAAAGATATCTGCAAATCAACAACAACAACAGCAACTGTGGCTGTAGAGATGGTGAAAACTGCCAAGTTCACAGCCATAGTGACCAAAGGGCCAAACAGATCTGTTTATCCAAGGCAGATACAGTATACACTGTGTGAGGGTGAGTTTGCCACATAAACACACAGCTTCAACCAACATGACTCAGATTTGACCTGAGAGGATCAAAAGCAGCAGGAGACTTTATTATCCTTGCCCATTTATTCTGTGGCTTCTCTAATGAGACTGCCAACAAAGATGCCAAATTTTTGAGGTTGTTTCTGTAACACTGGCCCATTAAAAACTGAACTGAGATCCATCTACTCTTTTCAAACAGACTGCATAGCAATAATGACTTTCAGTCATTAGTGTACTCTGTGAAATGGAAACCTTTGACCTGTTGGTATCCTATTTTGTATTGTATTATCATTGCCAGTCCCCAGAGGGATCCAGTTCTGACAGCCTGTTGTATTTTTGTCTGGCAAATAAGCCTGTTGAAAAAAATGGTAGGAAATTAGCCAGAGCTGCTAGCTGGACTGATGGAAAGGCTCCCTAAGGAGAATCCTGTCGGTAGCATTGGACTATCATGAGCTAGGTGTCAGAAAAATCCAAGGGCTGCTCAATTTTGAGCTACTTCCAATCTACTAAATCCCCTGTTTATTTTTTCTCCTGGTTTACACAGTGAAATACCATCACGAGCCAGAAAAAATCACTTTATTGCTATTCAATTATTTAATGACTTTCACTCCTTTTCCTCCTGTGCAATATTCCAGGTCTTTAAGAGAGGGTGGCTTTGAAAGAATGGAGAGGTCTATCAGGGAAAAAAATGTCATTAAAGTTTGATTTCATCACAACCTCTGTGGACAACTTGTGTATGTGGATAAAAGTGTATTTGTCTGGCCAGAGCTCCAAGCTGGTGAAAAGGAGCACAAGCCTGGAAGCATTTCAGCTGTATGAGTGCAGCCCTGAATGAATATTCCCAGGGTGGCCAAATTTCTTGCCCTTACATGTCACATCTTAACGTCTTCATTTGTCTGGGAGCCACCAAACATACATCCCACCCCTCAAAGAGCTTGGAAGAGGGCTTGGGGGAGTGTTTCCCAGACAAGAGATGACAATGGCTCCTGGGGTGTCTGGGTGGATGTGCTGATGGGCCCCCATGGGGCTCATTCATCCCTGGGAGAGCCATGCCCTGTGTCTGGCCAGCTCAAGGAATGGGTGGAATGAGAATGTCACTGTGATGGCCATGGAGACAAACTCTTGGTTCCCTCACCTTATCCTTCTGCTCCCCTCCTATATCAAGGCGTAAGTCAGGTCTCAGGACAGTAGGATAAAATTAATTGGCTTACCCACTATGTCCAAGTTTGAGTGAGAAGCCAAACAAAAATCTCTGAGAAATATTCAGCTCTAAAAAGACTGAGGTCAGCAACCAAAAATCCTCAAAACCAAATGTGAAACAGATGAAAATATGCATTTTTGGGAAAAAAAATAATTTCTTTGTCATTTTATGAAAAGTGGCTTATTTCTGTAAAAAGGAGGGGGGGGAAGAAAATACCTACCACGTTAAAAAGACCCGACATTCAGCCTATAAACAAACGCACAGTCAGATATGCACATGTACAGTGACACATCAGCACCCTGCTGCACACCCACGCTGACAGAAACACTGACACACAAACGCATGGGCACTCCCTTTGCACATCCCCGACTCAGCCACCCGCCGTGCAAACACATACCCACAAACTCACAGCCTCATTTCAGGCACAAGGTTTTAGGCAGTGTTTCCTGGCCTTCCCAAAGGCTGACTTCTTTTCACCACAGGCACTGAAGTAAGCACAACATTTATAGAGCAACACACTGCTGCACTGGCTCCAAACACTGCCTCCTAATGCGATGATAAACGTAATGGGCTTCTGATAAGATCATGTGTTTGGGATAGAAGAATACTCAAGGCCTACTTCAGCCCGATGACTTACTTCATAGTCAGGTGGAGGGGAAAGCAGCCTTTGAATAGCTGTGATCCACGACAGTGTGTGATCCTAACAGAGGCTAATTTGTTCCTCATTATGCCTAAGACCCCAATAAATCTGTCTGCTCAGAGTCTGCAAAACCCGAGGGAGGAACCGAGCAGAGAGCCTGAGATGTCTGAATTAAATGGGGGCTGCCTGAATGATTAACCAAGTCCTGCTGAAGTGCACTGTCATGAGCCCTGGAGCTGTGCTGGCCCTGGAGAGCCACCACATCCATGGGACAGCACCGTGCACAGAAGCTGAGAGATGAGGCACCCACTCGCCCGTGCGTGCTTTTAAAAATGATGAGGGAAACTGGCTTTACAACCCTGGTTACTTTTAAGGAAGATCCTTCAGTCTCACTGTTGACTCATCACACACCGTGCAGTGCTCTGCATTGAGGGAGTGCTGGTGAGAAGAGGGGGAGACCTTTCCTGCTTGTGATCTTCCCAGTTCTGAGTGATGGCAAAGAGGGGATTGTCATTAAATCCTTCCCAGACACGGACAAGAACACCAACCTTAAGCAGCCAAATGTGGTGCATCACAGTGTGGGCAGCCAAAACTAGCAGAGGTTCCTCCTTCAAGTGCTGAGCACCAGCTCTGACTCTGGATTCTTCTGGTGGCCTCAGATGATTGGCAGGTTAATGTTGAGCTTTACATTTTCATGAGCAAAGCAAAGAACAACCAAATTGTTTCTTCCTACAACTGCCCTCACAAAATAAAAACTAACAGGCTTTTTCCCTTTCTTCAGTGGTAGGAACAGAGCTCAGTTATATTCTTTGAGTCCTGCAGGCTCAGGGCCAGAGAGGACAGTGTCAGGAGTGGTGCATTTCTAGGAATAAGTAGCTAATGGCCTTATTCCTATAATGATGCAAAATGCTTTTCCTTTTCTCTTCTTAACTACTGTGACACTAAATGCATCTGTGGCCTTGGCAACATGAGCTAATTTCTGTCTCCACAGAAGTTCAGAGTCTCCCAGGACCTGGTGATGGTCACAGTGTTTGGTCATGAATGACCTGCACCACGGACTGTGCTCATCAACGCCGTGGACTTCAAACTCCAAAGAAGAATCTGATTTGAAGGAGATATGGAGGAAGGGAACATAAAGGATATCTGATTTTCCTCAAGGAAAAATGACTTAAAAAAATTAAAAAGCAGTTGCCTGGAAATCCAGCTTAAATCTAGAGCAGTAAAAAGTCTGCAGGCGTAGCGCCTGGCAGCAGAGGAGAGCATCTCTGGGGAGTTGACAACAGATGCTGGAGGATGCTGAGCTGAACTTGGGGAACGCATTTTCATTCAGGCAGCCCAAGCTCCTTTTCCCTTAGAAAGTTCTTACTGAAGGCAGAAAAACATCAGGGCCAAACCAAAGTACCTGTCTTGCCCTTGTTTTAGGAAAAGGCAGTCTCCAGTTCAGCAAAGATTTCTGTGACACCTGGGAAACACTGAAGGAGGCTCTGTGGTGGCATCAACCTGGAGAAGTGTGACTTGAAGAAAAAATTGTCAAGACCTGTTTTGCTAACTCCTGAAGTCAGGCTTTCAGATCCAAAGTAGTCTTGGGGCTCTTGTGTGTTGCACCAGAAAATGATGCAAACTCCATCTCTCCTTGCTTCCTAAGCTGCCTGAGCACAGTGAAAGAGGCAGCTTTGTGTCCTGAAATACAGATCCCTCTTCTGGGGCTCAGAAATGAAAGGATGCCTGAGATAACACAGATGGTTTAGTGAGCACTGGGAAGCACCTACCAGAACAGGTCTGGATAAACAGGTAACTCCCCATCACCTGTACCAGTTTGAGGAGAAGATGGAAAATCATCAGTAAAACAAGTGATGCCTGATAGAGGCCAGCAAGCAAACCTGCAGGATATACATTTATCTGTGATAGGCAGCTTTCCACCTCATCAAATAAAAAAGAGAGATAAAGAGATCCAATTCATAGCACAGGGCACATCCTCAAATGAGGCTTTGAATGTCTGAGCAGGGTTGTCAAAGTGCTGGGGACAGACACTGGGGGCAGCTTCCTGTTTTCAGCCAGAATGCAGTGATTGGCATCGGCATAGTCTTCTTTTGTGCAGTAACTACCATTTTTTTTAAAGGCCAGACAAAAAAAGGAGTATTTTTAAGCTCAGCTGTTTGTTTAGGGATGTTTCCAACTATAACAAGCCTCATGCCACATAACTATTTGTCCAGGAAAAAAAAAAAAGAAAAAGGGGGGGGGACAAAAATGCAGAAGCATTGTCTCAGAGTAACAAATTCTTGGAACAGAACAAGATTTGCATTTTAACCCCTGAAAGGTCTGTCCAGAGGTGTACAGGCCTTCAGACATAGCAAAGGCCAAAACCCAGGCTCACCAAAGTGAGCAGCTTCTGCAGAAGCAGGGTTTTACCACCACGTCACTTAATCGGCATCTCCAGCACTGGTGTTTATGTTCACACAGAGGAGGAGAAATGTATCCAGAGGTTTCTATCACAAAAGGGGAAATAATTCCACTGCAGATCACATGAACTCGGCAGCTGAGTGACCGCAGAACCTGCTCCATTTATTTCTATGGGAGTTTCACCTTTGGCTTCAGTGGGAAGAGAGTGAATAACATGGCCTGCTTCCAGGATATCTGCTAATCTCTTCTTTAATATTGAAGAAGGCAGAGACAGAGATATTTCCTGCTCCCGTAAAATATTCAAGAGTTACTTTCCTTCCTGGATGTTCTGATTGAAAGGAGGAAAACCATTACACGGAGCTTGGGCAGACCTTTCCGAATAAAGTCGCATATCAATAAAGGGTGACGTATTCCTCCAATGAAATAAAACAGACACCTTGGAAATGAAGGCAGCGTGGGTGTCGCAATCTACTGCGGAACATCCAGGGGCCTTGCAGGAGGCTTTTTTTCCGTGGAATATGACAATCATGTCTGAGCATCTCCTGAGCAGAGTAGGCAGGGATGATGGCTTTGCAGAGAGAGGCTCCCTGGTAATTCAGCTGCCTGGTGGAAATACATTCCTGGGCGTGACTGGCTTTCTTTGTGTGGCGGGACTGGCTCCTCGCTATGATATAGCAGTCGGAGCACCAGAATTATGCAATTGATCTGCCTGCTGCAGACAGATACAATTACAATTCCCTCGCACAGCCCGGCACTGAAATTTGATATTTCACCTCCAAGAACATGAGTCTTTGTCACTTAAGAGAAAGGATATTTCCCGTGGCTGGCGGTGGTAGGAAGACCTCGTCTGAGCTATCGCTGCTAAAGTGGCTGTCCCCAACCCTGGACACCAGGCATGGCCAACAGGACCCACCCAACACAGCCACCTCCACCACGGCAACCAGGCATTGTTTAAGAGCACCAACACATATTTTCTCTTCCCACCTCATCTTGTTTTCCTCCCTGGATGGTTGGATAAAGCAGTGCCAAGAAGATTTGATATTACACAGATTTATCAGCGTAACTTGGAAACTGTTCAACTAGAAAGTCTTGAAGTTTCTGTCACACAAGGGAGTAACGATAATGACCATGAGAAAGGTGGCCAGCATGGCCCTTTGAGACACCTGGCACACTTGTTTGGGAGGAGGAACACAAGAGGAAAAACCCAGAGGTGCCATTCCCCAGGGAAAACCGAGTGCTTGTTTGTGCAAGTGGTTGGATGTTACTGCAAAGGAAGCTCTTGTGCTCAGCCTCATCCTCTGAGCACAGTTGCTGTCGAGTCACAGAGGATGCTCTAAGGACTGGGAGTATGAGCAGCTGTGGAAGCCTCTCAGATCTACAGAGAGTAATGTGTGAGGGATTCAACAAGCAGAGGAGTAATTCTCCTGCAGGACTCTCATTGTAGCTGTGTCCTAAAAGTTAAGCTGGATTGAGCTGGGTTGGAGTCACTGGCCTAGGGAAAAATGCAGGCAAATACCACTCCAGCCCACATTCTCCCCCACAAAAAAGCATCTGTCCTTTGTATTTTGCTGCCTGAGATGTCTGCTCTCTCTGCTGTGTGGCTCAGCTGGCCTTCCTAGGATTGCACTATTAATGATGACAGTCTGAAAATCACTTTAAGAGACTTTACGAGGATGCTGTGATTACTAACTTGCCAAATGAGTGCTCAGACATTTCAGAACAAGCAGCCACACTCCCGCAAGCTGCAGGAAACAGTCAGCTTCAAAGTATTTGCCTTAAGCTGAAGGAGTCACATAAATATCATCTGAATAACCCCGGCCAGTAAATTCATGACTATTTGCCATGAAATTCTGCTATAGAACCTCAGCTGCTTTAACAACAGCAACGCTCTTTCCCAAGCTCCTTGGTCAATGCTTTCACCTTATTGATGCCCTGGGAGATGCTGGGTTTCTCTTGCAAGGTGGCTCTGTTTCTCCCATGCTGTTGTTCTACTGAAAGCCCTCGGCAGGGTCAGCCAAGGCCTATTTAATGCTGGTGAAAGAAGGCAAAATCACCATTAGCTGCTGCATGGGGCCACAGTTTGGGCAGCCAAAGCTGTGTTCCTGTGCAGTAACATGAGGAAGGGAGGGGGAGAGGATGGGAGCACTCTCAAAGCATGCCCACAATGAATATGGATGGTCATCCATCAATTTATTTTAAGCACATTACTTCTCTGTCAGAAAGGGAAAAAAGGAAAAAGAAAGAAAGGAAAGAAAAGACATATAAAATTAGGTTTGTGTCACTCATTTAACACTGCAATTTCCCTAGAGGATTATGCACCAAACAGAGATAGCAAGCTCATGAATATTAATAATTTCCCTGAATGCAATGCAGCCCACCAAACAATAAGATTAGGGGAAAGTGCTATGCTTAATTTATGGATAATGGGAGAGGTAAAGGATAGAGCTCCCACAAAGGTAAGGCTCACAGCTGGAGGGAGAGGCCTCTGAGGAGGAGGAAGACAGATCCAGATTTGTAAGGTAGCAGAAAAACATTTGGGGCCAAGCAGGAGCAAAAAAAAAAAGGTGTTTAAGGATCATTGTCAAATTAAAATCATACTTCTCCCGGAACAACCACTTGTGACTAATGTTTCAAGCATGCCAGAAATTGGTGGTAAATTCAAGAGCTAGATATATTTATTTTCTCTTTACCTCTGCGCTGTGTCTTTTCTTTGTATTTTATATCCCTGAGGCCCTGATCCTACACACCACTGCAATGTGTGTCTAACCTGAAACATTCCCGTTCTTCAGGGTGACCACTCCCATCTGGAAGTCAGTGGAAGCACTGCCCTGTTTTGCCGTAAAAAGGCTTTAGCCAAGAGTCCCTTATAAGCAAAGGAGATAAAGTATAGCAATAATAACACCAATAAGATGTGACTGAAAACCCCATAAATTACCTGGCAAACTTAAAGGGAGATAGAAGTTCGGGAGCTACTTCCCAGCTGTGTTTCAATGTGTCTATCAGTCTTTACTCATCTCTTTTCATATTACTTTCTCTCCCCCTCCCTCCCTTTTTATTGATCTCTGCATCTTTTTTATTATATCCTTCTCTTTCTTCAGCACTGGTGAGCTAAATCAATGCATAATGCACATCCCACTCCACAAAAGGAATGCAAATGAAAGCCGGGCTCTTTTTCAATGTTCCACATATATCTGGGTGTGCAGTGCTGGTGTGTGGGAGAGTGCACGCCAAGGACAAGGTGCTCAGCTGTGCCTCAGACACCCATTTCTCACCACTCCGCTGGGAATGTATCAAGTGCTAAGCCCCGGGTTTCCACCACTGTGAACCATAACTCTTACAAATGGGGTCTGTTTTACACAGGACACGTCAGATTGGACTTGGCTGAGATCCGCGGTAACCGCAAAAATCAGTTATCCTGGGAGAAATCAGGAGCAAGGTGAAGGGAAAGCAGCCCAGAGGTAGGAGAGGGGTGCATCAGTCACATGGACATCACCTGTCTCCTACAAATCAAAAGGCAAAGTGAAACTTTCCCTGTGGGACCAAATTCTGTGTGGAAAAGATAAAAAATATGCAAAATGAAGCGGCTGTGGAGGGGGAGAAAAGGTAGAGATGATAAATTTCACGATGGGGAAGGGTGAGAGTGCTGCAGAACTTAAAAAACAGAGCACTGCCAGATGCTTCAATTAATTAATTAATTAATCTCACTGTCGCTCTTCAGCATGTTGCAGGAAGAAAATGCCATTAATCTTTTTCTGTTTTCTGTTACTCGTCTTTGTGCTCAGAGAAGGCCAGGACAGCCTGACAGTGAGACCACACAGTTTTCTTCCCTGCCTCCCTCCTTCCTTCCCCCGCGCCCCTCCTCCCTGGCAGAGCAGATTGATCCACTGTTATCTGATTAGAGAGGAAAGAAGGAGGAAAAACAAAAGCAAGGCAAAAAAATAAAAAGAAATTTAATTTTGTTACAGGCACTAGCACAAAGTATCTTGAGAGCCTTGTGCCATTTAGTCAAAGGAAAGTTGGACCAATTAAAAAAGCCCATAAACCCCATGATCCTAAAAGGCAAAGGGAGGGAGAGAGGCAAAGGGACACCTGCAAACAGGCTGCCTCCATCCCTGGAAATATCCAGAACGCAGGTGAACATGACCCTGAGCAACATGCTCCAACTTTGAAGCTGTGTCTAACTTTGAAGTTGGCCCTCCTTGGACCAGAGACCTCCAGGGACTCCTCTGAACCTAAATTATTCTGTGATTCATGGTTCTGAATCTAAAGCCTGGTGGTGCTTGCAGGCTCTGTTGTATTTCTCTCCTACCAAGTGAGGTGACTTGCGTGGTCTCTGCTTTGGGAGGCAGGAGCCCACTTGGGCTTTGCTATCAAACCTCCTCCTCTGGACCCCGCCCAGGAAGCCCCTTCAGCCCCGGCTTTAGCAAACAAAATGTTTAGTGGTTCTTTCCAGCCACGTGGGACCCAATCCTGCAGACAATTTGTGACAAGCATTGCATTCACTGTTGTGGTTAGATTTGCTGAAGTCTAAAGAATGCCTTGTGGTAGTTCAGAAAAATGCCTGGAAGAAAGCATTTGCAAGATCAAACCCTGAGGCCCCGATTCAGCAAAGACTCTGAACATGTGTTTGAGGCTCGCTGAATTCTTTGGTGAAGGGGAGTGATTCCCGGGGCTCTAAAGAGCTACATAATACAACAAGAACATCACTGAAAAAATAACACTCTCTGAAATAACTGCTTGTTGTTCTACAGGATTATAACATGTGCTAGCCTTGTAAACATGGAAATAAATTACACTTATTTTTCTGTGCCCCTCAAACTGGGACCCAAGAATTCTGTATTTTCCAGGAAAACACCCCACCAAAATCGAAGAAGACTTTTGTTCAGCTTAAGGCAGAGGATTAGGTGTGATATTGTTAGATTGTGGAGAATGCTGAATTTCTGCTCTTTTTTACTATTATTTATTACGTAATATGTACAGCCACTCACTTCCCCAACATCTTTATATTTTCTGGTGAGATTTTAATGCCTGATATACCAAGCAGAATATAAATCAGCACTGTTCATTTGTCTGAAAGACAAACTGGCAGTGTCTCCTTAGCTCCTGGGGTCATAATTCATGGTGGTCCAGCTACCACAAGAGCCAGTAGGATGTGTTTCACAGGTATTAGCTCCTCTGAACCTCTCCTAGAGACCTGCAGGCAGTGTTTGCCTGCAAACAGCAGTGGGGCTGCCCTCACAGATCTGCACAAGCACCGAGCCCATCACCACCACAGCAGTCACGCCAGCACAACTGCAGAGTCACACAACCAAACATTTTTAAGATCTCTGTTCCTGCACCTTCCCTTTGATTCAGCTAATTTGATTCATCTGAGTCCTTATATTCAGTATTTCACAAGGAATTTGATATAATTTGTTTTGTAATCCAGGATCTGTGCAAACCACAACCTTCCAAAGCCCGTGACAAACAAACAACTTTTTTGCCCCTGGAATTCCCCTCTCCTTTCCAACACAAGCAAATCTGAAAACCCACTTCCTCTATCATGGAGTAGAAAAATCTGTATGTTTTAGTTGCTTCATTTTCTAGTCAGACTGCTGTCAGACAGCTTTGTCCCACACTCTCAGGAAGCCCTCTTGCTTCTCCTTGGATATTGGATGGAGGATGAGTGGTTGGATGATGGTGGGTGGATGATTCAAGTGGACTTTATGATCTTAAAGGTTTTCCCAACATAACCAATTCCATGATTTATGTACAAATCATAAAGCAGACTCTTGCATACCCCTGGAAGGACACCACTGTGTGGTCCAAGGCTCGGGACACCTCACTCCTACTCCTGTCCATGGGCTTACCTGGAGCATTTTACAGCTCCCACCCAGCCCACATCACCTGGTTTCCTGGAAAACCGATGGACACAGGGGAGGACCTGGGTCATGAATGAACTGATGGACACAGAGGAGGACCTAGATCATGAATGTAACACTGGGATGTGGTCAAAGCACAGATCTGGACCAAGGAATTCAGCCCTGCTGAATTGAGCAAGGTGATAGAGACACAACCATCCAGCACCAGCCCAAACCCTTGCTGGAACCGGCCTCACATCACGCCTGGTGCCTGGGGAACCCAAAACATTCTCCTAAGTGTTTATCCCACTTTCAAAATATTATGACTAAAATTTTTCAGTGGTTGGGGCTCTAAGGCAGCAAGTTACTTGAAACACAAATGTAACTTCAAGATCACCAATTGTCACAATTAGTCTCGACCATAAATATGCCTGATTTCAATAGAACTATTTACATACGTAAATAAGTACATCACCAAATCAGGCCTCAAGTCTCACAGTGTGGGATGCTGAAGTAAAAATGTAGCTGTTCTGATGAGCTGAGCAGCCCCCAGAGTACCACCCACGGGAAACATGGTGCCTGTGAGGTCCATTCTGCGTTGCTCCAAACAAAAGAGAAAATGGTCAAATTGCCAAAAAGAGCAAAGTTCAGACTTGCCAACATTACATTATCTGCTGAGGACTGATGCCCTGAGCTGAAGGCATGGGATCACTACATGGGACAGAGTGTTTGCTCGGGCAGTCCAGATAAGGAATATCTTAAAAAGTCTTGAGAAAAAGCCGACCCTTTATAAACATTAACTTTGGTTTCTGAAGCTCTGCATGTTTTGTTCTTCCCCAGACCTCACAGACCCCTGGGTGGAAAAAGCAACCCCACAACGTGGGGCTACTCCACAGAAGGTGCGGTGTAAATTGGTCTCCATTTCCCTTCTCTGTCCCCAGCATTCCTAGAGAGTTTAATAAATATGTAAAGCTCGCAACTGCAGCCCCGATAGCTCGAGCATCTTCCGGCCATTGTGCTTACAGATTTTGCTAATCAGAGCAAACCAGGCTTGCAAATGAAATCTGATTAAGTAGTTTTCACCTCTGAAAAAGGGGATTAGCCAGACCTTTGATCCTCAGATATTGATTTGCAACTCAAAGGAGGTGTGACCTCAGCTGGACTTGCTTCTGGTCTCAGTCCCTTCCCCTTTCACTCCTCCTCCTGTTTACCAGAAAAAAATCAGTTCATGTCTTCTCACGTAGTCAGATCTAAAGCCTATTGAAGCCAGTGGAAAACCACCCACTGACTTCAATGGGCTTTGGATCAGTCCCACAATGGCTGACTTAGCCCTAAGTCCTGGGCTGTTTCAAAGCCAGCAGAACCAATTTCCCATCAAAATGACCAGAAGCTGAGAAGATATGTTCACCTTTCAAACCTACAAATTCCACCTTTTTTCTCTCTGCCATGACAACTCTTCAGCTGGAAATGCTGAAAGTACTGCTGGCTTCTCCCTTGCACTCTGCACAGAGTTGCTGCCTGCCGTGGGTGGAAGGGCTCTGAGCCGGACTTACCGATGCAATTAAAGGACAGCTCCTGCAGGCAGAACAGGGAACAGCCATCACCGTTTATCTTGTTCATGTCATCACATTCTTCCCCCAGTTCTCTGCAGGCAGGGCACACACATGCAAAAAGCAGTCAGCTGGGAAAGTAGCATCAACCTGATGGTCTGTGCAACCCCACTGAAGAACCCCAAAGCCTTCATATCTGGTACAGCACCCACCCCTAAAATACCTCTCCCTTCCTCCTTAAGGGAGGACTTTCATCATTCCTGGTTCACAGCTTGCCTGGCCAGTTCCCTCCTGCACATGTGGATACCACTTGCTGTTCCGTGATGAGGATATGAGCAACTTCCTTCACAACTGGTGTGGCTGTAGCTCAGCAGGTGGGGAAAAAGAGAACAGGAATCTCTGAAACTCTTTGTATTAAATGTGGAAGGGCCAGACAGTGACCCCAGCATGGGAATAAAAAGGCATAAAGCCTGGAGCTGGGCTGTTCCAGGTGGCAGCACTCAGAGAAGGGCAGTCAACAGGGAGCAGGGGGTGTTGGGGACGTAGTCCTGCCTCGTGCCAGCCCGCACGGCTGCGGCAGCGTGTGGGGAGAAGAGTGGGAACCAGATGAGAAAGGGGCTGCCACAGCTGCAAGTGGGGCCACAACCAACCAAGCTGTGACACAGTCTGGTTCCTGCTTGCTCCTGAGGCAGCTCAGCTATTGTTTGACACTTGCTGCAAAGCCACAAGTGATGTTTGAGGAATGTGCAAACATAACAGTAGCAGAAAAGTTAT
The DNA here is from genome assembly GCA_013400315.1 of Bombycilla garrulus. Lineage (NCBI taxonomy): Eukaryota > Metazoa > Chordata > Aves > Passeriformes > Bombycillidae > Bombycilla > Bombycilla garrulus. The sequence goes on from VXBU01001034.1 coordinate 227,435, forward strand.
GTAAAGCAAAATTAATCTGTCTTTCTCCACCTCTCTTTCCAGGATTGCCCTGGATTCATATGTTGTTTGATTGTTTTCTTTGCTTTCCTTGCCTGTTAGGCCTCTTCCTGCAAATATTTGCTGCCAGGTATATCATCTGACAGAGCTGTGCTGTGTGATTGCTGATCAGCATTATTTCAAGCAAATAATACTGGCTGGATTAAGCACTTGCTTGTTGTTACTTCCATAGTTTAAATAATTAAATTACCTAATGCCAGGAAGCTTTGAAGCAGCAGCCTTAAGGGCCGACATAGTAAAAGAATAAACTCTAACATAGTTGTGAAGGATTGTTTTACATTTTCAGTGGCCTGGGGACTGGTGAGAGAGGGGAGCTGATTGAGAACATGCAATCCCCAGCACTCTCCCTCAGAGACCAAATCTATCACCTCTAAATGCATCCCAGCTCTGATGGTCACTCAAACAAGGGGTTGCACCAGGAACTTGGCCCCAGCAGCAGTGGCAGGGCTTTACCCGGGTGCCACACACATGGGACAGCACATCTCTGAGGACAGCATTGAAGGCTGTGTGAACTTTTCCAGCACCAGCTCTGTGTAGGGAATGTCATATACATATATAGAGATAAGGATACACGGGCAAACAGCATAAACAGCACAGAGCGTCCTTGCCTATCGATCCTGCTGTCTGGGCTCCATTATCTGTATCTCTGTCTGTATCTCCTGGTGCCAGGAGGGAAGGGCCCATGTTACAATTAAATGTCATCATCCCGGTAATCATCCAGCACGTGAGTCATTATCTACAGATGAGAGCCAGCCTAACCTAAGGAGACATCAGAGGTCATCAGTTCCTTCCTAGTGTCAGATTCTGGCTGAGGAGATGTGCCCAGATTTATCTGTTTGCTCGCTGCAGACTTACATTTGGATAATCCCGTCTCCACAGTACCCGCTGCCGGAGATGTAAACGAGCGCGGGGGAAGGCTCGCTCTCTTCCATCCCGGACACAACGACCACCTGATATCTGTACGTGCTCCCGTCGCTCAGCTCCCTGCCAGACAAAAGAGAGGCAGTGATTCATACAAAAAAGGCGGCAGCAGCAGCAAAGGGCAGAGAAAGAGGGACTGGAGCGGGGTTTGGCTGACAAAAAAGCAAGGTGTAGTTTGATCAGCTCCTCCCAGCGTCCCTACCTTGTTTTGATGGGATTAGTTTTTGGTTGGGTGGGGGTTTTTTTGTTGTTGTTTTTTTGGTTTGGTTTTTTTTTTTTTTTTTGTTTGTTTTTTTGTGAGCACCATCAGCGCTACCTTTGTCTAAGCTTGATTTATGCACGGCTCTGAAACAGGTGCAGCTCTTGACCACCTGACAGTTAAACCATTTCCATTTCCTGATGAAAACCACGCAGTTTGGTGAGCTGCTGCTTCCTTCTCCACCCGCTGCAGAGACAGCATTGCACTAACACTATGGCAGTGCCAACTCTACCCATGAGCAGTGGGAAACACTGAGGGCATCACCAACAGCCAGCAGTACTTCAACACCTGAGGAACCAGCCCTGTGCCTCACTGTGCTCATCCTTGGACACTTCTGCTCCATGTCAGGAGCTGCTTACTTCTGCTAGCAGCAAGTCTGTGCCACCGTTCATTTAAGGAATTTAAAATACCCTGTTATTCATTATTATTATAAATACTCATTATCCAACTGCATCTGGAGCCAGTGGGAATGTGATGATTAGTGTAAGCTGAGGATGTTTCAGTGATGGACAAAGAAATGATCCTCTTCACATATGGGCATTAAAACAGTGGAGTTGAAAAGACGGTTTCTTCCAGAGCAAAAAATAGGATCCACACCACAGCACCAGATCAGGGTATTAGCATCGAAATATTCAGAGAAAGAATTAGCAAACTGTTACATATTTATGCAAAGCCATAATTACCTAAAACCTGTGCATCTGTAAATGAGGAATAATATTTTTATATGCAATATGGGAATAACATAAGCCTAATAAAAATGTTTAGCTCTTTCACAATGTCTTTTACACTATCAAGACTCAGAACCTTCCTCAAAGAAACTCATTACAATTGTCCTTGTGCTGATTTGTAAAGCCTTGGAGTGGCCAAGGCAAAATGATTTGCTCAAAGTCATCAATCAGGTTAATTGCAGAGCAGGAAAGGTAACCCAGCTCTTCCCTAACCCAGCCAGTCCTCACTGTGCTCACATTGCCCCAATTACTGACAGCAATATACATGGCTTTTTGTCATAGGAATTTGGTCAAAAAGCATCTACTAATGAAGTGTGTACTACGAGGAGATAAATCTACTATGCAGAGCAGCAAAGCTATTCAAGTGGATATCAATGAGTTAGTAAAATCTTCAGGTTCGTGAAATAAGTATCTCCTTACTACATTCATTAAATTAATAAGCATGACTTAAACTCCAATATCCCACATTATATTTTATAACAAAGCTGTTTCTCATGGATACTGTGCCTGCAAAATAACTGGCACTGAACGAAATGCATGCCAACAGCACTGGGATCTGACTCTTTGTTACATGGCAGTGGAATGGGAGTGAAACTCAGTGGAAGGAAACAGAACTGGATTTCTCATTCCTTCTGCACCTGATTCCGTGGCTCCTACTAGCTAAATTTGAGAGTTCATGTAGCACAAACAGTATCTTAATTCACCTACAAGCTGGGGAGATGTATACCCAGATATTGGTAAGACTGTTTATCCAACCAAAGTGAAAAGTTTCAAACTTCTGCCCCTTGGGACTTGTTTAAAGCAACTGCTTTTCTGGAAAAAAAAAAAAAAAATTATAGGAAGTAACTAAAGCAGCCAAACACACACTATAGTAAAATAATGAGGGTTTTCCTCTAGATTTCACTCCCAGATAAATCCGCTTACTAAGATGGGAGGTTTCTTATATATACTGATGAAATCAAAGCAGAGCCAAGCTTTGATTATTAAAGAGCAGTTATTTCTCAAGTTCTGTCTCAAAACCATCCTAAAACCATTTGTAAAATATTTAAGATTAACAAGTACACTTGTAGAAATGTGGATTTCGTCACTGGGGATCTGCTAACCACAAAAAAAGATTCAATTTTTTTTAAATGGTAACAAATGAACAGTTGGGACAGCTACAAAATAAATAAATCCACACTGCTTTCTGATGCACTGAGATCGCAGTCCTGAGTGCAAAATAGGAGCTTGCAGATTCTGAACTTTGGTGTTATTTCCACTAATACCTCCAGGTCATGGGGCAGGCTAAGAGCAGTGAGTGTGCCTTGCACATGGGTTTTACTAGAAGGAGGTATTTGTGTGCACATGTAGGCAAAGGGACAGAAGGAAAAGCTCAGATTTGTTTGGAAGTTTGCAGAATACAGTGGAGGAAAAGCAAGAAGCAAATCAAGCATGAGAGAGAATGTGGTGGTTATGAATTATGAGGTGGCTGGAGATGAATGTATACGTGGGTAAGACAAAAAATTGGAAAATAAAGTTATTAGGTGGGGAGAACTATGGTCTATTTAATTATATGGATTAAGAATGGAAAACTTTGTATAGGGAGAGGGCTCTTGTGGACATGGAGCACATTGGCTGCTGTGGCTGCTGGGCTGTGCTCTAATCCTGTCACCTGCTGCACATCAGGGAGGGGAGATACCCAGCTGCTCAAAGATGGAAAGCTCTTGGAGCTTCATGTTGTGACAGGCAAATGATCCTTAAATTTAGTGACACACAAAAAAAATAATTTAAAAAGTCATTTATTCTCCAAAAATAAGGTGAACAAAATCTCTGCCTCCTTACATGTTGTTTGCACAGTCTGGTTCCCCTTACTCTTCTGCAGTTTGGGGAGAAAATAAGAGCTGTTATTATTGCTCATGATACCCCAATATCCTTCTCTTAAGTTAAAATACAAAGAAAGGGAAGACAAATGCCTGGAGACATGTGGTCCCTGTAGAGCAATGACAGGCCTGGGACCAGGTCTCCAGAGGGGCCAATCCTCCTCATCCTCATCCCAAATCCCCTTCTGAGCAACCTGAAGCTTCACAGTCTTCCCTGCCCTGGGGGACAGCAGGGGAGCCCCAGGGTGTGACATCCAGGGCAACACCACCAAAACAGCTGTGCCCAGAGGAGCTCAGGAATGGGATGTCTGCTCCAGAGGGGCTCTTCAGCATCACACAGGCAGAGCTGGAGATGTGGCTGGACTGGAACATCAAAAAACCACCTTAGAAACTCAAAGCTGAAGCCATCATGCTTTCAACTAACCCTGGCCTGACACAACGAGTGACAAAATGCTGACTGAGATGCATGTGGCATTTCACGATTCAACAACTGGAACATGAGATACTTATATCCTCCTGAACTGTTAAATGTGTCATATTGGCAGCAACTGAGAGTTTTAGCATTCCTTCACAGTGCCCACATTTTGGAGAAACATAACTGCTAAAGGGATGATATATGCAGTACTCCAGGCAGTAATCCAGCCCCATAGGGAGGGAGGGATGCAAGAACAGGAAGAGGAAGAGTTTATTCCCCCTCTATAGTTATAGGATACTAAGGTCAGTAGTACAGACTGTATCTGGAGATGTCAGCAAGATAAGATGTGCTCCAAGTGGTGATAAAAGTGTGATTTTTGACCATTTATTTCCTCTCCCACCTTCCCTGGGAGCTGGTGGCACAGTGGCAGCAACAAGGGGCACTTTCCACTCCGCTGCTGGGCAGGACCCGGCACACAGCGGCTCCCTAAGATGCTACTTAAGGAAGTGAGAGAAAAGAACATCTTTTACATCAAGGATGTGAACAAACACTCTTCAAATGTACATCTATGGTCTTTTAATGACCTTTTGTAGAACTGAGTAAGCCACATTGATCACTGCAGCTTCCGCCTGTAGGGCTAGGCAGCCTTATTAAAAAGCAATGACTCAAGCCCTCTGCTTAGAGGGGGAATTAGGACATGCCGTGTGAAATACCACGAGGGCAACTTTCCTTTCTGTTGTGGTAAGTGACAGATCCAGGGTCAGGAATAGAGAACCTTCTAATTCTTCTCCTGTTTTTACGGGGGGGACTGGGCAGTTGAGTTAATCTTGCTCTCTCTCCCCTGGGCAAGGGACCTCTGCTCTCAGTTTGGGTGTTCCTGGAAAACTTAATGGTAAAAGTTATACCTGTGGGAAGTTCTTTTTTACTCACACCAAGGTGGGTTTAAAGGATCATTGAATTTACAGAAGAAACAATCATGCCCTTGAGTTCCAGCAGACCTGCAAGAGCTGACACTGCCCCAGCCACATCTGCTCTGTGCATGCTGTAGGGTTTCAGCATCTGAGGGCACTCAAGATGCAGTGAAAGCACTGAGGGAAAGCAAACATCCCATGCCTCTTTTCCTACTACCACGGCATCTATGTTCTTCCTACTACACATGTCAGCAGGAGGGTTTCTTATACAGCAAAGACTTGTTTCCAACAGAATTGAAAATATCCTTAAGGCTGAACCCAGCTTCTGCCCTATGGAAAGACAAATGGTCAGACAGCAATGAAAGCAGACGGTGTTCCTCTTAGTTAAGGACAAGGATGCTTAAACATCCCCAATTAAATTACTATAGCCAGTGTTGTGTGAAACAGACAAATTCTACACCTGAAGCGTCCTCATGAAGGACCCATCTGTCTTTGACCTTAAACAGCACCAAACCCTTGAGACAAAGGATGCCATTTCCTTACCATCTCTCTGCAGCCTAGAAGGAACCCTGCTCTGCTGGTGACACCCCTGTTTCCCTCTAACACTGTCACCTTTGCTCTTCTTCTCTAGCAGGGAAGCCTTCCCAAGCAAAACAGGAAATGTGCTGGCAGCAAACAGCATCAACCCCACTTCTTCCCTTGCTGCAATGCTTTAGATCAGCTGCCAGGGTGGACTGAATTACAACCACAAACAGAAGAACTGAAGGTCTGCACCATCCCTTGACTGTCAGACGCAGCCTGGAGCTGTCCAGTCTGTTCCCACATGCTGCTCACAGCCTCCGAAAGTGCCAATTCCAGAGGTCCTGAATTACCCAAATATCCACTAACACCATGGTGTTTACAGGTTTTGCTATCCTCAGGGGCTCCAAAATCAAAAGAGTAAGCCAGGGGGACGAGGTCACTTTAGGACAACCCAAACAGATCTGATCCCCAACTTCCATTCTTTTCCCTTCACTGCCATTGACTGCACAAATACAACTGTTTTCTTCTTCTCCTCTCCTCTCACACACGCTCCCCCTTGCTCTGCCTTTTTTTAATAAAAATGGCATGAGAAGCATGGCAGAAGATAATGAAGAGAATTCCTGCCTGGCTCTGCAGTCAGGAGAGAGGAGGGGCAGGATGCTGTAAACACAAGAAGGACGTCAAAAATCCCGAGCTCTTGCACCGGGCTGTTATTTCAGCTGTGGTCCAAGCTCGCCCTGTTTGGATAAGCCCAGCAACATGGCAGGTGCAAAGGCCTCAAAACAGCTCTCTTGCCTCTCTCTCAGATACCAAGCTGACTCAGAAGACACAAATTCCAAGGAAACAGCCTTGGAGAGGCTTTTCTCTCTCTCTCTCTCTCTCTCTTTCTCTCTCAAAGGGGAGAGATGCCAACAGGGGCCACAGGTTTGTTCTGTGCCCTCCAGTTTTTCATGATTTGTTTACAAGCACAGGAATACATGGTAGGTGGAGTACTAAATGAACACTTAGGGCCTGGATGGGAGACTGGGGACTGTATGGTGGATTTCTGCTCCCAAATTCTACTTCAGTCTGGACTAGATGTTTCCAAGGAAGAACGATGGAGCAGCCAACGGCCTGAACAGATAATCTCAGCTGAACCTTTGGTGGATACATTCTGTACCACCAGAAGTCTCTGTTTTCTGAAGCCCAGACTGAACTTTTGCTTCTGGCTATGTCAGAAAGTTTAACTAACACCTAAACCAGCCTCCTTACCCATGTATGCAATAGCCCATGGGTTTGGGACTGAGGTTAAAGGATCCAGTGTATTAGAAAAGGAAAATATCCTTTGATCTTTGGAATATTTCTAGAAATCAAAGCCACCACCAGCTCTCATAATCATCACAAATCCAAACCAGACAACAAGTCTGCAGCTCTGCTCTTGCTTCCATTGGTGCAAATCTCAATAACTCAGCAAAGCATTGCAGGTTTACACCACTGCAATTCAGCTGCCCATCTGTCCCTCTGAGGTGCATTTGCTGCTCAGAGCAGCTCCATGGCTGCACAAGATGCCCCGGGGCAGGATTACATGTCTGCCTGTAGCACCTCTGCTCTGAAACCCAGATCTGTTTGGGACCTTAAACACATTTGATTTTGAACATTTTTTTTACACATACTGCTCCCTCTGTCTTTCACACAAGGACTGTTAAGTTTTGTAAGTGGCAAACCTACAGATATATATGCAACTGATTAACTCCTGCAGACTTTGATATAATCCTCCAAGCATTTGCCCTACTACCAATTTAAAACACAGTAGCATATTTAATAAAAAACAAAGTTTGCAGCCAAGGCCTTAAAGATAGTTCTCAAAAAAA